>CM021732.1:85184736-85362557 GCA_011075105.1 Heteronetta atricapilla
ATGGGGGTTATGGTCAGTCTATAGTGCTTCTTCTCTGCTGCTCCTTCTCGGTCACTCTCATCCCCTATGCTGTGGGGTCCCTCCCACGGGATGCAGTCCTTGCTGAAGTGATCCGGCATAGGCTGCCCACAGGCAGCAGCTCTTCAAGAACTGCTCCAGATATGGGTCTGTACCACGGGGTCAATCCCTCGGGAGCAAACTGCTCCAACCTGGGTCCCCCATGGGCAGCAGCTCCTGCCAGGTCACCTGCTGCTGCGTGGTCTCTTCTCCACAGGCTACGGGTCCGGCCCAGAATCTGCTCCATCAGGGGTCTTCCACAGGCCGCAGTCTCCGTCAGTGCAGGTCCACCTGCTGCACTGTGGTCTCCTCCACGGGCTGCAGCGTGGAACCCTGCTCCACTGTGGTACTCCATGGGCTGCAGGGGGACAGCCTGCTTCACCATGGTCCTCAGCACAGGCCACAGGGAACTTCTGCTCCGGCACCTGGAGCACCTCTCCCCCTCCTTCTTCACTGACCTCGGTGCCTGCAAGGCTGTTCCTCACTCCTCTCACTCTCCCAGCTGCTGTGTGGCACAGCGTTTTTTTTCCATCTTAAATCTTCTCTCACAGAGGCGCAAAACAACATCACTTATTGGCTCAGCTCTGGTCAGCAGCGGGGCCTTACCAAACACGGGGCAGCTTCTAGATCCTTCTCACAGAAGCCACCCCTATGGCCCCCTGATACCAAAACCTTGCCACATAAACCCACTACACTGTGCAAGCTCTCTTGGCACCCTGATCAATTGTCAGCTGTCTTCACAGTTAATAAGCTTCTCCTTACACCCAGCCAGAACCTCCCACATTTCAATTTATACCTGTTCTGTTATCCCACCAGCCACTGCTGTAAAGAGCCTGGTTCCCCCTCCTTGATGTGTCCTAGCAGCTGCTGTGATGTGGTTATATCACAAGAGATGCATGAGGAGCTGGGATCAAGGGCAGGAGACAGAAACGACATAGCCAGAAGAGACACAACCTCATTAGTTCTGTCGATCATGAAACAGCCTGCTTCTATTGGGTTTTGTTTTCTTCAGATACAAAATTCAATCAAATTATGTAAGATCTGTATTTGCAGTAGCCCTCTGAGTATATTGCTTCTGCATGGATATTATGATTATAGATCTATTCATTGTTCTCCTCTTTATAGTTAAAAATGGAACACGAAGCAAGCAGGTCGGCTTGAATGATTTTATTCTGCATTGTTCAACTCATTCCAAATCTCTGATAGGTGACTTTTTCAGAATGATAACTGTTTTTCAGTTTGAGAACAAAAGTGACTTTTGCAAAATGAAAAGAATAAAAATTAAAAATAAAAATAAAAAATAAAGTGAAAATGGCTTCAATTGTTTCCGCTGAATGGATATATAGTAGTTATTCCTGGTAAATTACAATCCTGTGCATGGACATTTTTACTTTCTGGGACACCCTGAGGTAAGCTGTATTTTTTTAAGGCTATCATCTCAAATAGCGAACAACTTAATTAGCAGCAGGATTTACGTTCTAAGAATACACAGAATGTACCTGCAGCAACAAAGGAGACAAATTTAATCAAAATGTTCTCTGCTTCCAAATCTCGATATGTCACACATGAAAAACTGTAGTTCAGTGGGATGCAAGATTGATGAATGTGTCTAGAAGACCGTATTTTTAGCTGGTTTTCCTAAGCAAATGAAGCTTATGCAATTCCACTTTCCAGCTGTCCATCTACCCATCTTCTATTACAAGATTTGACTCTGTTGGCCAGCTTTAATCAGTCTTGAAAGGGAAGAATATCACAAAGATGACTGAGTTGTACAAATGTTAGCAGTTTGGTAGAGGATAATGAATCACAGAAGCATACTTGAGAAAAAAATGCAGAATTCACCTTCTGCATACTCCATTTGTCAACCACTGAAGAGGCAGGCATTTGAATCCTCAACAGCATTGCCCTCTCAGATTTTTATAAGCATTTGTTAGTTAAATATTTTGTTATTTTACATTTATCAAGATATTTTACGAACATTAAATCTTGCATTATATTAAAACTCTTGGGAGTGCTTTCTTAGCTGCTATAACTCAGCTCATGCCACAGGAGTATTCCGATATATGCTAACAGAGGAAGTATCCTCACAGGAAGTAAAGTGCTACTGAATTGCAGATAAGGACACAAGAATTGGGGTGATACGTTCATTATACAATCTACGCAACCTACTTTCTTTCCATACAGGAGCATACTGAATGCTTTTATGAAGAAGTAATAAAAAGCAACTGGATTCCACCTCCCAAAGTTGATGTGGAAGTGAAATAAATACTACTCCTCACATGTGAAATTATTGGATTTTCATGAAAGAAAGTGATTAGGGTTAGGCATTAAGTACAGGGATGTGTGTACTTCCAGAAAAACACTGTCTAGTATAAAGTGCACTCACACAGAGGTCATATTTAACTTAAAAGTCTTCTTTAAAAGCATAACTGGGAGATTCCAAGACAAGTTACCACAGCTGTCAGGCTGCCCTAACCTGTGCCCAACCAGAACCACCAAACTGGAGGGCAGAAATTTGGTGTGATTAAAATAATCAGTAGAGTTTTGAATTAACAAGGTACAAATCACATGCAAGTGACAAAATAGGCTTCTACACACTAGAGAAAGCTTGAATTCAGATACATAAATGCATAAGCCTTATTAATATTTAGCACAGAAGCCATTGGCCTGAATCCCATGTGCAGATAGGAGTAAAGCAATACTAGAAATCACCTCAGCCACATCACAAAAAGGTGACAGTGACTGGCAAAGGTACATCAGAGCAGTGGCAGGTTACAGACAAAAAAAAAAAAAAGTAACTGGAGGCTCTAGTGCCATGGAACTACATGGTAGATGGATAAGTGATGGAATGGGCCACAATGGACCAAAAAAAAAAAAAAAAAAAAAATTAAGGCCCCATAAACGTCTGCAAATTCTTGTTTTATTCTTCCTCTTTTTCGTCACCTGCCACAGGTCCCTCTGATCTCTCCCTCCACTCCCCCATCTCCAGTGCCCATGTGTAATAAGCCTACTCTTTGTTTTTTTGTCACTTTACAGCCCATTACCTCTCCCCAGAATTCTGTGCAGCTAGAGAAGCCATGTCACCAGCCCCTTTTAATGCAATTTTCTTTAATTTCATCTTCTTATGCCTCTTACCAGATCCTTTTTATTGCAGAAACCCCTTTTCTCTTCTGTCCCTTTCTTCCTTGACTCAACCCACTCACAGCTTATCTGGAGACTGCTTACCTCACTCTGAAGCCAGCCAAAGCTCTGGAAAAGTCTGCCTGCCTCTGAGGGGAAGGAAAACTGATGTAGCCGGAGAGAGATCCCTCCATCTGGAGCACACAGCTCCCCCTTCCAAACCAGCAGCTCAGGCAGATGCATCCAGAGGTGTTACCTTGCATTTAATAGCCCTGAACAGTTTTTCTCCTCTTGGTATTTGTCCAACTGCTTTTCAAGCTTAAATAAGATTTCACATACAAAATCTTCTGGGAAGAAATGCTGCAGCTTAACTAGGAGTTACAAAAATTGTTCAGTTTCTTTGCTTTCAAACTGCACCTACATGCTTTGCTTGGTGTTGTTGAACTGTTATTAGAAGAGACTAGCAACTATTCCCTAGCTATTTTAGACCCTTGTCGTATCCATCTTCACTTACTGCTTACCAAGGGTAAAAAATCCTAACGTGTGCATTTCATATAGTCTTAAATATATATTAACTTCATGGTTTTCAATCTAAACAGAAGATTACTCTCAGCCTCTCCAAATCCTGCCATGCTTTGAATAGATGGCTCTGAATAGAAGAAGCCTGGATGTAATGACTGACAGCTGTATGGAAGCAACTTATGCAGAAAGACAGACATATGGGCTGGGCTGCATCTCTGAAAGCTTTTTAAAAATGTATGTTGAATTCCTGGTAAGAAATATAATACCAAACTAGAAATCCATAATATTGGGTAAAGCTCCAGCACGGAAGTTTTGGCATACAACAAAAATTTAATGCACAGTAGTGGCAAACCATTAATTTTTCTGACAGCACACTAATTATACAGCAGAGGAAATAGTTGGAGGGAGAAAGAGGCTCTAGGAAAGATCTCCTTTCATAAGAGAACTCAAGATCCATCTGCTATTTTCAAGCAAATGCTTACTTTTGAGAGTCAAAGACAAGAGGCTCTGTATTAACAAAAATTTCTCACAGGGTCATTATAAACACAAGACAAAGTTTCAGATGCTCTTGTTAGTCTAAGCTGGAGGCAGTACCCCAGCAAAAAGGTACAAGATGAGAAACATGCTAGCGCACATCTCTAGTAACTTCTTGGGACAGGTGAGAAGGCAGATGAGAAAAAAATGGCCAAGAGGTGCTTGGGGCAGTGGTGGTAGAAAGCCAATTGGAATAAATAATCTTGCGGCAAGAAAAGAGAACCTTATGAACAGCATAGATCTGTTTAGAAGTTCCTTAATGGATCCTAAGATCCTAGTAAATACAAAGTCTCCTGATTCAGCCTGTTTTACTTGCAATTTATATTCCTCTTTAAAAGCACAGAATTAACTCTGTTACCATCATCTTAATATTTCCACAATACAGCATAGACTGCACAGAACTGAATGAAATCCTAGCTTGCACAGGCCTTTACTCTCTATTAGAAACCATGTTCCTATTTATTACTCCCATGCACATTTAGCGAACCCAAATTCATTTGTCATGGTGATTGCTGATATATTACTGACTACATATTTCAATCTAACTACTCTTTAACCTTTAGAAAATAGAGCAGTAACCTGAACACTGAACCAAAGCTGGATCACACAGGAAATATCCGCATCTGTTTATGAAGCGCACAGACTCCCCAGTCTGGATGATGCTTGCAGCTATTTCCAAGAGTCTCTTTTACATCAGTGCTGAGTATATTCTATTCTCAGCAGATAACAAACTTGAAGAAGAAGAAAAAGAAAAAAAAAAAAAAAAACATTTTGGGCTGGCTAGAGAAAACTTGTCAGTGTCACAGCTCCATTCCCATGAGCACACAGTAATAATAAAAAATAATCTCCTCTGCATGCTAGAACAATTAGGAACTCATGCACCTGAGCTGGATTTGCGTAGTTAGGGGACTGAGAGATCCCTAAGAAGGAAAAAGCATTTTATCATCAGGAAGAATTAAACATTGTGTTAGTGGTGTAATAGTACACTGCAAATCAGGTATATGGTTTCCCAGGCACAATTTTGATAGAAAAAAAGAAAAAAATATATCCCTCGTCCTTTACTTATTAGGAATAAAATGTTCTGAGTATAATCCATATGATAAAATCAAATTATATTTGAAGCTACCCTGTGCCTCAGGAAAGATTTTTCAGTCAAGACAGCACCACCTCTGAACTAGAAACGGGTGAGCAGTTTATTTCACGCTGGGACATAAGAATGGTGCAAGAGCGCACCCTCTCTGCAGCCAGAGCAAATTGAATTTAGCAAACTGCATTTACCTTATTAACAGCAGAAAATCTTGTAATACCCGGTAAGGAGATAACTAAAAATAATCCTACACTTGAGTCAATTTAAAGTCTTATTGCTGGATGAGCAACATTCAATTCCAGGACTCCGTGGGGACTTTCACTTAAAATAAAATTGCTAAAAAGCTCTGCAAAAAAATGCACAAGAAAAAAGCTCTCCCTCCCCCAGATTCAATATTTACCTAGAAGAAAATGAGGACAAGCAAATTGTGAAGTAGCTACTGACAGCAATCTGCTTAAACAATGCTGAAAAAAATCAATTCATGTTCAGTGCAATCCTTTTCATAAAACATCCTTGGAAAAATCCTGCTGAGCTCTTTCTACCATCAGAAGGGCCTCAAATTTAAATGTATAATGAAATACATATTTTGTCTTGGTAATTCAAATGACATTCATGCCTAGAGGATTACCACCCTTACAGTCTCAGGTGCCCTCCCAACCTCCCTCCCCCATGGTCCTCTCTCTTCTCAGAAGTTTATATGAGCCAGAAAGAATACATTTTTGGTTCCTACAAAAGATAGATTAAGGACAGCAGCAGCAAGAAGATAGCTGTGAGATGGATGAACAGGTGAATCACTGTGAGAAGTTTATTCACTTTTTCTTTCTTTGAGGTTTGGCTGACACAACTGCTTATACCCTTGGGTACTCCAGGCAGCGTCCTACATCTTAGGGTCTGTATGGGTGTTTACAAGTCCTCCGAGCAAATAACAATCTTAGCACTGCTCTGAGAAATGCAGCAAAACACTTGGATGTCTAAACAGTTCCATAATGTGTGATGAAGACACACGTGGGGTTCCCATCCAGCTGTTCTGAACACATCAGAGATGGAGATATTTCTGAGGAAAGTTCCATGTATCGCTTGTGCCATAGCGGACCATGCTCTGATGATCAAGGGACACCTTGTGATCACAGCATGATCATGTAGCAGATTTTGACATGACCTAGCATGCCACATTTGCCTGAATCACAGCTACACAGGCAGTGTTTTACCCAACATCCTGTCTACTGTAGGTACAGTATGGGGACTGAGACTTAGTCCCACGAACATTAACAAATTGAATCTTCCAGATATCAAAGGAACTTCAAAAAATCCTCTGTCCTGGATGCAATTAGCCTAAGAAAAAAATCCTAATCCAAAACATACTTCAGGGAAAGCTACATCATATACTTGAAAGGACTGAAAGCAGGAAATTAATGAGGATAAAGATTCAATAGTCAGACCTGTGTCATTAAGACTTGTATCTTGACTCTTTCCAGATGATGCACAACCACCACCTAAAATTCTGTTGTATAAAGCCACAAGAGCATATTATATTCTAAGGATAAACTCATGGCAGATTTTTAAGCATCGAATTTGTTAATTTGTTAAATTGCTTTTAACTAAGCTAAAGCAAATAAAATTAAATATTTAAGAGAAAAAAAAAGAAAAAAGAAAAAAGGAAAAAAAAAAAAAAAAAACTTTCAAGTCAATAAGGCCTGACTGTATACGAAGGGACACTGGAGAGAGAGTTGGGAGGAGGGCAGAGAAATGTATTCCATTTAAACACAAGAATAGTAGAACTCTCCTTCCCTGTGTAAGGACACTTGGTGTTGAAGACCTAGCCCTTTCAAGACATCAATCACAGCCAGTCAGGAATCATGTCATGAGATGCAGCATTCGAGTTTAGGCCAATGTGCATCAGTAGGTCAATGAACAGGAATGGGTAGCAAGAGCCATCAAGGACAAGGCAGGGTCTTGGATGCCAGGCTATGTCAAAGAGTGTCATAAAAGCCCTGTCCCATTTTGTCCACTGACATGCTCAGAGGTATTGCAGGGGTCTGAGATGTGGCATGCTTTTTCCTTCCAGATATAACAAAAGCATCTGACAGGAAACCCAGAGTAAAACAATATGCATTTCTCCAGGAAAATTGCATAAAAGCTGGCTATCTCAGTCATTTCCATCTTCCCCAACACATCCAGTCAGATCTTTTACTTGTAATCTGTAAATCTGAAATGACAGCCAGCTACTATGTTCAGCATCCCCAGGAGATAGGGCACTACTGCAAAGCCAGAGATCAAAAGTTTGTCAATACAAGAACTGTACAAACAGATGCAAAACGCTGGGTGATGGTATCCATCATCTTTCGTACTTCACATCATTTTGACATATTATAAAAGCTAAGTTGAGCTTTGATGAATCTCCAGGTGAAGTAGATCCCCAGGTGACAGAAGATTGAATAAACCTGTTTGTGTCTGCAGTTCCTGCCATAACTGAATACAGAAACAAGATTACCCTTTTCTTTATGTCCATTTTCTTCCCCAAAATGAGGAAAGCCACAGGAAATTTCAACAGTAAAACTCTGGACTTGTGGTAAAAGAAACACTAATTGTACTAGAGACAGTTCATCTGATACACCTTCAGTTCACACTTATTTTCTCAGTAAGACAGAATGGTGAATTGTGTCATATTTTCAACTAATATTCCTAGGTGTTTCTCTTCTATTGTTTCTAACCCGTAAGTCTTCACTGTTCCAAAGCAGCTATAAATTCTTAATTTCTAGCCTGTTTCATCCCATCTCTCATACTCACTACAAATAATAATAATAAATTCCGTGCATTGGCTATGCTTCACATATTTGTCACACCCATAAATCCAGTCAGTGCATGGTAATTCTTCTGTCATAATTATTAGCAAATAAGGTCAAAAACCATCTGGTTCCAAAGTTAATCTTCGACTAACTGCACCAACCAGGCCCAAAAATTTGCACTCAGCGCCATCTATTGATTCCTTGCTGGTAAAGTAGAAGGTAACACCCTGGCAAATTCTGTGATACTGAACCATGTTTTGCTGAATTGTTTTGTTTGTTTGTGTGTGTGTGTGTGTGTTTTGTTTTTTAAGAGCAGCAATGCTGTGTTAACAACTACAAAACATTTGATAAATCAGTGTTAAATTTCAACTTAGGTTCCAACTAACCATATTCTGCTTTTCCATTGAAAGAGTTATAAAGATGAAATACTGAGACAAGTTGCCTGGATAATGACTTTGAGATGCTAATATCTTAGAGATACTGGTTCTTCTATATAGCTCATACTAGCACTGCAGGTTTTTCTTGGTGGTAGTTTTAAGTCCTTATTAGTAGATTTACAGCTTGGCAAGTAACTCCCGTTACGCCAGGACAGTTATTTTATATATCAAGCTAAGATCGCTGAACTCTTAGATGTTACTTCCTTTTTCTTTGTGGCAATTTTCTTTTCTCTATACCCACTCCTGATGAACATTCTTCCCTCTCATTCCTATGTTGCAAAATAAAGGACAGCTCTGATCTAGACAGATATGATCTGGAGTCATTCCAGTAAAACCTGGAGTAACTGCAGCTTCCAAGACTTACTTACCTTTGGAAAGCCTTTTCATGATGTTGTCACCTCTATTGGTGCTCTTTTACTACTCCTCAAGCATGTAGTGCTATTAGTTTAAGCGATCCATATAACTCCTGAGCTGCAGAATTAAGACAAATAAGCAGATTTTCACTATCAAAAGTTTCCATGATCAATCTATGCAACTCTCACCAGGAATAAGTCAAGAACTAAATATTTCGGTGTATTTTGATGATATCCTACACAAACTGTATCTTCCACACTTGCGCGTTAATGTTTCAAATAAAAATTGAGTGAAAGCAGAAGAGAGAAAATACATTTATTAATAATAAAACTAGAAAGACAACAGAAAACATTTTAGTCAGGAAGATTTATTGATTTACATCTTGATCAGTTACCTATGTGGGTACCGTGCATTTCCAAGATTATAGATTTCAGAGGACAGTGTGTACTTACCTGTTTCAACCTATTGGTCCTAGAATTTGAAGAGGTATTTTATCAAGTGCAGGACAAAAAAAAAAAAAAAAGAAAAAAAAAAAAGAAACACTATTCTTGAATCTATTAAAATATTTCATAAAGCTAATAAAGTTAAATCAAAAGAAAAAAAATCTTTTTTGTTATATCATAGAAAAGTTCAGGTTAGGAAGAAACCTATTGAGGTCATATGGCCTTCTTTTTAATAGAGGAGAGGGATGAAATTGTAAATCATTTTGTTCAATTGTTTTAACAGGAACTAGTTAACAAATTGTTGCACAGACTCTCTCTTGAACAGAAGCAGCAGCATTTGTTTTTTTTATTGTTAACCCGAGAGACACAGACTGCTGGGCCTCCTGTGCTCCCCCCAAATATAGGGATGTTAGAACAAATCATGCACTCACAGTGAACTTCGCTCATCCACACAAAACTGTGCGCACATACATGAACAGCTAGCAGATTAAACTTATTCTTTTTTCAATCAACCTCCAAAGAAATTTCCCCTAAGAGAACAGAGATCAATGGATGTTCTCTCCCACGATCATATAGTGAGTGGTACTCAAGTTATCTGTTATCACCTGGACAGGTAATTCTTGACATGGGTGAGATCTCACCTGCTTATCTTGGCATCAAAATTAGCCAGATAGATCCAAATGGTCCGCTGCAGAGGGTGAATGCAGCCCATCAGAAGATTCAGCTTTTCCTCTCTGGAAAGGTGGAACATGAAGAGAGGAATCTTCTTGCAAAGATCAACTCAAAAAAGACAACCCTTGGGTGGATCAGTGCCATAGTTTTTACTGAGAGGAATCAGTTATTCTGACACTGGTTACAGGCTTCCAGTTTAAATACAGGATTTTCTGTATGAGGCTGAAAGCTGCCATCTTGCTTGATTTAGGTTTAAAAATAAGTCAGTGAAGCATTTATTTGGAACATGTTTTTTACTGAGCTAGTAAATCAACTTTGTGTTCAATCAACTCTTGCAAGTAACTTGAGCAATAAACAACCTGCTGCACAGCAAAAAATTCAGAGCACGAAAACGTGTCATAGCAACAGGGCAGGAAAAAGCAGGGAGGATGAGATGCTCTTTATGCCAATAATCCCAGCATAAGAGACAGGAGGACAAAGACCTAACAATACCACATTAGAGGGTTTTCCAGCTCTCAAGCATAAAGACATGTATATGCACAGTATGAGAACGCACCTGGGCTATTTCCTGAAGAATAAAATTCCTCCATTCATGATTTATGTTCGTACAACATTTGCTCAATTAAAAAAAAAAAAAGCAAGTGGGAGTAGAATCTATGCTTTGATGCTGAAAGACTGCTCTCCCACAGGCAATGCTGTCTCAGAACTTTTATGGTAGTATAATACTTAGAAGAAATGTGAACAGAAGTATAGGAAACAAATTTGCATATTTCAGGTACAAAGATGTTTCACAAAAGGGATCCTTATCCTTTCACTGAAATACAGCTGTAGCCTATGACCATTACTTTTACCAATTATAACAAAAATACTGCCAATTTTCTAGTAAGAACCCTTGGTTAAAAATATTTGTCCAATCGATCTCTTGCAGATGAGCTGTTCAGTGCTATCCTTAAGTGATCTCCTACTATCAGGAGTAAATGAAAGACTTCTGCAATCCAACATAGACAAGGCACCTCCAGGATTAAAAGTTAGATGGTCTGGTGGAAGTGAAAATAAGCCAGTTAATAGTGTAGCTGAAAAGAAAGCCAAATGCCATCTGAAGGTTTGGGGGAAGGTCTTCTGGCTGTGAACTTGAGGTTCAATAAATCATGAGTATTGTCATTCTGACACAATTTTCTGTTACAGGTAAATTGAAGTAAACAATCTGAATAGCAGGGTTTATTTACATACCAACAAGAGTTTTTATTCTAGTTGATTTCACTCACCACTATTCAACAGCGTGTGTAGACGCACAATACATCAGCCACACAACTGATGTCTCTCATGTCTCTTAACTGGGGAATCCAGGACATAACTTTTAGTTCAGGTGTTACTAAAATTTGTAAGGACACTAAGTCAGCAGCAGATGACTTATTAGAAAATGGGCTTGTTGTGCTTAAGAGCTCAAAAGTTGTTTGACACAGATGTGTCAAACACATCTGTGTGTCAGGGGATGTCAATCTCCTGACCATTCACAACTTTAACACAATGCTAAAATTCTATTCACAACTTCAGTGTTGCTTTTTTTTTTTCCCCCACAACTGAGGAAGAGATCACATTGCTTGAAGGTTTCAACGCTGCTTGTTGACAGACTGTTGCTTTGCTGATTACTCTTCTGGTGCTCAAGAAGCTGTCCAAAGTTATTCTGTGGAAAAAAAACAAAAGCTCATGAACAAGCAACATAGCACTAAGTCATACTTGTATCTTAGCCTGCCTCAGTGCAGAGGTGGATGCAGGAGTTAATTACAGTAGTCCAGTGCAACACCAGTGCTGCAATCTCTTGGAAATGGCAACATAAAACGACCAAGTCTTTTCTAACTCATACTCTGTGGATCCCATTGGTCCGACCAAGAGACTTTGCAAGTCTCTCCCTTCCACATCTAAAGACCAAGGCCAATCTTGCCCACAAACACAGTACAAAACCAGTCAGCAGAAGCAGGAAATAGATGGGGTGGGTATCTGCAGTTATTACCAGAGAACAAACGGGTTCAAGGGAGCATGGTGTGACTCCCAGTGTATTAACAGGAATAGACTAACAAGGACAAAAATTGGACAGAACTTGTGGGAAGAATAAAGCAAAGTCATCTGGACATGAAGAGGCAAAGGCCAGGAGAACAAGTTCCATAACCAGTGCTGCTGCTGCTATCGTCTCACCTGCACTAAATCTTTGCAGAGATGATATATCCCTCTACCAGCCATGCCCCACTCACTAACTGACCTGAACAGAAGAATGCATGCTTATATTTAGCCTTCTGTTCCCATCCCTCCCACACACACACCTTATTTCCCAGTGGATACCATGACCAAGTATCACAGACTTCTTCTCTGGTTCTGAATCCTTAGCCCTTCATTACTATCATTTAAATGTAGTTCAGTTACCTTTTCTTGGAGTTCAGAGTTACTTAAGTCCCTTCCAAAGACTCAATTTCTGAAATTCTGAAGTTGAGTCAGCTATTGAAATTCAGAGGGTTAATAAAAAACAAAAGACAAGATGCATCCAATCTTTGCGGCGGCTAAAAACTGGACAAAGGCTTTGAAAGGAATTTAGAAGTTACAGGGAGGAATTAAAAATTATATGGAAAGTTATGGCTAACTGATCCCCTGAAGTACCTTTCTCCTCTTTTAAGAACATTGTTGGGGACTACCTCCAGCTCCTTTGCACTCTCATATCATCAGGGGACCAAATGCACAACTATGAAACCAGCAGCCACACTCATTGCTCCCTTTATAAATAGACAGAACAGTAAGCAGAGGGTGCCCATCCGCCTTCCAAGCTCATTCCGAAGATGTATGGCATTAACACTGAAGCTGATGTTCAAAGCACCTGTCAAACAATGGGGTAAGGTCAAATATTACATCACCCATTACATTTCTCATAAAAATGTACAGAAAAGTGACTGGTCTCCAAAGTTTATTAAAAATCAAAGAATAGAAAACTTTACATAAAAATATGTCAATTTTAGCTTCCACATAGTTGTCCACACAAAAAATTTAAACATGATTTTTTTAAACCTGTAGCACATAACCACAGTGATAGCCAGGCCAATTTATTTGGTTCACCATGACTGAAGTGTTACATGATACCACTTTTCAAATGAACTTTGCTTTAAAATGGACGCTAGTATAAGACACCAACTAAAGCCTTTGAAGGCTCTTTAATGTAGTTATGCTCAATATTGCTAGTGTGTGAAGACTAAGCAGTACAGGCTCATGTAACAGCCCTTAGATATTATTTATGAATCAGCTCACAATTTTTATTTTTATTCAAAATTGTGATGAATCTGAGCATTAAGACAAACTTTTTGCAAACAGATATGCACTACTCTACTTTGGAATGTTGCCCTCTCTCCCCTCAAAGACCTGTTTTGTTCAACAGATTCAGTAATAACATGAACTACTGCTTCAAAGGCATACAGTGTATTAAAAAGCTTCATGCTTGACACCTCATTTTAATAGTCAGGTATCAGTTTTAAAACCACCTGTATCTGTACACAGTATAGATGTCCTGTTAACAAGATTCTTCAGCTTTCTCTGCTAATGGATTTATAGAACTGATCTGTAGTTTTCTGTATAGTTTAAGAACTTCCATTAAAAAAATGGGAAGTCAGAGGGCGTGAGATGTGACCTACTCCCAGGACAACTGTGGTGCTTTAAAAACTCAGGGTTAGGCAGGATGTACATTTTTCAAAAAGTTAAAGACAGTGTTTGTCATGGCAATACACACTTGCATAGTATACCTGTATGCATCTGTAAATTAAGTGCCAGCCACTCATACTGTGTACAACACTGGGCTGTGCTCTCCTGCAATACATTAAAAGATACTTCTCATAATGCTTAGAGCAGCTGAAGTACTTTTTATATATTTGCTCTTAACAGAACTAATGCATACTGCTATACAGATTCCTTAATGGAATCAACATATTTCCTTTCTCCACATTCCTTAAGCCGGGTACCTCTGTTTAATAACGTTGTTTGAACCCAAACATTAACAGGTTACATTACTAAAATGCATCAAAGCGTGTAGTTCACAGCTTTTTAATTTCATATCAGAACTTGAACCAACCTTCCACCCTTCCCCAAAAGTTTACTTTCTGGTACTAAGAATGCTGGATTTGTTGTCTAGTAAAAGGAATAAAATTAAAACTCATTGGTCAGAGCAAGACAACTGATAGAGGCCAGACAATGAGCTAAAAAACATAGGGTTGAAATGCTTTGGAGCGTAATACCTTCTTAAAACCATAAGCCAAATCGCACTTTCATTGTGAATCGAGAAGCCTCAAGTATTATCAAATGTCATGTTTGTAACACTGCTCAGACAACCTGCCAGAACTATGAACCCAACTTAGATAATGCAACCTGGGAAAGGATCTGTAAATTAAAAAACCTCTTCCCCTTAAATATAACTTATGTGACAATATGAAATTAAATTAAAAATTCCAAGTTATTGCACAAATTAAACCTCCAATATTTACAGAGCAAAAAATTCTGAACTTTGAAACAAACAGGAGAGCAGCAAATTTATTTTTATGAATTCCCAACTTGATTTGCTGCAAAGAAAAAAAAATCCAAGGGGCTGAAGTTTCCTTCACTTCCAAAATAAAAGAAAACAGAACCCACAAAGGAACAGATGTAGCCACAGCAAAAAAAGCCACAGCATTTGTAAATGTCCTTGCAGTTCCATTGTCAGAGCTGCTTCGGCACTGTATGAACCATTGTGGGAAGGCAGAAAAACAAACTTCCACATTTAATAAGGCTTCACAGATAAGCACAACTACTTCTTGAAGATGGACTGAACCACCACACAAAGAAACATGCAAAGAAGTCAGCTGCAGATATTTGGCAACACCAATAAAACGATGTGCTGGACGCTGGTCTCCATCCCCCAAGTCGAGTGGCACTCGCTCAGTTTGTCTGAACAGGGAAGGTCATTTTGGCATCTGCCATTATCTGCTCAGACTAATAGGCAAACTGTCTCTGTGTTTTTTTCTTCTCCATATATTACGATTGTACTGGTGGTGTCCTCTGTTACCAACTGGTTGCCTCATGCCTCCACTGCTGACAGGGCTGTAGCTGTTGCCTTGATTATGAGTTCCTTTCATAGAAAACTTCATTCCACTGTGCTGCTAAAAAAAAAAAAGAGAGAGATTCACTCAGTTTAGGCATACAAACGAAACAAAGCACATATCAGTATTATTTCCTCAACATACATCATTTCCACTGAACATTGCTTGACACAACTGATCTTTCCATGATTATCTAGTTTTAGTTACTCAAGTCCAATGGCACTAACAGCTTAAGTGTTTTCTGAAGTAAATGTCCTGAAAATGAAAATGTAGATTTAAAAGCATCCTTAAAAACCTTTCATCTCAGTATGAAATATGCCTCACCCTTAGAAAAACACAGGCCTTCCACATTAAACACTAAATGTGACAGTCGTGTCTATTTTAAAGATTCTTAGCAAGAGCATGACCAAGTGAAATATCCAATACAACTTTCAGGAACATTATCATTAAGGAACACAGAAGCATGATCACATGAGCTGATGCAGACAGGGGACAAGCTCATTCTGCCAGTAATCTCACAGGTACACTAGCTATATGGCTTGTAAGCATCCGGGCCTATTCTGATAAATCTTACCAGTCTGATCCATACCCTACACCCAGACCTTGGCAAAACAATGAACAGGAGTATAGCATGACACTATTTCTTTGGGAGAGTCTCCAGTAACTTGGAACAGCAACTGCTGGAAATGTTTAACAGCATATATCTACCAAACCATAATGTACTACAGTTGTCCTTATCACTTAGCACCGCAGTAAGTTGTGTTAATATTTATGTACTTAAGATAGGTACAAGAATTTTGAAAAATTAAATTGAAACAGACTTTCCAAACACTTGCAACTTCAATGCAAGCAGCTTTTTCTGATGCCTGAAGGAAATAAGGACAATTGACTGCTTTTAACAAAAGCTAATACACCATTTTGTCTACCTTAAGTGGTTTAGCAGGGACACCACAAAGCTAACACAAGGGAACTGCTTAGAATATGAAATATCTGCAGATACTTTATTAACTCACGTTTCCAAACAAGTCTGGAGTAGAAAGAGATATTATGATAACAACAAATCAACATTAAAACTATTTAAGGGATAATGCCATGCACAGCGTTTTACTGTCAAAGCATAGCTAGAAGATACTAAGCATCCAGAAAAAAGCCAGTGAAGACTAGTATTGAGAAACAACTGCAGTTAACTGTGGGGCAGTAAAAAAACACTCAAACTTCTTTCATTTGTAGGAAGTGCCCTGTGGTGACCTACCTTATCAGCCTCCAAAATGCAACTTCTAAAACTCCCAAGACAGACATGCTAAGTGCTTTCCTCAGGCTAGCAACAGTAAAATAATCATGGAGGAAAAGGAAAAGAGATTAAAGAGGAGACTCCTTCATTCTCAGGAGGCAAAATTACTCCAAACTTATTTATTGAAGTAGTATGTTGCCAAAATACCTACCAGAAGCTATTTATCATAGTCAGCAAAAAGAAACTAAAAAAAAATCATTAAATTTTTGGCAAGTGGTCCTTCAAACTAATGCCATTTGTCACATTCTTGTGCAGCAAAATTTTCTAGTTCAAGGTGTACATCTATCAATTATATAAGCAGACAATTAAGCATCTACAAATAAGTATCAAGTAAATCACTATGATTAAATGAGATCAAATATCACAAGTGATCCTACTACAGTCAGAACACTAAGAACAACCAGTTCTCATCAGTTATTCTTGACTACATGATGGAAAAGAGACAACTTCAGCTTTTCTATTGTAAAACCAGTATAAAACTGGATGAAGTAGATACAGAACCTAAGCAAGCCTATCATCTTCAGCTGAAAGTGAACTATCTAGCAACTCAGTCCTCAATTTGAGTGTTCAGCAAAAAAAAATTACTGGGGGTGTGTTGGCAGACAATGCTTCACTCAAATAACGTCAGCCAACCACCACTGCAAATATGATGATTAATCCCTATCTGTCTGTATCCTAAAAAGAAGTTATATCCTTGGTTTGTTCAAGAGCTAATCAAATTTCTAAATAATCGCTACTAAGCTGCCAGAAAGCCATCTCTAGATTTTCATAGAACACTTTGAACATCTTTTTAAGAACAGAATCTCAATGTTTAATGGCTCCATCAGTTGACAGACAGGTGCTTAAGGAAGAGACGTAAGAGGTCCCTGAGTCAACTGAGTACAAAGGTGATAACTTTATACCTAGCAGGTCTCAACTAGCTATCATTCATTAGTTTTTTTCTGATTTGCAAAAGTATAATGTGCATCGTCTTTAATTTGAACTTATTAGCTGGTGATTTTTCAGCTCTTGGAGTAATTAATTTCTTGTCATTCTATTTTTTTTTCCATGCTGCTGATGATTAGAGATCTTGATGGTGTACCTCCTCATTCTCTTCACCAGGCTGAATCATTGGTTCTGTAGAGAACCTATTCCAGATTTGATCACCCTTGCCATCCCTTCCCTGTTTTTCTTCTATTTGTATTATAACTTTCTTCTTATGTGGGAGGCAAAATTGTACTCATTATTCATGATGTGGGGATGCACATGAATTGTCATGTGATGCTTTCATTCCCATTCTTTATTCCTAACAATGCTTAAAATCTGGTTTGACAATTAATGCTTTCATGATTTCATACTGAGAATTATCAAAGCACTTTTCTGCAAAAATGTGAAGATCTCATCTTTGCAACAAACTGTCAGCCCAGGGCATACCACCCTTCACAAAGAGTTAAAGCAATTCTCTCTCTCTCGATCCTGATGGACCCCTTTGAAAGGTCTTCCGCAACTCTTCTCAGTTGGCCCTGCAGGAGCTTAACTCCACCTGCAAGCTTTGCCACACATTACCTATTGCCTTTTGAATGTTAGACAACATGAAACCCAGCACAAACAATGAACTCAATTTACTATGAAGACCTACTCTTATCTTTTATATCTTATATTTTGTAACCTTAATGAGATAAACTTATTTAACTAGTTAATTGTTTACAAGAAGACATGCTTGTTTCACTATTCCAGAATCTTTGGTAAAGGAAGCTTAATGTCTTGTGGAAATTCCCAGAGACTGTATCTATTCTTATCCACACATTTCTTGATATCCACATGATCAGGACTCCCATAATCACTGAGACATGGTATGTTTAATCACATGATGGCTAGAAAGAGATCCAATAACCAAAAAGAAAGCCCTGTATCTATGATATGACAAATCTTTACACGTCTTTAGTTTAGATTTTTTGACTTCTTCAGATCTCTTTTCCTTGATAGAAGAACATATGACCACTGATTCAACAACTAAATGATAGATTATTTTTTTTTGACAAGT
Organism: Heteronetta atricapilla; assembly: GCA_011075105.1. Lineage (NCBI taxonomy): Eukaryota > Metazoa > Chordata > Aves > Anseriformes > Anatidae > Heteronetta > Heteronetta atricapilla. The sequence goes on from CM021732.1 coordinate 85,203,165, forward strand.
ACACTCTGAATTTGATCTTCTGCAAATAAAAGCTGCTAGATCTGGAGGAAAACTTAAACTTGAATCTAAAACAAGCTGGGGAAAAATCTGTAACAGGTTAAAAAGAAGTTTCCAGATGTTTGAACAGAAAATTTAAGAAAAGAGTGTTCCTAGCCTTTTATTCCAAATGACATAAAACTAGTGGAAATTGAAAAGCCGGGTAATTATTTGCTAAAGAAAATAAACTTTTCATCTTAAATACTGGCAAATTTCCTATATGAAATTGATGACAGTCAAAGACTCAGTATTCAGTCAGAATTTCTAGCCAAAAGTAAGTCACCTACGCTTCAAAACCAACACAAACTACAAAACTAACAAAGCTGCAGTCTGAATGGTTTCTAAACCTTTTTTGTCTGTTATCATCTCTAAAGTAAGGAGAAAAAAGAAAAAGCAATGGAAACAATGCATCAATACTCTTAACTTCAGAAGAACTGTCATTATACATACAGCATTCAATTCGTAAATAAGATAAAGTTTAGAAAATAAGACAATTTAGAAAACCTATTACTATTACATAGTTAATGCTACAAGATTAATGGCCACGATAAAATCCAGTCTGCAGTCGATAGGAATTGTGATCATTCAAGCTTGCATATTTCAAAATCATTTCAATGTCAAGTATTAGTGTGGTATTCCACAGAATTTTAATGCACCCTTAATATTTTCAGTATCCCTTTAAATACCTTAATATACATCCTTAAAATGTTTCAAAGTTCTTTTCATTTTCTCACAGTGTTTCCCAATTCTTTATTTCAGGCCTATACCAAAACCCAGAGGACTGAGGATTTATATCCACTATCCCACTGAGCACAGCATCTGGAAATACACTAAAAAGCATACTGTGTACTGATAGAATTTTAACTTCTTATTCTTTATAAAAAATACCATTTTGCAGAAAAACAATTAATATTTTAATCATTCAGACACTAGTGATAAACCAAGTACTAGGCAGTGGTTCATTAGCCTCATTAACCTTTAAGCTAACAAGATCATGAAACATACTTGCACCAGCTACTTGAACATACTCTTCATCTGTTAAGATTTATATTGTTTATGTTCTTTAAGCTGAAATACAGAAAAAAAAAAATCTAAACAACTTGTTTAAGAATTGTAATCTGTGGAAATAAGGCCCAAAGCACTCAAATATCAGAGATGCTTCCCCTCCTTTTTGACCCTCTTCATTCAGACCTACTAGCTAATTTCAGCTACATCTGACAAGATCATGAGTCTTGGACGCATTTTTAAAGTGATCAAAATCTTATTTCTGCTCCCATTATGGAAAACAGCATTTAGGCTACCAGTTCAGAGCAGCAGAAAAAATCTGACATGGAGACTAGAAAAAGCTCAAACAAAAAAAAGTTTCGTCATCTCTTATCTCCTAATACCAGAGAGCCAAAAGACTCAAAGCCACAAGGGAACAGTTTACATTAGTCCTTTGTAACTTATTCTATTTTGTGCATTTATTCTGCCAGTAGCCTGTAAAAACAAAGGGAAGCTTTTGGTTCTCTTTCCCTTTTAACTGGTTAGGCAACTAGTAATGGGTAGTTCAATGATAAACTGGTATTTGAGAGATCAGAAGGCCTATTTTTCTAAGCGACTGAGTAAGAGTACAGAGTGAAGTTGAATCCGACACACAAAATACAAGTACTCTTTGATCTTTTCATGTAAAGTTTTGAAAACTGGAAATGAGTCAAAATAAAACTACCAGAAGACAGAACTCGTACTCCATACACTCTCCAAATGATGAGTTCATGTCAATATGGTAAACAGGAAAACATAGGAAATGCATATACTGATATTTAAACCAATCTGACTTTGGGACCAGCTATTGGATTACAGTGACATCAGAAGATAAAGGTGTGCTAGGCAAACAAAAAACAGGTAGTAAAAAAGTTGTGAACAACCAAGTTTCTTCTGTCTTCATTAGTGACTTTTCAAGTGACCAGCAATCCAAGGAAGAATGATCTGCACAGAACTTATGCCATCCCAAGATGACAAGGAAATTTGACTTCTCCATTAGGAGAAAGAACTTTGATTTTTCTCCCCTCTGTTGACCTGGACATGCACACAAATACCTTATCTTCTGCTGATTCCAGTGGAGAGCTAGTAAGATGAGCCTATTAAAAGTCATATACTAGCCTACAGGATGTTACTAGCTCTTCAGTAACATCAACTGCAAGAGGAAAGCTATTAACTTAGTCCAGTTCCATCACACTCCAGAAAGTTGCAGATGAAAAGCATACGTTTGTTATATTCTACGTAGAATTATTTCAGTTCCCACTTTTGACTGGGTTGCTCACAAAGTTTATCTAAAAGAACGTTTCTACTACATAATACAAATTTTCACTAAATTTGGTACAGAAAAAACATCATCTCCATTACTGTAGATAGCAAGAAATTCCTGATTTAACATGAACCCAAAGCGCACATCCTTGTCAAGCAAAAGGCACTGAAATTTTCCCAATTTTAAACATGTACAAATGTGTATTGTACAAGCTAGTAAAGGACAGCCAAGTACCAGCCAAAGGAAATGCTGTAAAACAGTTGTTTTTCATGATTCCAAATTCCAGCTAAGGTCCAAATTTCATTCAACACATTGCCTCTTCACAACCAAGTCAACTCAATGCCAACATGTTTTGTACCAACAGCTGCGTGACTAAAAACTTGATTCTGTTTTGATGTAATTTTGATGAAGTTAAACTCCAAGATACCTCTTCAGATAAGGAGTTGTTAAGGAGAAGAACAAACTAGACTAAGCTTGTATTTTACATGAAGTTTAGCATAAAACAGGAGAACTATTTTAAACTTCAGAAGTTTCAGATCGTACACTCATATGAATACTCGATTGCAGACACTAAAATAGCAAAATATGGTTCTATTGACTTCTCGCTAACATAAAAAAAGTCCTGTTCAAGTAAGCTGTTTCTGCCTAGGTAAGATTCATCCATAGGAAAGGACAGGTAAAGAGAGAAACAGGGAGAAAAATCAGGTTTATCATTCAGAAGATTAAAACAAAAGGTATGCCTTAAGATACAAATGTCAGCTTGGTAGATAACTGAGGACTGCTGAGGGAATAGCTAAGGAGAGCATAAGATGAACAGTTTTCAAAGACTGCGCCCCTTTTATATTAACCTGCCTGCAAGGAACTATTAGAACACAAGCAGTATGCAGATGGACACTAACCTGGCCTTCGTGAAAGAAGGGGGTGACAAAGATTTCTGTAAAAGTGCCTAATATAAATACTTGTGTAGCAACTATCAAGAATTTGGGTACTGAGCTATATAATATGCCATAACTTGATGCTGCTATAACCGAACACTGAAAAAGCCGTTCAGATAAAATTTCTTAGTTATTCATCTACAGTTCCAACATTTTAAGCCGCTGCACCCCAGGCTGCATTAGGAAGAGTATGACTGCCAGGTGGAAGGAGGTGATCCTTCCCTTCTACTCAGCAGTGGTGAGGCCACACCCAGAGTGCTCTGTACAGGTCTGGGCTCCCCAATACAAGATAGATGTTGACATACTGAAGTGAGTTCAATCAAAGTCCATGAAGATTAAGACACAAACATTTGTCATACATGGAAAGGGCAACAGAGCTGGACTATTTAGCCTCAGGAAGAGCTCAGGGCAGGAGGGATCTTAACTGATGAGTCTAAACAGCCAATGAGGGGCAGTAAAGTAGATGAAGTAACACTGTTCTAAGAGTGCCCAGTAAAAGAACAAGGAAAAGTGAGCTTAAGCAGAAATACAGGATGTACCACAAATTTAAGATTAAAATTGTTAAATCTAAGCATGATCAAACACTGGAACAGGTTGCCTGGAGGAGAACTGAGGAGTTGCCTGAAGTCCTCATCCTTGGAGACATTGAAAACCTGACTGGACAATGCCCTAAGCAACCTGCTCTTTGATCAGGAGGATTGGTCTAGATGATTTCAATGCCCCTTTCAGCCTCAACTACTCTGTTATTTCTCAAATATTTGAGAAATCTCAAAACTGAAACAGATACATCTTGTGTCACGTTCCCTCCATGAAAGTGCTCAAGGCCAGGCTGGATGGGGCTTTGGGCAACCTTATCTAGTGGAAGGTGTCCCTGCCCATGGCAGATGGATTAGAACTAGATGACCTTTAAGGTCCCTTCCAATTCAAACCATTCTATGACTCTACGACCAAAATGTCAAGGCAGTTGCCAATCAGATCAAAAAGCAAAGTTGTTAAATTAAAAATATCCTGGTCCTACAATCTCACAAATTGCAGCAGGAAGATTGAGAGATTATGCAAAAACCTGATCAAAACTGATGTCAAAAAGTAACTCAATCCCTTATCATAGGCAATGTACTACCCACAGCTTGCATTAAAAGTTCACGAGGCACCTGTTTTGACTAGTAGTTTTAATAATCAAAAATGAGAGTATTTTCCCATAGACAGAAGCACCAAGGCTGTCAGGAAAAATTGAGGACTTTTCTTATCCTTACACTATAATAGATGCGTTAGCTAAAATACCAGTTCGATAGCACACAGTATCCCTGCACATTTAAGCACATTTAATTTTTGGGTAGAATTCTTGGACACATGCCTACATTTTGTTCTCCCCTTAAAACATATTACAAAAAGTTACAGGTATGGTCAGATCTGTTCTAACCATTCAAAATCAAGACCACTAACCACACCTAGACAAGTCAAAAATAATTCTTCAGATTCAAACACTACCTTACAGTTGTACCACCTATGAGAAGCTTCTGTTTTAAGAACAGGAGGTTAAGCAGCCTAGAGATCTGCAAATATCCCACTAGTTTAGGCACCATGAGTCTCAAATACAGCTTGAAGAGAGATGTCTAATGCACTCCAATCAACATTCCTAGGTGTCAGCGAGCTGAGGAAGGGCTCCAAAAATCTCAGATACAAACATTTCCCACCCAGCCTTCTCCCCGCACTTCTGACATGGCAGATAAGTTTTATGGTTACAAGAGATTTAGCACATGTTATATGAAGAATATCTTCAGAGGTTTTTAGACTGTCAGCACAGCACAAATGATCTACTCTTCTGACTGGATCACTTCCTCAAGAAAAAGTTGCTCCATTTCATTGGCTCATACCTGATTACTGGCGGCCATTATCAAGGTTCTCGTAGGCGCAGATTGGGGTTTACCACTTGGCATAGGCAATACGGGTGGTAAACTGGCCATAAGTTGAGTCGGTGCTTGCAGACTGAACTGGTAAACATTAGGAGCTGTGCAAGGTGGTGTATCAGAATCCTTTTGGCAGAGAAAAAGGGGAAAAGAAAAGCAACTTTACAGAAAGTACAGCATATACAGACTATGCATGTGAAAACGCAGCCAAATACCAACTCATGTGAATACTGTAAAGTTTAAGATTTCTTTTTCAGTGGTAAAAATAAAATACAAGCCAGCACTATGTTTATTTTACACATCTAGCAAAAGTTTAATTGAGCCTACATCAAGGAGACCATGTCACACGTCTATGACAATCATAGTTCCAGCCAGCTCAAACTAAAGCCAAATAAAACCTCTTCAACCAAATTAAAATTAAGGGGTGGGAACTAAGGCTGGAGAAAAATCTAATATGAACAGTGACAGTGTTAGTGGTACAATGACTACAATTTCAGCTGTCACGACAGAATGAGTCCCCTGAACAGCATTCTGGATTGTACTTATCCATACAGCAAAGTTACTCACTGTAATTGTTATAGTTTCCCATTCTACCCAGCAACAGCAAAGTTAAGGCTCCACCTACCAAGAAACAAGGATATGATGGTCTGCTAGTGAAGACTAGTATGTAAGCAACAGTTACCCACTCAACTGCTAGTTAGGACTTCTGTTCTCGTCACTTTTCTTTGGAAGTCTGCATAATTGGGGGGGGGGCTTTTAATACAACTCTGAACACAGACCTTGTAAAAATATTTTTAAACCTTAACACAATAATAATAAAAAAGTACATTTCCCTACCTTTTACAGCTGCTTTTTACTTTCTTCCCTCCTTAACTCCAAAGTATTCTGAGCTTGAAAATAATGGAAAGACTGATCTCTTAGCAAGAGACACTTGACTCATTAGCAGTTTAGGAGTTACCAAATTAAAAGACATTATTGGCTCAGATCATCAAGGATGATGAACTGATCAATCTGATGTTAAGTGATTACTGAAATATTCTACTTCTGTTCCTCCAACAATTGATTGCTTGGAAGCAAGAACTCTTCACTTAAAACCAAGCAAACATTAAACAGATATCCATTACTAATACTTGCCCTCCTATGGCTTTGCAAATGAGATTTTTCAGTTAAGAGAACAGGCTGTCTAGGAAACTATTTTAAAGAACGTGAAGATATTTTAATGTTCTTTCTTGGGGAAAACACAAGATCATTTAAGACACACTGATAGTTGTGAATACGAAGCAGCTGAAACAACAAATTATTATAAAGCAAAACTTACATCCTAACTGAATTCCCACAGTAGAAACAGCCCTCGGTAGTAGTATCCGCTATTAAAACAATCACCTCTTCATTGGTCCATATAAAGTTGGGCTGTCTAAAAACTAAGTTAGAGAAAGAAAGGCAGAAAGGATCTGCTCTCCCAAGCTCAACTGGTGGTAAAAGTCACTGCATGACTTTGTGAAGCGCTTTGATATTTGCATCATGAATGCACTGAAAAGACAGACCATACAGGTAATAAGAATCTGGGCAGAAACTTAATTCTTATTTCATGAGAACAGATGTTTACCATTAATATGTTCACAGCAGGCAACCACAGGCTGTAGCAGTATTCAAAAAATTTAGCTTGGTTGCACGTGCAAAGTGCGTGGAAGAACTAGCATTTTTTTGCCTTCATCCTACAAAAGATTAACCAGACCAAGGTCTCTACAAAGAAGTTTATCACGTAATTGATTAAGAATGTTTTCAGAATTAGGTACAGGGGCAAAAACCTAAGATTTCTAAGCTGTTTTTTTAATACCCTACTCGTCAGGAAAAAGTTTACAAAATGAGGGAAAAGAAGGATAGTTGTGTTTGATCAACTTGTGAGAATAAGCATAGTAGCCATTAGTGAAAAAATAAGGGGGGGAAAAAGGATCTTATTGTCTAACCAAGCCAATGCATTAGCTTCTTTGATGCAACCTTTGCAAAACTGACCAAGCAGCAGTTTCGCTCTCTCCAAATAACCTCCTCTATCTTTTGCTTAGATGCCATTAGGCCCTTGGAAGAATCACAATAAATCTTTTAAATGGGAAGTGTCCATTTTTTTTTTGTCCACCACCAAGTTCTCCAGCATGGAAGCAGCAACAGATGAAAGAAGAGTCACACAGTTTAACTGAGACTACATAAGCTTTGGTACAAGGCAGCTTGTGTTGCTTTCTTATAATTTTGTAACAGGTACATTCTTCTGCCTCAGTGTTACTTACTGAGACATATCCGATTCACCTAGACTATATTCCTATTTTTAGGTCATCTTAGATAGCTAACAGAATTACTATAGGAAACTGACAGGCCAACTTACCAGCATCAAAATCCTTTTCTAAAGTAGTGTTACCTTTCTTCCTCAAAGACTAACTAACCTTCACGATCAAAACTGATTTTCACATTCATCACCTACAACTAAGGAATCAAGTCTTACTTGGTCTTCTGGACAGAACTCTTCAGTGTAATGCACAATCCTGAAGCATTACACAAGCTCAGAAACCTAGAAGTAAACACTCAACGCTTCAGATTCACTTTGGGAAGACAAGAACTCTGACCCTAACCAGCATAATGGCTACAGACACTAAAAGTATGGATGTAAAATAAAGGAATAAAATCCCTCTATATTACTTTTCACAAATTATATAAGGATGTACCTACAATGGCTGTACTAAGGGTGTACTAAGAGCCCAGATAAGTTCTTGATCTCCTGAATACTACTGTGAATGCCAATCAGATCCCCTCACCCAGTAAGGAAAATACCTAAAAAGATGCTTTTGGAAACACAGACTGTTAGGGAAATCTCTGGAAATTTACTGGAAAGTTTTCATTTAAAAAAGAACAACTCTTCAAATTAATTTCAACTCCTTAAGAATACAGTATCCAGAAGGAAGATTTCTACTATTCATAGTTTTGATTAATGAGGACTCTTCAATTTACCTCACTGTTGGTAAGAAGATAAAGTATAGAAGAGTCTTGGAATTGCAAATGTTACTGATGAACTCACATTTAACCACAACTTGCTTGAGTAACATGATCCCCAGCTTTCTGTCTTGACAGAAACTGAAATAAGAATTATACCAAAGATGAAGAACTGAAGCAATCTTACAAAGCAAAAAAGCAAACTTTTTTTCCCCGACAACAGAACAATTTTGTTGTTGTACAGAATGCACCTCCCCTTTTAATATTCCAGGTCTTCATTAGCAAGAGAATATTTACTTTCCAGAAGTCTCTTACTAATTAGATCTTGCCATAAGAGCTTATTTAAATTCCATTTATAGCTCAAGGCATAAGATACAAGGTAAAGTTTATAGGTACATCCATCCATCAGCATAATAGCTTGCTTTCCTCTAATTTCATGTGCATTCAATTATACTCAAAAGTATCATTTCCATGATTCTAAACAAAAAAGTAAAGCTTTCTGCTTTGTTTCACAGTACAGTCTGTCAATTCAAACTTCCCAACAGCTACTGAAATTTTAGAAATTTCACATTTTCAAGATTTCTTTTAAAGTTGCTGAGGCCAAACAAGATTAGTGGTTTTTTATGTTGTTTGTTTGTTTTTAATTGCCCAGAGGTAGAAGTCTGTAGCTATCTTAGAAGTCATCATTCAGATATCAGAACTGTAACAAAAGAATGCAAGTTTCTTGCTAGCGTGAGAGATTCGGGTTGTCTCCTATACACATCCAAGAATGAACTACAGAGATCTTGGCAAAGATGTTCTTATGGTTCCCATTCTCCAACCTTCTCCCACTATTAAAACTTCTTTCCCACAACATTCAGGAACTGGAAGCTGTGAGAACAATTGCTAACTTCAGCAAAAATTGTTCCATCTTTGAAAATAAAGGAACTTGAAAATAGAGGAACTGAAAGTGAGAGAATCAGTACCTACAGTTAACGCTTTACACTACACAGATTTTTCCACGTGCTCCTCTCAATGTGCAGTTTTAACAGTGCAGCTGAAGTGATTTAATAAGTAACTGCTATCATTCTTACATCTTTCACCTCTTCTTTTGTTGTTGCTTTCTCCATTGCAGCTGCATTAGTATCTGACATTATGAACCAAATCAGATGTGAGCCACAGAAACAGCAATCTCCTTTTTTCTAGCTTTACCTTCCAAATCACCTCACCAGAAGGTTAGGTGAACACCAGCGGAGGAAAAGGAGAAAAACAGGAGCAGCTACTGAACGGAATCAGCCCTAGCAAGAAGATCTAACTAGTGGATTGGCTCAGCAATGAAACACCACACTCAGAACAGAAAGTAACACCAGAAAACTTCAGACATTTCACAGTTCAGGCAACAACAGAAGTAAAACCTCAAAGCACACTCCTTGTTTGAATGGTTTTAGCTCAGCATACTTAACTCTGCTTGACAAACCGACATACTTCCACCAAGGTGATATCATAGATTTTACACCCCCATCCCACTTCTTTCGTGCCAGCTTGTGCCATTTCCCTTTTTGGTAGGTGGAGCCATAATTTTAGTAAACTGGTATAATAAAGTAGAATGGAGATGAACAAAATTTCTATGTCTACAGCAGGTCACAGGATAGTGAATTTGCATCAATGAAGTTGCACCATGTCCATTTGCCAGCCTATAAACAGTACAAAATAGCCTCCGGTAAGATGCAATTGGTTGATTTTTCTGCCTTCAGTTATACTGCATTACAAAAGCAAAATACTTTGGTCATGCTAACAGGAGAGGAAAGAAGTGAAAGAATAAATACACAACACAAGCAAACTGCAAAAATATGCATCCTCCAAAACCATTAGTGTTTGTTTTACAGACAACTAAGTTAATCTAATTAGCATCTCAAAGATTAAATACAAGCACCGTGGCCCTTTAACCTCACCACATTATTTTCTGCCAGGTCTGACTGTCAACTTACTGCTTATTTTTATCAATGTTTGCTGTATTGCAAATAAACCATCTTAAACAAAATATCCCAGAAACATGCTATTTAAAGCTTCTGTTATTACCCCTAATACTTCCATTTCACAGGCTTTTAGTTGGTCTGTACTGTTAGGAGTACAGTAATATTTCACATTTTGCATATAAATGTTTTTCAAGTTAGGCATTAAGTTATAAGACTTAAGGCAAGTTGAACATCGCATACTAAAACATAAATATTCAGTTTAGATTTTCTTCCATCCTAAATGGCTTTGGCACCTTTTTCAGGTGAGCTAATATTAAAATATGGTAAGAATACAATTAGCCCATGGCATCAAAAAGTCGTCAGAGCTTTTTTTTTTTTTTAATGAAATTGTGTGCTTCCCTTTCCTTACCTCACTGACATCACAGCAGTAAAATCCAATTTTACTTGCTGATACACACATTCCTTCTGTGCCCTTTATCACTTAGAGTAACTTAAATGCCTTTATAATTGTGTTCAAAACTGTGTCTCCTGCAGCATTGCACAAGTTTAGTCTTACTATGTATATCCACTTGAAGTAAAGACTGCCCAAGCAACTGAGACAGAAGAACTGAAGGAGAGCACCAAACAGTACAAAACAGCACATAAGAATATGGATTAAGATAACAAAAACCAGCCATGGGACAATATGGTGAAAAGGGAAAATAAACAGGCAAGAGCAGCACTGGAAAAATTTGTTCCTCTCTGATCTAGAATCTACCAGAAGCCTGCACAGCAAGACCAGGGAAAAGAGTCTAAGGGAAGTAGGAGGAAAGAGGGGCAGTCACTGCTCAAGGTTGCTGACTGCTTTATTTGGAAACTCAATCTTTCTTGAAAGATCTTTATCTTGAAAGACTAAAGAATTGAGTTGCCTACTTCTTAAGAGATCTTGCCTCCTTTTATTTGTTTAGGGAGGAGAAAGGAGAGTAAGATAGGATATGCATTCTACCACATGATGGTCAACTATCCATGTGCATCTGAACGGTTGTTTCAGTTAGGGCAAGAGAGTAATCACAGAAGAAAGGTAAAATAAATAAGTTTCTGTGCAGCTCCTGCTCTTAGACTGAGAATTTTTTTAGGCCACCCCTTAATGCCCAAACATTTTTAATTGGAACTCTACAAATTTAATCCTTGTCATTAAACAGATTTTCCAAGGCTACAAGAAGAGCTGTTACAGTAGCTGTTTTGAAGTGTCAGTGTTTATCCCTCTCCTGCAGAAAAGCACATACCTTACACCTGCAAAATTAATCCCTTTGAAAAAGCAACATGCATCAGGACAGAATGTCATGTTTTGTACCACCTCTATCTGCAGAGTAACATACAACAGCGCCTATCAGTAAGCTGAACTTCACAGCCCTTGACTAAGCGGAAAGGTAAATGGCGATGCATCATTAAACGCATTGAGCCCAAGTAACAAAAGCCACAAACACTGCACAGCAAATGACTGTTCCAAAGTCAGCACGCGTCTTGTATGCACTGAGTAGAATGATAGCAATAATGAGTTATCAGTCATTTACATACTACTCTCAGAACTGTATCTGATTACAGTACTGAATAGTTAATACTTGAAGACACTGAAAAGATACGCTCCACAAAACAGTCAAGGAACTGGTTGGCGTATCCCCTGACAGGGGCAGAATGGTGGGCAGATCAAGCAGTGACAGTCTGACAAAATGTTATTATAAAGCCTGAACAGCAACTGTTAAAGCTAACATTTCAGGAACAGTATGAAAGAACACACATAAAAGCTCAGAAAGTTAAACAGACTACACAGGTACCTTCCACTATCTTGGCATGACTGTATGGTCTTGAGAATTCCAAATTCTTCATGAAATAATCTTGGAATAGAAGCCCAAAAGGTACCACCAAAAACATTTTGTGATAAGGTGAGTGAGATTACTGAGATCCAAACTTCTAACCAAACTTTGAGATTGTGCTGGACTGGATCTGAGGTTATGTGTCCATTAGATAAGAACAGCTTTAAAACTTTCCTGTGATCAGTTACATCAGTTACTGATATGCAGTTACCACTGCTGCATTAAATGCTAAGCTTTATTTGACACAACAGCATCAAAACTGCAGAGCATATTTAACACCAGGTTATAATCAGCCTAAAATGGGACTGGAGAAACATACCTGTAACTACTTTTACTTGGCAGAGACTGTTTATCAGGCAGACATTCTCCAGCACAACTCTAGGATTTCCCTAAGCTAATAAAAGGAGGCTCTCCACAATGCAACTGGAATACAGGTCAGCAGTTGCAGAGTGCACGTCCAGAACAAAAAAGCACCCATAAAAAAGTAAACTTCATTTTCAAGAAGAATTTGGTTACTGCTCAGATTCTCAGACCAGTATCTGTAACTAGCCAGAGTTGGCAGAGGGGCAAACACAAACACAGCTCACTTCATCAGGTTTCAGGTTCCCATAGCAGTCACTAACTCAATAAGAAAGTTAAAATGAGACTTCCTGATGCCAGATGCTTATATTTTGGAGCATATTGACTTGTGCTCCCATAGAAGAGAAGTTCACACTTTGCGTTGTCTTTAACAGCAAAGATACTTAACAAGCATCTTCAAATGAAGATATATGTACAACCAGCAAAATTATTCACTGCAACATTTGTTGGGAATGTGTAGTATTTTGAAACTTACCTGTGGGCAAGAGAAAGAGCAGAATACATGCTGCCTTTTTACCAGGGCAGCACATGGTATTCTAAATACCTGCACAGCAGAATCCTTCATTCAGAGAAAAAGACACTGCATGGATCAGTTTGATAATTGAGAAGCCAGGAAAAAAAGTGTGCAGCCGAATGTGTTCTGATAGCCAGATTCTTTGTGTTCATAGGTTCATTTCCAGTGTTCTTAATTTTGCTCCTGCTCAGTTCGTTAACAATATTTACACTGTACACAGAGCTGAGATAATAGAATGGGAACTTCAGTACTATTTTGCAGTGAAGTATAATTAGGAGTGTCAGTGAGAGTTAGAGGTATGTATTGACATGTGTAGTATGACAAATCCATAAACTGAACAGCTCTCTGATAGCAAGAGGGATATCAGAAGTCATATTTCACTACTAAGCAGACTTGGATCTGAAATTCACTGCACCTTATGAAAGCTTTTTCTTCAAATGACAGATTTCAGCTTGCTAGGGCTTTCATAAAAGACAAAGCAACTAGAATTTCATCAGCCAGGCATTGCTAGCCTAAGGGATTTTGTAAATAGCTTTTGCTTCCTTAGAAAATCCATAAAAGATTACTTTTGAAAAAAAATATGGTTTAGTCTCATTAGGTCCTGTGCTTAGTTTTGGGCCTTGTAGACTGGAATCACAGAATTACAGAATTTCTAGGTTGGAAGAGACCTCAAGATCATCGAGTCCAACCTCTAACCTAACCCTAACAGTCCCCACTAAACCATATCGCTAAGCTCTACATCTAAACGTCTTTTAAAGACCTCCAGGGATGGTGACTCCACCACCTCCCTGGGCAGCCTGTTCCAGTGCCTAACAACCCTTTCAGTAAAGAAGTTCTTCCTAATGTCTAACCTAAAAATCCCCCGGCGCAACTTAAGCCCATTCCCCCTCGTCCTGTCACCAGGCACGTGGGAGAACAGACCAACCCCCACCTCGCTACAGCCTCCTTTAAGGTACCTGTAGAGAGCGATAAGGTCGCCCCTGAGCCTCCTCTTCTCCAGGCTGAACAAGCCCAGCTCCTTCAGCCGCTCCTCGTAGGACTTGTTCTCCAGGCCCCTCACCAGCTTCGTCGCCCTTCTCTGGACTCGCTCAAGCACCTCCATGTCCTTCTTGTAGTGAGGGGCCCAAAACTGAACACAATACTCGAGGTGCGGCCTCACCAGAGCCGAGTACAGGGGGACAATCACTTCCCTAGCCCTGCTGGTCACACTGTTTCTGATACAAGTCAGGATGCCGTTCGCCTTCTTGGCCACCTGGGCACACTGCTGGCTCATATTCAGCCGACTGTCCACCATCACTCCCAGGTCCTTCTCTGCCTGGCAGCTCTCCAACCAGTCATCTCCCAGCCTGTAGCTCTGCTTGGGGTTATTGCACCCCAGGTGGAGGACCCGACACTTGGCCTTGTTAAACTTCATGTAGTTGACCTCAGCCTATCGGTGCAGCCTATCCAGATCCTCGTGCAGAGCCTTCCTACCCTCGAGCAGATCGACACACGCACCTAACTTGGTGTCATCTGCAAACTTACTGAGGGTGCACTCAATGCCCTCGTCCAGATCATTGATGAAGATATTAAAGAGGACCGGCCCCAGCACCGAGCCCTGGGGGACGCCACTAGTGACTGGCCTCCAACTGGACTTGACTCCATTCACCACGACTCTTTGGGCCCGGCTATCCAGCCAGTTTCTAACCCAACGAAGCGTGCGCCAGTCCAAGCCAAGCGCAGCCAGTTTCTTGAGGAGAATGCTGTGGGAGACAGTGTCAAAAGCCTTGCTGAAGTCAAGGTAGACCACATCCACAGCCTTTCCCTCATCCACCCAGCGCGTCACTTTGTCATAGAAGGAGATCAGGTTCGTCAAGCAGAATCTGCCTTCCATAAACCCATGCTGACTGGGCCTGATCGCCTGCTTGCCCTTCAAGTGCCGCCTGATGACTCTCAAGAGCATCTTCTCCATGAGCTTTCCTGGCACTGAGGTCAAACTGACAGGCCTATAGTTCCCCGGGTCTGCCCTCCGGCCCTTCTTGTAGATGGGCGTCACGTTTGCTAGCCACCAGTCAGCTGGGACCTCCCCCGATAGCCAGGACTGCTGATAAATGATGGATAGGGGCTTGGCCAGCTCCTCTGCCAGTTCTCTCAGTACCCTTGGGTGGATCCCATCCGGCCCCATCGACTTGCGCACATCCAAGTGCCGTAGCAGGTCACCAACCAGTTCTTCATGGATGGTGAGAGCCACATCCTGCTCCCCATCCCCTTCCACCAGCTCAGGGTACTGGGTATCCAGAGAACAACCGGTATTGCCGCTAAAGACTGAGGCAAAGAAGGCATTAAGCACCTCCGCCTTTTCCTCATCTCTTGTAACTAAGTTTCCCCCTGCATCCAGTAAAGGATGGAGATTCTCCTTAGTCCTCCTCTTTGTGTTGATAAAAACAAAGCTAGCTGGAAAAACAAAAACCAAAACTAGCTGGAAAGCTAGTCCTGGACCTGCAGAGATAAAGGAATCATCCTTCCAAATTTGAGACAGTGAATTTGAGAGAGGAAATGCATATACATCTACAATATGCACAGAGAGAAAGCTGTCCTTGAAGGAGGCAGTTCTCACATTCCTCAGTGGTACACAAGCTCTCATTTGAGAGAGGTTATTATCAGCATGGTTCAACCAGTATGGTTCCTGAAGGAAGGAAAGCAGCAGAAGGAACAGAAAGAAGCCTGGGTAGTAGCTTTAAGCTTTTATATCCCTACACTTGGTGAGTACGTACAAAATTTGAGGGTAATTTCTAAATGTTAGTTCTGATCTACACTAATCCAGCCTCTAGAAAAAAAAAAAAAAAAAACTGCTCCTTTTTATTAGCCTAATATTGTTCTGCTGCTGGAACAAATCTATAACCCATGTTATCTCAAGTGCCTGTAAGTTACCAGAAGCTCTGACTATTCAGCTGCTGAATCCCATTTACGGAGTAAGGCAAAGACTGTAATGCTGCCAAGACTTCAGTGAAGCAAATCCTTAAAAAACATACAGCATACGGTAATACAACCAGTAGCTGTAGATAACACGAGCTACAATTTTTAATAAACAAATCTGGGGTCTCTACTAGCAATACGGCATTGATGTGATAATGCTTGAATACTTCACATACACTACCAATACCTCTTCCAGGACGTATTGATGAGTATATGCACGGCCTCTAGACTTACAGTCAGCATATAGAAGAACATGATAACTGCAGAACACAACTGCCTCTGTGCTAGAGTGGATGGCTGGAGTATTTGACTTTCATTAGAAGATGAAGTTCAGAGAGAGGCAATCTTACCCAGTAGTGCCACAAGTAGCCAAGTCTACTTCCTCAACATACAAAAGGAATTGACTCCTATTATATTGCCAAACAGGTCCCAGCAAGATCAAGCTGCAGCTGATCACTATGACCAGTCAACTTTCACAGTAGAGAACAAAGCAAATACACTTAAGTCTCTCTAATTTGATATCTAATCTCTTACAGTTGATACACATTAAAAGTTAGCCTGCAGTCATGCAAAACATAACTCCAGAAACCGTGTCTTGAGGCAGACTGTACTTAAGGTAGTAACAGCATCATAGGAATAGTTATCTTGCTATTGAAATAAAATCTTAACTTTGGGGAAGAGATCAAATTGTCAGTCTAGTATCTCCTCATCTCCTGCACTTGGTTTACAATCTGCATCTTCTCAGTCTTCGGTACCAAACTTTTAAAAAAGTATTTAACTTTAAATGAATACAGAAACATCCCTGAAGGATAATTCTCCACAAGATTAGATCTAACACCACACATACCTTTAACAATGATGCACAATATTCCCCCATTCTGAAACTAGTACCAAAATTCACTGCATCATACCTATTTGCAGAGTGCACTGGAAGTCTTCACACAAATATTTTCACACACGCTAGATGTTTCTTTCCTGGAACTTGGGCATAGAACTATATCAGACCACTCAACAGAGCCTCCTCAACTGCAGCAGAACAGGTTTGTCTTCCTGAATTAGGTAATGTTTAGAACTGCTCAATCAGAACTCGTTCATCCTCACATATCTGAGTAGGACAGACTCATCAGATACTTGTCAGAAACCTGACATTCCACTGCAAACTAATATAATATGCTAGTAGTCTAAAGGTCATAATACTAATAAATGACCAGGGCTTAAAATAGGAACTATCACAAGCACACAAGCATAAGGCTATTTTTCTAAAAAGAATTGCACTTACTTCTGGGACACCTAAGGGGAAAGTCTTAACTGTTCACTCTCCCCTAGTTAGGTTTAGAGTGCAAAATATTAAGCAAATATTTGCATTTTCTCATAAAACTTATCTTACAGCAATATCTTCTTCACTGACGTACTCAAACCAGGAGCACAGCTAACGTTATCACTGCCAAGCATCATGCTGTTTTTCCCCCCCATTTGTCAAATTCTGTAACTCATGCATTTACCATATTTACTGGAGATAGAAAAGACAATTCAACACAAAGTTCAATAGTGTTAAGGAATTACAGAAAGTAACCAGAACATACAGTGAATGCATTTGTCCCTCAAAAGTTTTTTCACTGAATATAATTCCCAACTTTTAATTCCATGTTTAACCAGTTTTTGAAATCAGTCAAGAAAAAAGTACTTGGACCTCTCCATCATCCACAGTTACTCACTGTTGTACTTAACTGTCTATCACATCTTCTTCCAATCAACACCTGTACCTAGCATAAAGTAATCCAGTTGATTTATGAGCACCTCGTGCAGTTCGAGTTTGTGGTTTATGATCTCTACAGCCCAACTTTGTTGATTTAAATCCATACCAAAAGATAGCACCTGACAGTCTTAAGACTCTAGGAACATACCTAGACTACTGTCTGTCTCCTCTTTCAGAAAATTATAATAAGCCTAGCAGTCACTTAAACTGCACTTTCCAACATGGAAGCAGATATCAAAACTTTACGTATTAGGGCCTCCTACCACTAAAGCATGAACTGACTGCTTGGCTGAAAGCTATGGAATACTATTCAACTTCGCAGCAAGACATGGTAGTCATATGTTCAATCTGGGGTGTGGGAAGAAAGGACTGGAAATTGTCAATGAGATTTTTCTTGGTAGGAAGATATATGAAGAGATTTTTATTATTCTGCTTAATTAGCTACTGTTAGCCCCTGGTGCTTTATATCTTATTACATCTAAGTACTACCACAAAGGGTACCGAAGGTTTAGGATGGAATTAAGACACGTTTCATTTAATGAAAAATATTTAATTTCAGTAATTTTTCTGAGCAGAGGAAGTTATTAATTTGCTATAGCATCTTAGGGACCGTAACATTAACTGTTGTTGTTTTAGTTGCGGTTTTGAATGGCATGATAATCTCTGCTTAATAGTTTAACAAATTAAAAAAAAGCTTACAATGTCACTGCCGGAGAGTGATGATACAGAAGACGCAGATGAGCCAGAGGATAACTGTTGTGTATTAGCTAGTGACAAAGCCAAGCGTTGGTTGTAAGATGGTTCAGAGTCTCTGTTCTGTTGCTGTTCTCCATTGCACGGAGCTATCTGGTCTCTTATTTTCAACCTATTATCTGTTAACAGAAAACATAAGCATCAATCAAGAACACAATACAACATACGAACCCTGAAGTCTAAACTTCCATTTAACAAGCCAACAAACTGAAGAACAGCCTCAAAAAACGTCTTAAATTAGAAAGTTACAAATCCCTTTTACTTTTTCCTTACATACCTGAAAGAGCAATTAATTTCAAGGCATGGGTATTTTGAATTGCACCAAATGCAAGAAAAAAACGATTTAGTTGGTTTCAAAGATTTCTGCTATACCTACCAAGTTCAGGTGATAAATTAATTTTGCTCCCCCACTTCTTTTTAATCCAGGCCCTGTAGTCAATCACTTCTTGGGTCACTTTGATGATTCTACCTAATGTGCTAAAAAAATTTTTAAATTAAGTATTAAAGACTGTTGGTTACATACTTGCAAGCATTTCAAAAAACAATAAAATTACATTAAATCAGTTTAAGATATCCCTAACCAAAGAATTTTTGAAGTTTCATTTTCTTAGATCACCATTTGGGTCTCTGAAGAATCACACTTTAAAACTAGCATATTACTCATCTTCCACCCTACTAACATACAAGCGCAGAAACAGGTAAGATTTTTACTCTTTCTAAATGGAATGCATCTTAATTATCAAGAATATACATGCAGATGACAGTGTATTTGATAAAAGCAATTTACATGTTCTTGCATTTCTCCAAACAAGAAGCATTTTTCCACTGAATCTCAATTAGAAGTTTTTGGATGCACTGAAGACATTGATGTCCCAGCCCCTTCAAATGATCATCACACTGAATAGAAAGACTCTCAGTAGTCCTTCCTTACAGATTCACAAGACATCTTCAAAGACCACCACAATTATAAAGGAAGTACCATGGATCGTGAGGTAGTAGAAACAAGACACTGGCTCCAAAACCCAAGTAAGTTAAAATTTAAGGAAATTCTTAAAAGGTACATGGTTCTGAGAACAAGCTGACCTGGTCCTATTATCCTCTTAACTTGTGACCAGTTGTCAACAAGTACAGAGCAGTATTTTACAATATATTTTCTCAACTTTCAGATACATGAAGTGTATGTCATTTTGAGGAGGAGTTGTGTCCTGGTTTAAGGATTTAACTTCCAAGTTTTCCTTTCGATAGTGGCTGGCAGCTGAAATAATTTATAAACTCCATGATTAAGATCCATGAAGACTGACTAGCGTACAAAAGTGAGCTGTGAAAAGTTATCATCTTGAAGAGAGGCAAAGTTATTTTAATTCTAAAAATCTTCAACGGTTATAATAAAGCTTATTCTTCATTTCATATCATAAAGGTACACTGTACCTTTATAGGAATTTTCGTTTGAGGCATATAATAGAAGGGACATACATAGTCTAGATGCATTTACACTACCTTTACTAGGTCATTTTAGAGTAACTCTTTAAAAAGGAACATTAGTTCTCCTTCTGGATTAGGGATTACAAATTCATTGCAAGACCAAATACTACCTGTCCACGTTTAGACTTCCAACTTTAAATACGTGTCAGTATCGAAAAAGGCAGCCCTGAACTTTAAGCAAACATTGGACCAAATGACATTATCTAAGTTACAAGTCGAATAGGTGAAGGCAATTCTCATGGACAGAATGAGTATCATCTACTGTTCTGTGTAATGCAGATAAAAGCAATGATGCATGCTGGAAAACCATCTTGAATTTTACATGCAGAATTAAATGCTTTGACACAATTGTCACCATAGGGAATTCTTTGGAAACTACAGCTCAATAGCTAAGTGCACATTAAAAAAGAAACAGAACAAAACAGTAGTATTTTGTCAACGTACAATCCCACAACATAATAGCATTCATTTTAAATGCTTAAAGCAATGTTGCTTTCTTAGTCTCAAAAAGTACGTTAAACCAGAGGAGTAACTTTAAAGAACTTCAGACAAGGACAACCAATACTACCAAGAATCAGCTGTGGCCCTGAACCTGCAGTTCCCCAGACAGCAATGCCAGGATAGAACTCAAACATACGAAACTTTTACTGGCCCATAGGTTTCACAGCTATTTGCAGTGTGGTCTTCAAAAGAGAAAAATGATAATGGACCTAATAACACTTACGGAAAAGGAGTTTGTCAAGCCTGAAGCTTCTTGTGGTACATTCCCAACAGTAATTTAGTAGTCATGCCTTTGTATACCAGGAAGAAAACGAATGACATAAGATGGCATTTTTATTTTATTTCTTTAGTCTGTGGTAGACTGCTATACAAAAAATGCCTGGTATCACAGGTGTAAAGGGTGAAACTAAGGCTACGCCAAGAACTATGGCAGAGTTGAGCATACAGAACCTGGAAATTTCTTCTCTCACTAGCTTCTTTTGTAGATGACAGAGCTTGAAACCCCAAACTCTCATTTTTGTGGGGAGAAAGGCAGAAAATAAATTTATTTATCAAGAATTTCAAAGCAGATCTATACTACATTACTTGCACACCAAAATTAAAAGAATTCTGACTTCAGAAACTAAAAGTTGGTTAAGTCTACACCGCTGGTTAATACAACAGCAAAAAACAAGAAGCAGGTGTGATCAGAACAGATACTTTTCCATTTCATTACACGGGAGACTCAAGCACATCCATAGGGTCAAAGGACTTTTTTTTTTTAAAAAAAAAAAAAGTGTTTAAAAAATGTGCTTTTATCTGTTTTCAGAACTGCAAATGCTTAGGAACAAGGAGTAACTATTAACCTACCCAGCCTCTATTATGAGTAAATTCCACACTTTTTTTCCACCTGAGGCCAGAGTGAGACATTCCCACAACTATACAAAGCTGTTTGTTTGGAAAGGGGGGGAGAAACAGCAAGTTAACTGGCCAGACAGCTCTCCTGTGAAAGATGCCCCATTATACTTTTTCCCTCATTATCATCAAATAGTAAAAACAGAAACAAGCTATTTGCATACCCAGTTCATTTTAAAAGAGCCTAGAATCTCCACTTCTCCACACCACACAGCTTTGTCACACGAATGCTGATTCAACTGTAAGCCCTGAGTTCACAAGAACACTTTCTAGCTGTCACTAAGGCACAACCATGATGCAAATGGATCTTAAGATTACTCTTTAAATGCTCAGATTGCTGATGCAAGTTTCAATGAGATCTAATATCTAATGCTCCACCAAAGCTCTACATGAAAAAGTGCCACAGCAGGGAAAAAAACACAACATACTGTCTGTGAAAGAATAGTCAAGGTAACTGTTTGGTAGGCCTTAATTTATGAAATATCACCCTAATACTAGAAGAATAACAATCTAATGCAGATTAATAAGCATCTGAGAAAATTCTGCTTGAGCACAAGGATAACAAAAATCTAAAATGTTTAGCCAGACAAATACTCTGCGTAGGAAAAGTTGGTATTGCTGATACCTCAGGAGACAGCATGCGTTCTAGTGATGGCCACCACCCAGCATTCACGATATGAAGCAGAAGAACTGTTTCAGATACAAAATGTTCATATAGAACTCTATCAGCAGATCTAGTAGATAAATTTAACATTCCCTTTGACAGTACTGGGAGCTATCTTGGCCAACCAGAAGCAAGCCTAACACACAGGCCTGCCAGCAGTTAGTGGACTAAGAACAGACCGAACAGCTTTCAAGCACAAAGGTAGAAAAAACACTTTATTCATGACACAGGACTATTGTTAAAATTGTCACCTACAAATGACAATTCCAGACACAGAGCAGCAAAACCTTGCCAAGGCTTCCTGCAACTCTGGCCCATTGGCATAATAGTCCCTTTCCCTCATCCACCACTCATAAGGTTCCAGTAAGGAAGAACTGGTTAGAAATCTAGAATCCTAGGAGCTTAAGAAAGGTTTCAGAAGTCTTCGTTACTATACTGAAAGGACACATCACAGCAGAATCCGACTTCCATTCGAAGTTCTATTAGAATTACAGCCCTATTAGAATTAAATTTGGCCAGGGACATCAACGGCCACAATAAAGGCTTCTATAGGTACATCAGCGATACAAAGAAGACTAGGGAAATAGCAGGCCCTCTCCAGAAGGAAAGAGGAGACCTCATTACCTAGGATATAGAAGGCTGAGGTACTCAATGACTTCTTTGCCTCAGTCTTCACCGGCAAAAGCTCTAGCCACATAGCCCAGGCCCCAGAAGGCAAAGTTAGGGACCAGGAGAATGAAGGACCACCCAATGTAAGAAGAGATCAGGTTCAAAACCACCTAAGGAACCTAAAGGTGCACAGGTCCACAGGACCTCATAAGATACCTCTCCATAAGTCTAGAGGAAACTGGCAGATAAAGTTGCTAAGCCACTATCCATCACAGTTGAGAAGTTGTGGCAATCTGGTGAAGTTCCCACTGACTCAAAAAGGGGAAACACTGCCCTCATTTT
Source organism: Heteronetta atricapilla (assembly GCA_011075105.1). NCBI lineage: Eukaryota > Metazoa > Chordata > Aves > Anseriformes > Anatidae > Heteronetta > Heteronetta atricapilla. The sequence goes on from CM021732.1 coordinate 85,225,947, forward strand.
TTTTTTTTTTTTTTAAAAAAAAAAAGGAAAAAAAAAGACCCTGGGAAATACAGACCAGTCAGTCTTACATCTGTACCCAGTAAGATCATGTAGCAGATCCTCCTGGAAACTATGCTAAGGTGCATGGAAAATAAGAAGCTGATTGGTGACAGCCAACATGGCTTCTCTAAGGGCAGATCATGCTTGTCAGATTTGGTGGACTTCTATGCTGAGGTTACAGCATTAGTGGATAGGGGAAGAGCAGCTGTCAAATGCAAGTCCAGGTAGATGATGTCACTGTCCCGCATGATATCTTCGTCTCTAAATTGAATAGACATGGGTTTGGTGGATGGATCATTCAGTGGGTAAGGAATTAGCTAGATGGTCAAAGTCACAGTCAACAGCTCTATGTCCAGGTAGAGATCAATATTGAGTGGTGTTCCTCAGGGGTCAGTAATGAGACCAGCACTGTTTAACATCTTTGTCAGCAACACAGATTTCACCATGTTTGACAGTGACACCAAGTTGTGTGGTATGGTTGACACACTGGAGGGAAGGGATGCCATCCAGAGGGACCTTGACAAGTTTGAGGTGGACCTGTGCAAACCTCATGAGGTTCAACAAGGTCAAGCACAAGGTTCTGTTTCTCAGCCAGGTCAACCCCAAGCAAAAATGAAGGATGGACAGAGAATGGATTGAGAGCAGCCTTGAGAAGGACTTGGGAGTACTGGTTGACAAAAAGCTCAACAAGAGCTAGTAATGTGGCTTCTAGCCCAGAAAGTCAATTGCATCCTGAGCTACATCAAAAGAGACACAGCCAGCAAGTTGAGGGAAGTGATTTTGATGTGCCCTCATGAGACCCAACTTTGAGTGCCACATTCAGCTCTGTGGCCCCCAGCTCAAAAAATACATGAGCCTATTAGAACAAATCCAAAGCATGGCCACAAAGATGATCAGAGGGTTGGAGCACTTCTCCTACATAGACAGGCTGAGGGAGTTGGGGTTGCTTGGCCTAGAGAAGAGAAGGCTCCAGGGAGACCTTACAGCAGCCTTCCAGTACCTCAAGGGGACCTACAAGAAAACTGGGGAAGGACTCTTGTCAGGCAAAGTGATAGGACAAAGAGTACTGGTTTTAAACTAGAAAAGGGTAGATTTAAATTACACAAGAAGAATTTTTTTCCCCCGAGGGTGGTGAGGCACTGGCACAGGTTGCCCAGAGAAGCTGTGGATGCCCCACCCCTGGAAGTGTTCAAGGCCAGGCTGGATGGGGCTTTGGGCAACCTGGTCTTGTGGGAGGTGTCCCTGCCCATGGCAGGGGGTTGGAACTGAGTGATCTTTAAGGCCCCTTCCAACCCAAACCATTCAGTGATTCCTCATTTCATGTGACAGCTGCTCCCATATATGGAGGCATATGGCTATGCTGCTGTTTAGAGACACAGTCTGAGCACACATTCATACCTCAACCATATGACAAGCTAGTATGTAAGCCAACATCTTATCTACAGACATGTTATTACTCCAAGGATGAATTCATGTCACATTCAGATATGTATTTCCAGCATAATTTATGGCTATCAAACAGAATACCACTCTTCCACCTTATCCCAAACAAATTCCTTCTGCTTCTCTTGCTTCTGGTCTGGCCATCAAGTAGCCACAATGCAAACTGGATAAGCTTCTTGAGATGACATAAGTACTGATGTATTTGTTTTCATTCAGACCAGAGCTCATCTGACTTACCTTCTGACTGCAGGGTCACTAGATCTGATGCAAGGCAAAAATCAGGAACATGTAGATTGAGAAGGAAGAAGTGGACTATATCCTGGTACGAGCTCAACATATAGATAGGCTAGACAATGTATAACATAGTTCCTACTAGGAAAACCTCTCCTTCCAAGATGATGGGAATCAGTTTAGTCTAAAAAAATGTTCTGAACTACTGACCTCTCCCTGAGGCATTCTAGATAAGTAACGCATGAGGATGACTAGGGTCAAAAGAAGAGCTAAGGCTGGGGCTTTGAGCCACTACCTCCAGGACTCAGCTGATCACTGTTTCCATTCAGTTTAGTGCCAAAACACAATGAGAAGGTCAGACAAATGACAGCTTTTATCTCCCAGAACATTTCAAATGTTGTATTTGGAAGCTTGAGTAGGACACTGGAGTGAGTAATTTGAGTTTACCCACAGTGTTCTGAGGGTAAGTTAGTACAAAACACTGACAAGAATAAGACCTATGCTGAAGGACCAAAATCTGACTTCTTTTTTTGAAACAGGGAATAATAGAAGCAGCAGTTGACTAGAAAGCCTTAAGTTACCTCAGGCTTGTGCTCGTTTGAGTTGGACTGACCCTGAAGAAGGGCAGTAATGATCTCTAAGAAACATTTGAAAGCTACTGGGATGGTCATCTACACAACAGGACTGCATACACGAGATGTACATAGAAGTTTTCCCTAGAAAAAGTTGAAGTGAATTGAAACTCACCAGGCAGTCCAAGAACAGTTCTTCACCCTTAAGGGAAAGATAGCCCCAACGATGACAACACTGAACAAGTCAGCCTGTGCATTTAGTATCTTGCAAGTTCCTACCCTTTCAAGTGTTCATTTAGTATTTATTGATTCTTTTAGTAAAATGCCACATAGCTATCATTGCTCTTGAAGAAATTCCACTGCTTACAGTTTAACCTGCCACTAACAAGCCTAGAAAAAGGAGAAAATGGATCATAGCAAAGGGCTCCTGCAGGGCTAGGGCTTTAGGTCAAGCCTCTGGAAAAAGTCTTTACCAAGATTGGACAACTCTGCCTAACAGGCAGAAGAAGGATCTGAAAACCACCTGGATTGCCCAAACACATTCAGATTAACTAAAAACTGAAATAGAATATGGAGTGCTGTTGAGATTCTGCAACAAGCTTGGTACCGAACAGCACATCACCCACCTACAGGTCCTGGTGCTGGGGAAACTACTTGAAACCAGGACTTCATTGAGAGCTGCTCCTCTTATAACAGCATTCCTTCTGATAAAATGGCAAGTCACAGGTGTGACAAGTTCTGAGACACAGATATCACTGGCACACACAGCCCAAACTAGCAGAAAAACAGGCCAGATGTACAACGTCTGTTGAAACAGCTGCTGGGACTTCTGAAGTCTGAAGCTGTGACAGAATTCAAACATTTTTCTAAATACAGTAATTATACATGTTGACGACATCTGAGACTTGCATTAAATGCACATGCAAACATAGTTTTTGATATCTAATATAAATACAAGCACCCCATAAGAGAATGACTGCATCTTTTGAAGAACCATGGAGAAGTTACTGAAAATCAGGGCCCAAGACAAGCAAAACTTCAGGTATCCCTAGGTTGTTCTACCTATACTTAGGTAACAATTCGTACTGAAGGTTAGAATTAAACAACACATGCTAGAGCAGATACATGAATGAAAAGGCATGTCAGCCATGTTGTATTTGTTTTCTTTCTCCCCCTCCATCAAAAAAACAAAGTTGGCAAAGGTGACAGCTTGAGAGCTGAGAACACAATAAGCTGCACAGTGTTTCTAAGACATGAAGAACTGTGCTAAAAATCTAGACACATCTAGAAGTATTCTTTTAATGGCAGTTCTAACATTATGGCCAAACTAAATTGACTTTAACAGCTTAGCTACATGTCAAGCCTTTTAGAACAGTTTATGGGAGCACATATTAAAGAACGAGGTAAATTTCTAGCCTTGTCATCTAGTTTTATATACAAAACTTGGTTCACACCCATTTCTCCACCATAGTACAGACACAGAAATCATACCAAACATTAAAACCAGCAGTCCTTCCTTTGGAATATTTTAGGCAGAATGTTTGTAGAAAGACCAATTATCCTTTGGGTCCCTTCCACACTAAGAGATCCTGACATGAATCATCCCGTTTTGTCATGCTGTCTTTATTTCAGGGCTACACATGAAGGTATTACACTCACACAGTGAGCCAGTCTAAATTTCTGGGCAGATTTCAATATAGCTGCAGTTAAACAATAAATAGCAATATTCCTTTTATTGATTAGACCAAAACAATTCCTAAATAATTACATAAACAAACAATATTCAAAAAGTGAACTAATTACCTCTCAGAATCTCTATTTGGATATGATCTTGCAAGTGGTGATACTGCATGGCTAAGAACAATGTAGGCATAATCAAAAACTTGTTTCACTTGCATGGCACCGTAAGAGCTTCTGCCAACGTCGTTTCCTGAAATAATGTGACAGTGATCAGATCATCTTAATTTAATATCAGTAACCAGAAAGTTATTCACACTTAGAGCTCAGAAGCCTTAAGAATAAAGCTTAACTCTCTTTCAACTGGTCAGCCCACTCTATTCTTACCAGGAACAACTAAATTGTGCCAATCTCAATAAGTGAAACTATCTTTAAGAATGAAGGTCAACATCATGCATTCACTATAGCATTAGTAAAATACTGATGTACCTGAAAGAGCCCGAAAGAAACAGAAAAGGTAACTATAAAAAAGTTTTAAGCTGATCTCTAATAGGGAACGTACCAATGTCAAATCATGTCTCACTTACCAGCAGAGTTTTTGCAGACCAAATTCAGCTTAGAATTCTACTTGTGCAACAACCTTATCTTCATATGGCCAGGTGTATTTATACCAACCCTACTTAAGCTTTTCAAAACTACAGCTGAATGAAATACAGATTGCTTATCTCCACAGGATAAACCAGTTTCTCAAAATCTTTATCATCCAGGATTTCCAGAATTTTGTACAGTGTTGTTTTTGATCAAGTTAGTGGTACTTGTTGACTGCCCCCCTTTAAAAAGGGGTGACTTTTATAGCAGAATTCCTTCCAAACCCCCACCATCACTTAAGAAGAACTGCAGAAGTTAAGAAGCTAAAGCTGCTGTATCAGTGACATTGCACAGGCATCAGTGTTCTGTTTGATGCCTAGAAAGATCTTGACAGTACTAGCACAAAATCATTTGGGATTTTTTTGTAGATATATTTGGCACCAGACACCAAAGGTTCACTGTCACCACTCAATTTAAGGAACACTTAAAAACAACTTCCTCCAAATTGTATGTGCAAAACACAGATTAGATCTTGAGTGGGTAGAAAGCTGCTTACAGTAAAAGGTTCCCTCCTTCAGAATGATACTTGAAATGCTGTGAGAACACTGGAAATGGATGAACTGCTAAAAGTAGTTATTTTAAGCTTGCAAATCAAATCAGGGCCCACAAACAAGTTATAATGAAAAATCCTCTTTTAAAATTGATAGGCAAAGGATTGAGTCTATCCTTTGGAGACTGAATCCAATAAGACTGAATCTGACATTAGAGGAACCCTTCACTCACTGAAGTATTTTGTTCAGCAAGCCATTATAGATAAATATGCCAAGATCTGCCACCCAGGGTGAAAAGCAGCCTTGACTTTACTACTTGACAACACATATTAGCCCTTCAAGATTCTCCAATAATGATGCCACTTAAACAGGAAAGGGTAATCAATGAAAATAGATATGGAGTATAAAAGCATTTTGGGAAGACATTATTTATTCAATAACATATATTTTAAGTAAAAGTTGATCAAGAAAATACTTCATGTTTACTGAAGTAACTGAGTATTTCACTCTGAATGTACTGTGGCAGTATCCAGCAGCCGTTAGAATTACAGAAGCTTCTTTAAATGGCATGTTTACAACTGGACTCTATCCTGAAGTAGAAGCAGAAGCCAATGTAGGCCTTGGAAAGTGGATCTCTGAAGAACTACACTGTAGTTCACTGTTTCACTGCAAAGTAGGTATCGGAGACTTCCCCAAAGGACTTTGTCCAAAGACAGCTGAATAGAGACAAGGGAAGTTCAGTGGTCAAGCAAACAAAATACGAACACAATAATTCCACTGGAAAAACAGATGAATTAAGTAAAAGTTCCCCAGTGAAAGAACTGTCCTGCAACAACCTTCCACTTAACAACACACAAAAGGTACATACAAAATAGAATTAAGTTGAAAAGCAATAAATAGAAACAATATTTACAAGTGGCTGAACACATGCAATTGCACCTACCACTAAATTTACATAACAGGAATTGAGAATATACTGTCAAATTGCATTAGTGTAGTCTAACATAGTGCTAAGGCAACTATATTTAATGTGCATCATTAAAGGAGCTACACAAAAATGAAGATGCTACTGCTACTTATTATTGGTTACTGCTTTTGACAATTATCACTTCTGCTCTTCTGCCAGCAAAAGAGATCAGAAACCATTCCTCATCCACTTACAGAAAACTCAGGCAGTTTAGTTTAAACCACCAAGTTGTGTATGAGTCTTGATTGAAGCAGATGTGAGAAAAGGCAGGATAGCTCATGCCAAAAGCATGCACAGGTTCTTGGATTGCCTCATTCTCCACCTGTAATTAGTTCATTAAAAAGTCTGAATAAGCAGTTTTATTCAGTTATAGTCTGCAGGACTTCTGACTTGCACTGCAGCCAAAAAGCAGATATGGAAACCAAAGCTAGGCAAGCTACTATGAACAGTACCAGTCAAGCCTGCACAGGTGACCCTACTCAATCCAGAGAGCAACATATTATAGAGAAGCCAGAAGATCATCCATTTAGCAGTTCTGAATTCTAAAAATAAGTTTTAAAAAAGATTCTTTAGGGAATAGGTTTTCTTCTGTGAGATTGTTCTCGTTAACACATCACCTTTACATACCTAGGCAGCCTTTCAACATAATCTAGACTGAACAATTACAACACATACCCAAACACTTTCACTCTTAAAAAGTCAGCTTTTAACTCTGATGTAAACATCAGTGGGTAACAATGGTGTATAATTCCACATATAACTCAATCTTTATTCTTTTGTGTGAAGTACGGCTTCATCCCTTAAGGAGCATGTCTGAGACTTCCGTCAGTAGCTATCAGTATTATCACTATCAAGTAGCCTTCCATTCCCTGAAACACTTTAAAGGACACAGCCTGAAAAGTCAAAGGTAAAAACCATGAGCTAGGACTAAAGCAAATTTGTTTGTGTTAAGCTCTTACCTACTAAACACCTTTTTGCAACATTCATGAAGAGGTTGTTTCAGCTGCTAACCTCAATATATTATTTTTTTAATAAATGTATACATTTTATACACACACATATATATTCACAGGTTCTAATGACAAATAACAGATATTGAAAAGCTGTGATGAACATCTTTGGGCAATCACTAAGGCTAGAAAAGAATCCCAATAGTTGTTGCCATCTCAAAGCTAGTTACTTCCTGCATTTGTGGCCTATCAAAATGCAGAAGACAGCAACACAAAGCATAATTACTCCTGTAAACAGTCCCTTCAAGAAAACAATACAAAAATTAACATTTAGAACTTTACTACAGGCACTGGTAAATTCACCACCCTTCTCATGAAGAGAACAGCAGAGATGAAGCTCACATGAAGATGAAACTCAGATGAAGTCAGACTATGACAGCTATGCTTGCTGCTCCCAATCTGAATCAAGATCAAAATCACTTCTGTCATGAGCATCAAAAATGTGACTGAAGAACCTTGACATTCCCCTCAGATAAGAGCATGAGCTAATAAGCTTCTCTAATAACTTGAATAAATTCAAAGATTGTTTTAAAACCACAGATTAAAGATTTGAGCTACAGAGTCCTGTATTTCAGGACAGGATATGGGTGGATCAATTCCATACACATGAACTTCTTCTAGGATGGTAGCACCTACCCTGCTCCAACATGCTCCCATGAGCAGACTTCCTGAGTGCCTAACTGCAATTCTCCTAAAAGAATGCTTTTACTTTTTACACAAAGGATGACTGTTTCCAGAAACTGAAGCACTGGCAGTTAAAAGATGTTTACACTAACTCCTTTCCTTGGAGAAGATGAAGAGATTTTCATCTCATTGCTCTGCCCTAGGACACTACTAACTCAAGATGAAGAGCCTAAAGGTATTTAAGAAGATCAGATAGAAGCTATCACTAAATTGCATCACAGGATAGATAATTCTGGCATCTCAAATCCAAGTTTCAACAGACTTCCCACTTCAAGTGTGGACTCTCAATGTCTTTCCCTGGTGTCTCTTTGATCTCAAATCAAAGAAATAATCTTCTAGTGCCCAATAAAGTATTGAGGCTCTCAAAGGAAACCCTGTAGCACCCAGGAGAATCTTATCTGACTTAAGGCCACTACAACCAAAACTGATGTCTGTTCCTTCCAGATCTGGAACAGAATGTCCTAAACAGGAAAAACTAAACTATGACATCTTTTATCTGTTAGCCAGACATTTTATGCTAAAGAAAAAACAATTCCTTAGACTTAAATGAATTAATCTCACTGAACTTAATCCTGTCGCCCCCTAAAACTGTGCTACATTTCAGCATCCTACTGCACAATTTGTGCCTACACTCATAAGATGGTCTTTTAAACTGCTTGGATAATCTAGAAGAATTGAAAGGTTTTTTTGTATCCCTGTATTTTTTTGTCTGTGACTTCTGGATTAAGTAGTCACCTAGCAAGGTCTTCTTGCAAAGCGTAACCAGAACTTTACAGAAAGGTATGATCAAGCTGCAAGCTGCAAAAGGACCCCCCCAAAAAATTAAGAACTAGTGCATGAAGTATATAAACAGGTTTTGGGGAAAACTTTACAGCACCTTATGTTAACCTAGATCAAGAAACAGCTGTCCTCCCTTTCCCAAGATATTTGTTCCCATCTCTTTTCCAGTGCCAACAGTGAACATCATAGAGTTAGACACTGAGCAGATCTGAGCACAAACTAACCAAGCAGAGGTGATTACCTGTCAGCTGGGCAAGGACCTGAACCCTTGGGAAAGTATTTTGTACTGAAACAAGCAGTAACAAGACTAAACTAAAATCCAGATGTTATCTACGTTATCTTACACTCAATAGGTACTTTGAGGCACTCTAAGAACATGTAATTACACCTAGATCTAAGGGGGCTGTATACGTGAGACCCAATTCAAAATGCCACCCTACAAAGTTTTCCTCCTAGTTCCATCAGGCAAGTTCTGCAGCTCTATGGCAGCTACCAAAAAATCTGACCACTATGTCCCAAAGGAATCATTTATTTCAAGTCATCCACTCTGACGTGCCTTGCCAAAACACTTTCTCCTAGAAAAGCTACATTATCTCAGCCTACAGAATCTCACTTAAAACTTAGTTCTTACCAGCTCTTTAAGAGCATGTAACTATAGATCTTCTTTACAAATCAGTTCTTTTTCTTTTCCTAGTCTTCAGCTGGTAAGACAGAACAGAACTGGAAGTCCAAGTAAGGTTTTTGGTTCTAAAGAAATGTAGTCATGCTGCCATCAAAACTCATTTTCAGACAAGTGCACAGCTACTGCATGAAAACTCCAAAAAAAAATCACGCTTATGCCTGGCCCAGTGCAAGAGTCATGATGGACACTATCTTAAAGCTACGTACGTATCAGATGTGGCTAAACAAACAAGTATCTTAGCATATAACCTGTTGTGGAGATGCATGGACATTCAGTACATGAGTATTTAGGAAGGAGCCAAACTTCAGCTCCTGATCCATGGTATTTGCTTTAGAAGTGCTATACATAAACAGTCTACCTACAAAATGTGACAGTATGGAGTTTGAGTGCCAATTACATCCCAAAAATACTAAAGCTGAAGACCAAATTAACCAGAACTTGATTTTGTTAAAAAGGCGTTCTAGAATCCAGCCACTTAGGACAGTCTCAATAGAATCCAAACTGAGCACTACTAGTTGGCAATTTTCAGGAACTTAACCAAAATTAATCTTCATTACTCTGAACATTCCTGAACCAAAAACAAGACTTGAAGAGAAAAGTATTTTAAATTACTTTCAAATGTACATGCAACCAAACCTGACGTTCTCTGAAGATCCCTGTGCAATACAGAAGCCAGTTATGCAAACCAGACTCTCCACACCAACATAATATTCCAGCCATTCCCTTGCTACACATTTATGGCCATGTGCCCATGTTTCTGTACGGTCTCTAGTGTACTGCCCTGCAGGGTAGATATTTCATCTGGTGCATTTCATTTCCATGTGGTACAATATATCTTTAGCATAGCACCACAGACTACAGCAGGAAAAGCTACACCTTCCTTTCTCATTCTTTCATAGAAAAGAATGGAGAATTGTTCATTCCAACAACTCCCCTTCCAGGACTTCCTGGACCTCTTTCCTTCACTACCCCTCAGCACTGTTAGAGAACCTTATTATAAGCTAAACACATTTCTGAATCTCCAATGCATTATTTATCTGCACTGTTTGTGTGAAATCCAGCTTACTCAGGCTAACCACCTTTACAAAATCCAGTTCCTTATCCCTTGGCTCACCTCCACAGCTGTACCTCACCAGCAGGAAGTCTTTTCTCCAAGCAGATTTAACACATTTAACAGAGTTTAGCAACTCTAAAGTTTGAGAGTATAAGTTGAGCCAGAGCTCCAGAACACAGCAAGAAGTGCGACATCTTACCAGGCAGGAGAGGATCTTCAATACATAGCATGGATGGTCTGTATCCGTTAGTCATGACTTTCATTATTTCTTCTTTGGCAATATAGGCACCTCCATTTTTTATTCTAATACCAGTTTTCAAGTAGTTAAAATTCCTTCCATAGAGTTCAAAGAATTCTATCAGAAGCATTCCAAGGTTTTCATCAGCTCTTCTGGCATCAATTCTTGGATGCAGCTGTGACAGAACGGTTGCTAATTATTAAAAATGAATGCTTGTCTGACCATAACAGTACAACAACAAGCCCTCATTTAAACAGCCAAGTATAATCTCTTTACTCAAATCTGAGTTGTCATGTACTTACATGTAACCAAAAGGGGGCAGCACTTCAGCAGGATATAGAAGCCAAAAAATTATTTCTTACCTCCTCTAACTTTTTATGGATTAGTAAAGTCTTGTTTCTAAGCCAGAAGCAATAAAGCACTACATGCCACATTAAGGCTTAGTGCTTAATAGCTGATTTTTTTAAAGAAAAATCCACCAGGCTTAATGCCTTCAGGAGCACAAGTACAATCTACCCCAACTGAACCGTAGTTCTTTTCTCAATCTCTTCGTATTACATATTTATACATAATCTATAGTCGTATTTCATTTAATCACTAGCAGCAGTGATACACTGGTTTTTCCATTATCAAAGGTGTTGAGACATTAACATTGTACTTCATACTCCCACAAAGCTTTCTGTGACAAAAATTTATTAGAAGTAGTAACAGTTCATTAATGATCTCATGAGTAATTACCTAAAATACTTGTCCGTTTTAAGCATGTTAAAGCTTAACCAATGAACATAATTAGAAAATGACCGTTCAATTTCTTGATTTTAACAAGCACCAAAATTAGCTACTATCCACACTCAGTACCAGTCGTCTGGGAAGTAACAGACAAACTGTGCCAGATTTAGCACCAGTAAAATCATTCAGGGTTAGGACTGGAATAAACACAGGAAAGCACCGTAACCCTCATGACAGGACCTGTTATAGAAAGCAATGCGCCACCTCTATGCTGTTGACAAGTCTGCTGCTGCTGTCTCAGTTCACACAGTGAATAGATCTTAGGTTTGAGAGGTAGTCTATAGGAGCTGTCAATGATCAAACACCTAGAATCATAGCAAAATAAAGCTGTGCATTGCTATGGGATTGTAAAGAAACTGCATCTTCCATAACAGGGCCTAGTGATAGGAACAAAAATGTTTTAAAGAACTTAAGCAAACAGGAAACAGACTTACCTGCAGGAAACTAATTGCCATTAAAATTAGGCTGTAAGAGCTAATTCCACCAGTAAAAACTTCATTCAAGTCCCTCTGAAGTAGGAACTGTTTTAATACTAAAATCAAATAAGGCAGCAAAGAGTATTTCTGCAAAGCAAAATAATTCTTATCAAAGATAACGTCAGAATTCCAAACAAAAATACTAAACAATCTCAACATAAGATTAATCTAATACAAAAATGTTGTTCAGTAGCGTGCTATAAAATGTTTCCTCAGGAAGAAACAAAACATGCAATTTTTTATTCTAGAAACTGAGACAAATAGAGAAACTCATACTTGATCAAGTAGCCTATACAAATTTAATTCCCTCATCTCCTCCCCAAGTGGAAGATTTTTACATCTCCATTGAATGCAAGTGTCATTCAGTCAGTGCATTTCATCTAAACAGTGCTTTCACTGCAGAGCATAGAAGTAAACTTAGGTTTATGTACTTAGGTGCAGAGTTGTTTTTAGACATTGCTTAACAAGGCAGCATTCACAAGCAAGCACTATTAAAATTCAATGTAAGTAAAGCTTGGACAGCCTTGCTTTAGAAACACAGTTTAATACCTATCTCCAGATCTAAATATGATTGCACAAATCCTTTCAATATACAGGTTTATGAACAAACACCTAGCACTCAACTACTAGAAAACTATGTAACCACATTCAGCTTCACTGTTTGCAGTTTCTAGTTCACAAAGCTCAAGCTTTTAAAAAAAATCTTAATATCCTTCTACCAAGTAAGGCAACACTGAACAGATACCAGCAGAAAATAAATTAAGACATTCACGTTTAATTAGTATTAATGAAAATAGTCTTCAACAGTAAGTTTTCAAAAGTCTTAAGCCATACCAAAAAAGGTTAGCTAAGCATCTAGTGTATCCTTGGTAAGTAGTATAACATTCATTGTATTGTTGATACCTTCATGTATTCCTTGATAAATCGAGCTGCCTTCACACCAGTTTCCACATTAAAACTGATGTCAACTTTCACTTCCGTCTCCTGGTCAGTGAGTTTTATTATTGGTACCTGAAAAGGTTAAAACAGGGTTTTATGAGTCCCCAAAAAACACAACACCAGTGCTCCTCTCCAGCTACTTACTTAACACACGTGTACTATCAGTCCAAATGAATGACAAGGAAGACAAGAAAAGGTGTTTTTGAGAAAGGACAACAATCCTAACTTGACTGACAAGTGAAAAATTTTTAGATTTTTAGTGAGGTGACTAAAATACTGGCGTATACGATCACATTAACTTAGGATCACTGGTGTACATTCCCACAGCTGTTAGATATCTGCCTCCATAGCTGCAATATCAGTGTTGTAAGAACTGCATTCATCTGACCCAGCAGTACACCATTCAGCTTGCTAAACTGACAGAAAACTTAGCCTAGCAGAAAAAATAAAGAGCTGCCTGTTGCTTTTATCAAGCTGAACTGGTTCACTGCAAAGTCAAATGAAAGCCAGAATGGAAAAAAGCAAAGCAGGAATAGCAGTACTTCCTCTCCTGGCAGCAATAAATCATTACAGAACTACAGAATATGCAGTTCAGTCTCACACCACCACCTTGAAGACAGTATCCAACAAAATGTTATTAAGGATGTTATCTCACAATCATAACCTAAACTTCAGCTCATGCATTTATTCTGAATAGAGCTTCTTGCATGTATTTTTCATCTGAAATGGAATGCAAAAAAAAGGCAGAATTACAGCATCATTTTATTTCCTTTTCTATTAGTATAAGAGGCTGGTAAAATTAGTAAGCATATTGCCTTTCTCCTTTGCTACCTGGCACTAATACTGAAAATCCCACTCTCAGGTAAACCAAAGATTACCAGAGCTCCTGCTATGTATCACTATTCTAGCGGAAGCTGTAGGAATCTTCTGGTCCTAAAAGTCACTATTTTCAGAAAACACAGAAGGTAACTGCCTACTAATAGAAGACTGCAATATTCTGCTTAGTCTCCTGGAGAAAACACTAGTTTGGTAATGCAAAATTCTTACATTAAGTTTTCAGCACATTCAATGTTTGATCCATTGCGTTCACAAGACAGATGCAAGAAATACTACACATCAAACAACACAATTCTAGCTACCAGTCACTGGCGGAACACAAGTCCTCTTAAAATTCAGTGGAAAAACCATCATCTAGATAAACTGTCTTATATTTTGCAAATACAGACTTTCCTTGACAATAGGAAATCATTCTGTATTGACAATGAGCATAAAAATGGCCTTCCAGCAAAGCGTACCATTGACGTTCTGTGTCAAAATTTCTCTATGCTATTGCTAAAAACATACACATTCTACTAAAATCTTGCCCAGACAGAGCAAAACAAGATAACATCATTGTGCTTAGGACATAAATTGCTTCGTGAATTACTTAATGTAAAGAATGTTTTCATCACATAGTATTATGTTAAGGATTCTAAAAACTTTTCTGTTCAGTATTCCAATGATCGTTACTTACCGTAGCTTTATCAAGTACTTTAATGGAATATGGCTCAGCCACGTTGTGTTTTCTTAGTGCTTGCTCCAGCAGCTGTAAAGGGGGGCGTTCCCATTTCCCAAAAACAACTAAATCAATATCACTAGACAAAAAAAACACAGCATGAAAGCCATTAAGTCTTAGATGCAGTAGTTCACAAAGAACATTGCCATTCTACATGTTACAAGTTGTCCCGGATAAACATTTTGCAACTTTTTGCAAATCTAGGTTTTTAAGAAGCTTGCTTTAGCAATGTTAGAGACAGGTTAGGGTGCTTTAGGACCCAAACTCAGTATTCTAGTTCCTTACTTCCAGTCCTCTGATGAGTTCTTTGGATGACTCCTTCCTTTCTTCTTCCTTGCTCCCCCATTCTGACTTCCACAGCCCAATCCTGTCCCTCACCTATCCATGTTGGTAGGTTTGTTAGTAGTCCAAACATTTTTTTTTTTTCCATCAGTAATTGTTTTTCATAGAAATTGAATTCCCAGTGCTTATTGAAAAGGTGAAGATGATAGTCTTTAAGACACAGCTACACAGATTTCCCACTGACTTTGTAACCATCAGAATATCTATTGAACTTAATTGAAGTGGCATAAAACACTGAATTAAGACACCACACTCCAAAGAGTTGGGAAAACCCTGCTGTGATGACCCCACCAATTTTGCACACTAACTGTGACACTCAGATTTATTTAGCAAAACAACTTTTACATAGAGTAAAATCAGCAAGTTTAGTACTTGCTATCTTGAAAACATAGCCCAAAGGAAGAAACAGTGCTTCACCAAAGCATTGACAAGTACCTAGTGCTGGCACTGATGTACCAAATATTTATCAAATCTAAGTCGAATAGCTCTTCCCCTTGGTCACACGGGACACTAAGCACGAACTTTGCTGGAAGTTTGATAGGTTTACAAGTTAGAGTCTAAATTCCCCTTTGAGTTCTACCATTAAACTGAAAGACAAGCTTTATCTAAAAAGAAATCATTACTTACCTAGTTGGAAGATAAAGCCCTGTACTAAAGCTGCCAAATATCTGGACCTGAAAAAAATGAAATCACTTATTATGAATGCTCACTTTTAAGATGTGTTAAGATTTTTCTGGACCTGTTAAAGATACACCCCAGTAAAAAAAAGTTATTAGGTTTACATGGCAGTATACAGACTTTGCTGTATAGTGTTAAGCTTGTACAAATATACGTTCTCTTACAGATTCAATTTTATGGGAAATTGTATTTTTACAACATGAAATGACTACCAAGCCCGAAAGCCAGACAGCATAAACTTTTGAAAAGTGCTTTTACCTATTTATTTCATTTTACGGAAGTATAAACTGTTATAAATTTCCATTCTCTGCCCTCTTTCCTCATAGGGCTACTTTACTAATTTTTTGTTTGTTTAAAGGAATTTTTTTTTTCCAATTATTATGTTTAACAAGTGCTACTAAATATTCAATTCATAACAAACATAAGTACTCCAGATTTTACTGTAAGGATGACTGAAATGGTAGATGTTTGGGGGAGAGAGGCACGTGCAGAGAGATTATGCTGAAGAGACATACACAGTCCAGATCAGATACTTTCACTATACTTCCACCCTAGAAAATTGCAATTTTCTTCTCTCTCATTTAGAGCACAATTTGCAAGTTTACTTCTTTGAAGCGACCCATAAAAAGGCTGTGCCATTTCAGTGACTATTACCATTCCCATAGTCTAGAAAAACCTTATTAATAAGAAAAATTGTAGGTGAAGATGAAGATGGGCTTTACAGTGTATTTAGCTCAACACTGTGCCCATAACCTTCAATTCTAGTCATTAAAGGTTATGAAATCACAACAGTCTAATTTTTTTTTATGCATGTTAATAACAACCCTGCTATCTGTAATCGGAAGTGTAATGAGATATGAGCAGGGTAATAGAGATATGGTTCGCATTAAGTTCCTCTTGGATGTTTTTTTTTGCTTGGAGGAAGTTTGCTCTTTGGATAATAAACAGTTTGAAAACTATTTTGGTTAGAAGATACTTCAACAAGTGAAGTTCAGTCTTCCCGCTAAAGCTAAACTAAGGTAATTCAAAAAACGTCAGATTTGTGAAGTATACAAAAATGAAATTTGGTTTTGAAACTGTTCTTTTATAAAGTATTTGTATTTACAAATATCCACGAGGTCAGGATCCATTGTAGAAGTGGATACATAGTCGGGCTCATTTTGATATTCAATAATATTTTTTTTCATTTCTTAGTAAGAGCTACCAATAGCCTTCACTAGCCTGATACCTAGGTTTTAAGTTTTCTCCACTTTTTGAAATAAAATTCTGAAAAGCTGTGATATTTATTCAAGTCAATCACCTTAAAACTTACCTGTTTACTTCTCAGAAACAAAAGATAGCTTCATGAATTGAGCTTTACAACCTACTGGAGAAGCAAATCAGTACTTGATTTACACTTACATCAGCTGTAGGCCAGAGATCTTTGATGACCGTTTCTATTCTTTTCACCACTTCTCTCCTCATAGCTGCTTCTTCTGGACGAGGGGACATGAAGTCATAGAAGTCAATTATTTCTTCGTGTAGTCTAAAAGAGAAAGTACCATCAATTATTATGATGATTTATCTATTACAATAATTTCACACACCCTGAATAAGGCCATAGGTTTTGTTTAATATCATTTAACCAAAACCAGCAGTACTTTCAAGAGAGAGGTGAGCACCACAGCAGTTAGATTTTAGGAGGTAAAGCCAGACAGTTTGGGGTCTAGGATTGGCAGAGAGGCTAGGGCCTCAAGATGTATTCATACTTGATTTCCATGGCAGCACCTCACAGTAATCTCAGCCATGCCTATATGTCAGCTCTCACTACCTAACTGCTAAAGATGTCAAATAACAGGACAAAAACACTGGTAGACATTTGCTAACCTTCCTACATGCTCAAAAGGGAAGTTACAGGCCACTGACATTGAGTTTTTGCAGAGGGCTATAAGAAGGCCATGTGACTATTCCTTGATACAGAAACATACACTTGCACAAATAGGGATTTCCTTAACAATTCAAGTCCTTTACAAGCCACCTATTCATACAAGAAATGACCTTTCAATTGAACTACTCAAAGTAAGGAGTGCAACATTTTCTCCAGCGTAAAATACATTAATAACAGCACTAGGTGAGGAGTTCTCACACAGCGTCTTTCTATACCTGTTAAGTGCTTCCGTTTCCCATCTTCCTGATACTACAGGGTGCTCACTGACAAACGTGAATGAAGACGAATTTAAGTTTTTAGGTGAACATAAATGCTTGTTTACAACAGAAAAGCACCAAGCCATGCCAGACAAAAAATATGATTTCTTGAAACAGGACAATAACTGCTCGTGATATTTTAGCAAAGATCTTTTTGATGTTGATATACAGTCAGTAAACTTAGCCTTCAAAAATTGTGTAAGTCTGATAGAACTCTAAACTATTTTTACATTTTCCTGAGACTGTTTTGCAACACATTTTACTAGAGAATTCCTTCCCTATCAGATGTCCTTTGACAGATCATATTCAGAAGGCACTGCCCACTTCTTAAGTGTCAGGATTCCTTTCTATACACAAAGATTTCAGCAGCAAAACATAAAGACTACTTTTAGAGAGTATATATTTAGAATTACCATGTGCCTTTCCTTTTATCTTAAGCTGTTGATCCACAGTTGAACACTTAACTACACAGCAGACAGACCAAACTTTTCAATTTGATGGAGGTACTTGACTTCACAACTTCAGAACAAGATAGGAGGTACAAACCAACATGCTCCTTTCTTCTCATTTTTTTTTCTAGAAAGCATGATTTTTTCCCCCCTCTCAAAGGTTAAAAAAAAGAAAATGCAGCAATGAAACCCAACTAAAGATTTCCCATTGTCCTGTCTATAAAAACCAGCAGTAGGCAGATACAGGGTGAAAGCAAGAGAAGAAAAAGCAGTTATCCAACTCCCCTGCAGCACCTCTTCCAAGTCTACAGTAATTCTGACATATTTTGGGGGCGGATACCAAACGTGTATTAGCTCAAAAGACTTTTCTTCCAATTTTTCCATGTTGTTTTACTCCCATTTATGCTTTTGTCATTCATGACATTCTATGACAATTTAAATATGCAGAGTAAAGAAGTGTTTTCTTTTAAAATCCTGCCTGTGAATGAGTCTACTTGATGTTCTTTTTCTAGGAAAAAAAAAAAATTACTGGCAGCTCATCTCCAAACAATGTTTTGCAGACTCTGCATTTACATTCACCTGTCCCTAAACACCAGTTTCTTTCCCACCTCAAGATATCCTACCCTCATCTGCTCCTCTCTCCTGACACAGGAGGTCCAGTTTGGTCAGTGCTGACTTTCTTCAGCTTGTTTTCAGTTGCACTGTGCTTTTGGCAGGTGACCAGAAAGGCACACAGTCAATATGTAATTACACCACTTAGCCCATGACACACCTGCTATTTATTTTTTATTGTTCATTCCTGCTGCTACTAATTGCTATTTGAGGAGCAGAGCATACAGCTACTTTTTAAAGAAAGCATTTTGAAGGAGCATTTAGATGTTTTCTGAACAATTGCCACCGATTGCCCACCCATTTTTGGCATGCGCAGCCTGAGTTATTTTTCTTCAGATTTTTGTCTCCATATTTACTAGCATTTAATTTTATCTGCAGGCTTGTAACCTACTGAATAATGAACTCCCATTAAGACTGTCTGCAGTCAGCTCTGGTCTTCTGTTTCTCTTGGTGTTCTGTCCTTCTCCCATTCACGTCTTCCCTCCAGGTATTTATGAATATATTGTGCAACCACTTCTTGAGTAAGTCCACTGGTACCCCTCCTTTATTACAATGAAAATAATTTACTCTTTCCCTTTGTTACTTCTAAGCAGTTGGTAAACCCGTAAGCAGAGCAAGCCTATGACTTTTAAAAAAGCTTTCAAAAAAGGATCTCAAAAAACATTCCTCCAGAAGAAAAAATATCCTACAGACCTGTTATCCCAATGACCATGTTAATAAGGGTTAGCTATGTATCCATTAGGATATCAGCCAGGTTCAGCCACTCCTGGACATCCAGGCATTCCTGCAAAAAGCTGTGCTTGCAGTTGCCATTCAGTATTAGCAAAGAAGAGAAGGCAGAGCAAGCACACGTGCACTCTCCCACTGCAGCACCCCAGTGAGCCTCTGCTCAGACCAGTAAGAGTGGAAATCTTTAAGCATATAATGAACAACTCAGTATTTCCTTCCCTGATCTACTTTTTAACAAGTCAGTTGCATATTTCCACTCTTGCCTTGCCCAGAAAGCACATAATGCTTCAGTTTGCACAGGACAACACCACAGGAGTTAGATAACCAAAGCTGTTTGCAAGTTGAAACTAGATGCTGCGGTTTCATGGTGAAGTTCTTCTGAATTCCTTAGCACATGCCATCAGACGTGGCTGTATACAAGTCATCGTCCTACGGATTTAAAGATTCCTTACTGAAATTCAACATGACAATTCCTCAACAGTCAAAGTCAAAGAAAGTGCAGATGAGAACTTCAAGTCCTTCTCTGGCGCAAAAAAAAAAAAAAAAATAGCAACGCAATTAGATCATTTAGGTTTTACTACATGATCTGACTTCCCCTTGGTGCCCTTTCGTATCTCTAATCCTGGTATGAGCCCTGGCCACTCCGGCAAGTTCCTTGCTTTTGATGCATAACGTTTCCAGTTTATAATGCACTTCACAAGACAGAAGATCTGAGAACTGCTTTAACAGACTTATTTAGTTCAGTGCCCTTTCTACTTTCCTTATTTCAACAGTTTTCTATTTCTCAGAAAACATCAAAACTGTTTGGTAAGAATCACTGCTATCTTCAGAGTCAGCCTAAGACAACACTTGATCTGAATGCAGCATTTTCAAATATTTTAACCTCTTGGCCATTTCTTCGGGCTTCTTCCTAAAGAAGCTTCCCAAAATTAAGATTTATCTTTTTAAAATTAGTATTATTACTGTTGATATTTTCTAAGCCTCTTTGCTCAGATGAGATTCCTGGAATGCTAGTCACATAAAAAGTAGCTCTGATATACACAGCCAGATGCTGTATGCTGCTCAGGACTAATCCCAGAGCAACTTCTATATTAGCTGCACAACTGATTTGGTGTCTAAAAACAGGCTACAACATGACATTCACCCAGCCAATATATGGATAGTTTCCAGTTAAGTATTTTGCCCATGTAGCCTCTCTGATCTTCATAAACACTTGTCACCTTCTTGGTCAGGGCTGCAACAGAATCTTCATCATTAAGAACAAAATCTCAATCTGCAGCACAGGAGGTACTAGCAAGCAAAAATAAGATTTTTTTTTTTTTTAAAAAAAAAAGCGTCTTTTAACATATAGCACAAGCTTCTTAAACAATTCAGGCTGTAAGAGCATCCCATTATATATCTATTTTCTTGGTTTAAGACTCCTGCTATACTGCACTCTTAAAGCTGGGCATTTTAATTGACTTCTTAAAAAGGCAGTTTCACTATATTAAAATATTGGAAATTAGATTCGTTGGTGAAACGTAACTATACTGCTAATGGAGGGTAGAAGAGATTAGAATGCAGGGATGCAGAGGAAGGGCTACTTGCACTTAAACACTATTTATCTTGCTAATTTTAACACCCTGGAGGAACCAACCGTTCACTGATGCCATTACCGCTAAGCACCGTAAACATCTGCTGCTTACAGGCTGAACTATGCAATACGATAAACACCTCTGTTTACCAAAAAAAATATCCCTTTTACTGTTTTAGGAAAGGCAGATACACTTCTGGGCTTCAGGTTAAAATAAGACCAAGGAGATGTGTCCTTAGTCTTCTGTCATGTTTTTCTTTAAACGCAGGTTTCTAAGAGAGGAGATCATTTACTTTACTCATTACTTAGTGCATCTGCAAGTACTACTTTGCACATAGCTCATTCGTTACCTCAAGGGTTGCCTTCAGCGTATTGACATGAAATTCTCAAACTGCATCAGTAAACTAGAAAGTGAATGAAAAGAAACAGTGTTTGTTCCCTCCAGTAAGCCTACAGCTTGTCTTCAATATTGTGACTGCGCTAGTAAGCACACAAATTTATTCTTGGACAGAAACATGACTGCATCATTTACATGGAACCAGTATTATTTTTTTAAAATACATTCATTACTATATGATATTTTTCTAATTAAGAACACATCAGCCAAATATCCCTGTAAAAGGCTGATGCCTCAGTTACAGCACATGTTTAATACCAGCACGGAGCAGGAAAGGCATCATTTTGAGAGCTTTGTTGAAATAAAGGTTATAAACAAAAAGCTAAGTTTTCAGTTAAGTATGAACTCTGAAACGTGCCTGAAGACTTGGCTGTCTCAAGCTTAAATGCTAAAGTCCCAGCAGCCACTGTGTGTATTTCTCAAGTCTGTTGCAATATTTTACCTCCACCTACTACTGCAGCAAAGCACCGCTGTATTATCAAGGAAATACAAGTGAAATCTCAAAGCTACAACAACTAAATGCGTTCATTAGCTAACACCAGTGTTACAGTCAAACTTAGGAACAGCTTAATAAAACAAATGAACATGAACAATTGAAGCAATAGTATGATTCCAAGATGCAGACCTCTACCAATATAACTTAAAATGAAGACATCTACAGAAGTAGCAAAACTAGAACCATGACCCAGAAGAGGCCATTAGCTCCCAGTTCTCCTCCTACCACACGAACACCCACCAGGCACCTGCACGTCTGTGTACCATTAATACTCAGGTAACAGCACACTGTGCCCTACGCAGCATTCTAGGCTTGCAGACTAGAAAAGCTATGAAAACACAGAGCTGCATTCATATATGATATTGCTGCAAACCAGTCTCATATTACACTGGAATTCAGACAGCAATTACTTTTGTCCCTGTAATTGCATGGAAGGCAGCAAACTCTGGACAGCAGAGGTAAAGCTAAGAGAACTTCTGGAAGTTTTACTCCTTAGGAACACACATGAAGCTGAATTCCCTTTCCACTGCAAATGGACTGGTTTATGCTACAAGTTCCCAGACTTAAGAGAATTTGTTTGTATTTTGGAAGAGAAAACCAATCAAAACTAATCTGCTTTTCAAAGTCTATCAATCCAATAAAACCCAACCAATTAGCTTCTTAATGACCTTGAAAAAGCTGCATTATACTAAAATCCAGAAAAGAAACTGATATATTAGTATTATCTCCAAGCTGACACATGACAAAACAGATCTGCTATGCAAGCTTCTGAACAGCTGTACATAGCTCCTGACAGGCTGCTCATCTTCGCCACACCACCAAGAAAACATCACATTATTATTTTGTTGCATCAATGAAGGAGCGTACCATATGTTAAACCTTGGAACTGGATCAGCGAGCTCACTATGCCAATAAATAGAACCGCTAAACACTGAAATTCCTGTCTTAATACTATTCTTTTCCAAATGCCCAAAGATAGCAAGCGATTAACATCCCAGACAAGTCAGAAAGGTTGCAACAACAGGAACATCAGTGATAGAAACTATGCCCATGCAGCAGCTATGCATCACATCACAATAGCCACTGCAAATTTTCTGAGAAGCAACTCAATTTAATCTTGAGCAGCCAGCACACAGCGGAATTCAAAAAGCATCAATCTGAACACCAACAGCAAACCCTACACATCAAGTCTCTCTGCAGGGCAACAAAAGGTTTTTTGGATTTAAGTATTGCTACAATTCACTACATGAAAGAGGAAGCTTCTTAATTTAAGAATTTTAACCAAAAGGTTGTGTTTAAGAGAATATCAAAGATACTATACCAGTTGCTTAGCAGAAGAGTGCATCACTGATTAGATTTTAGGGAAAAAGATACTCCGCTAACTTGTCATAGGATTCCATCAGAAGATGCCTTCGAAAACATGAAGTCATGTGCAATGCAGGAGAAGAGGATTGAAGATTAAGGATATTAAAAAGGATCATAAGGAAAAACTTAACAAGATACAAACTTAAGCTTAGGAAAGGATAAATTAACTCACAAGCCAAAAAAAAAAAAAAAAAAAAAACGCTTCTATTAAGTGAATTAATTGATCAGAACAGAGAAGGTTAAATGATCACAATGTAAGACAAGCTAACTTCTTTTCTCTCTCTCAGAGAGGCTTCCCTGATCCCTACTTTAGAGTGAGCACTTGCCCCAGATTGATTTTTTAGTTGGAAATACATCACAGCAAAATCTATTCCTGGCAATTTGGTATTCACCAAAAGCAACATTCAGTTCTGCATTTGTATCACAGGAACATTAAGATGCAATCTTTTTTTTTTAATTAAAACAATTACTTTTGATATTCAATATAGTCCAACTAGTCAAAGATAAAATCAGTGCAACACACGAATAGTTATGGCTATGTCCAGATGTAAGCACAGCTTTCTTATATGGAAGCAGTGTCTCTTAAAGAAAACCACAGGGAATTACTTGCCAAAAATCAGTGAACCACAAAGGAAATCCTATTACCTACTTTCCAGCATCTGATAAGTCCACATCCTTAAGAAAACTTACAAAGGAAGTAAGCTGACATAAAATGGAAGTAAAAACCTTCTAGTAGAGAAAGTACTGTTTTTAAATGGAAAACAAGCTGCTGAAACTTAGTTTTTCTATTGAAGGAAGGTCACAAGTGAAGTCCCAAAGAGTCCTGTACTATCCAACATCCTCTGAGCGATCTGGAAAATGGACAAATAATAAAGCAGAAAAATCTGAGACAGCAAGGTTATCAGGAACAAGCTAGCTGAAGAACTGCAGGTGGACATCAAAAGACTGCACAATGAATAATTATCAGGCAGAATTTGAGATACAGTCTTCTCATAATCCTCTGTGTTGTGCTTTATACTTAGCCTGTCTCTACAAGGATACAACAAGGGGCTCTGCACTGACTCTCAAGAGAATCAAGACCTAGAGATAAAACTCTGTTCAATACTCAGTAACCAAAAAGAACAAGCAATTCCAGCTGGAAAACAGAGAACCAGGTAGAAAGCCCCAGGATGCAGGAATACGGTGACACTATCACACACAGGCCTGGTTTGTCCGAGTTCCAGAGATAGAGCAGAACCGTCAAGCATGCAGAGACGATAAACATTTAGAGGCAGGGAACAACTTCAGCAGAAGCAATTAAGTAGAGTGAAAGAAAAAGTTTTATCAAGTCAGATACAAAGAGCACACATTGCCTGAATAATACAGACATGGCTGGCAGCAATTACAACTCTAGTGATAGATGCAGGACAAAAAAATAATGGTTCTTTATAGAATGCATAACTTATCTGAGGAACACCATGCCACGCGATGCTGTTCATCCCAGAAGCTCGATTCATTTTGAACAGGTACAAATTCATATGGTAAATCCACAATAAGCATGACGTAGCCCTACTGTATGTAGCCCTGTTGGTCCAAGAGCCCCAGGTCACTGAAATAAGGGATTTCTCCAGGAAATATCCCCACAAGCCCACACTGATAGGTTCTTCTCCCAGCATTTGGCATTGACCTCCAATGGTCTCACTCAATACAGCTGTTTATACCCTTAGTGCCAGTTACCTTGACTGCCAAAAACCTAGTAACTGTGAAAATCACCATGAGGCTGACACCAAGATTAAACTGCTCCAAGCAGATCTTATTTTCCTTTACACAGACACAAGCATCTCTTAAGCAAACCCACCTCACGTTACACCACTTTAGGGCATCCCTTCTGATCTTTATCTTCATTATGCTCTACCTCAAGTCTACTGCTGCCATGATTTTCCTCTCATTCCATTACCAAAAGCAGCAGTCTAAGGATGCTAGGCAGCCACTCTGCAAGGAAAGCTTTCTGAGTTTCACTGACTTAGCTTAGCTGTCTGCAAAAAGAGTACCGCATGCTCTGTTCCTTTGACAATCCATCCAGCAGCTGCCCTTGAACTCTGCTGCATACCAGCCTCCAGGCCTGGAAACAGTAATCCCACTTCCTGACGCTTTCCCAAGTCCCTCTCCAAACATCTAGGACTAACAGGCAGCTACTCTGCCCTTCCCATGCATATTACAGTATATACTGCCTTGTTCCGCCCTGCTCTTAAAGCCAGGTGGAACCAGAATCTATTGTACATTGCCAGCACTGCCTGCCTCTTCTATCAAGACTTTCACTACAGGTACCCACCTAAAGCTGTGGATAACAGACACCAGAGATTTAAGAGGAATGGTTAACAGAGCACCGCGTTGATTCCTTATTTGAAGGTACAATAAGAAGACAGCACTCTTAAGTATAAGAAAAAGTGAGAATACCACGTCTGGGAATCCCATAAGGCCCTTACGAATGCTGGATGCTCCAGTGCAGACGGCAAAAGCTTCAGTTTCCAAAGTTTACATTTCTTTAGCTCAGCCAAAATACAAGAGAACGTAAATTTGCAAGAAAGGCTGTCCATATGGCATCCCTACACATTAACTTCCAGCGTCCAGCAGCAAAGTAAAAGGCAAGAGTTGACAAACACAACTGGGGCTATACTACATCCTGAAAAGGCATTTTCAATAGTTGATCTGCATAGCACAAAATCCAGCTGGATTTCTCTTGGTCATTTCAGCAGTAGATCATAAAAGCAAAATAAGCAAGAAAGTTAGAAATGCTTCCACACAGGTGAAGAAAAAAACTAAAATAGGATCAACATACAGTAAGAACACCACTTCCCAGTAGCTACAGACACGAATTTCAGGACACCACTTTTGACAGACACTATCCTTCAGCTGCTGAACAGGGAAGCAAGTGGTCTGGGGAAGCATCATCACAACGTTGCTCTGCTCATAAGAGCTCCTCCTGCCACCAGTCGCTGCCAGCCTGCATCTTCCTTCAGGCAGATCACACATGGAGGTGTCTGCACTCGTGTGCTCTGACAGAACAGTTGTGTCTCTCTCTAACGAGAGAAAGACAACTGGTATGGGGGTGAAGTGGATGCAGTTTTGTGAGCTGCCAGCTGCTATGCACAGCTATTAACACAGGCAGAGCACCATTTCAACGCATCATCAGGCTTCTGGTACCCACGTTGGCCCTCAACAAGCCAGGCCTGTTGTTTCTGCACAGCACTGCAGCGTACCAAGCAGATATGCCAGGCACTAATCTCATTCAACATCATTCACATCATTAATCTGAATATTTTGAACCGAGTTTTAAGCAGAACAGGCTTATACAGTTAAATATGTCAATTCTTTATTCACTTGGTTAGATTCATATTAAAAAGAATTAAATCAGCTCTGATTTTGTACTACTCATAAGCTATTAGCTACATCTTAAGAGAAACTGCCATATTCCTGTTTACACAAGCAATGCAAACTTTGCAGCAGAGTCCTTAAAAAGTTCACAATAGCCTAGCTTCACATTCTGAAATAAACTTTGAGCACTTTGAAGCTCTCTGAATGCTAAAATTATCCAAATATGTTTTAAATACATACTTTATAAAAACACAAGGTATTAATTTGATGTACAAAGTAAGGCAACTAAGATTGTAGGTCTAACTTAAAGCCACTTAAAATGTACTTCAAACTAGCAAGGAATCACTTGTTCTGAACAGTCACTGAAGTTTGAGCTAACCTAGTCACATAACAGGACACTTATCTGCTCACATCTGAAATCAATCTTTTGTCCTCCCTTCTCTGCTGAGCTCCTAATCTAAAGCCAGGCACTTTGGAATTTACCCTGGTGCTAAATTAATCACTCTACTGAAGCAGTAGAACAAATAGAGCTGATTCTCCTCACCATCTTCAAAACATCTGGGAACAGACATGCAGGTCAACCTAGGGCAAGCTAAAGCACAGCTTTAGGATGAAATCTAATCAAGCACAGCTATTCTCACACTTTTGTTTTATGAGAGAGACTATTTCCTTTACAGCACAACGATTGGCATGCTACTGTCAGAAGGTGGTGAAAGCAATAGATATGAGTCCTCTAGAGAAAAAGGAATACTGTACATAAAATAAAGCAGAGCAGAGCCTTTACAGCACACAGCATTGATGAAAACCATCACACTTACCATCAGTGAGACACTGAATATGATCCCTCTGAAAAAAAAAAATGGCAATACCATGCACTGTGATAAACCACCTCCAGCTCTGAAGGAGAAACTAGAGAAAGCAGAAAACTACTTCAAATCATGCAGGTATTTCACCAGAAGCCCTACTATATCCTGGAAGAGTACAAGCAGGACCTACCCATTCCTTGCCTCTTACCAAAAGAGGCTACAGAACACCACAAGCTACTGCTTATTGTTTTTTTTCTACAACACACTTAAATGACATTCTGCAAAGAACAATATACACAGCAAACTAAGCTCTACATCATTACCAGGTAACATTCATGTCTCGTAGGAGTATAAAAGCATCTATGATCAAGCCCTTCTTCCTCCTATGTCCAAAGCAGTCTGCAATTGAAGACTGCAGGGATCCATTTTTGCCTAGACAGTTGCCCACACCAGTTGGTCACACCAAAGATACTCTGCCAACAGACCACCACAGTTACAGAAGGGATGCTTCAGAGCTGAGCTGACAACCGCACGCAATGCTGGGCAACAAATAACAAAAAGTGATCCAGAAGCAACTGCTGTAAGGATCTGTTCCCACACTGATCTTCCCAGAGAACTATTATTTGAACAGCCAAACTGTATTTGAACATATACTCCCCCAGCCTGGCTTTGGGAAAATGAAATTAAACCCACCAGCAGTCAGGAATTACTGCAGAAAATAGACACCTAGAGCCACCTCATCAGTGAGAATATGTTTGTATTATTTCTATCATGAGTATTTCATGAAAAAAAAATCAACACCAAACTGAACGTTGCTCCAGAATACACATTTGTCCAAGATTCACCCTCAGTAACAGAGCTGAAAGTTTAAAGCAGGAACTGCTTCTTAGATAAGCCTATCGTCTCAACTTCCATGCTGTCCTCCAGGACTAGTTCCCTGTTACTCTGTGAAAAGCTATGACATCCACGGGGCTTTGTGAAGCTTAATGATTTGACAGACTAACAGTGAGACAACCTAGGACCACGGGATCACATGCTGTAGGTATCTGCCCTAGTGACCCTGTCCTAGTATCAGATCTCACTGCAATAGCACCGATTCTGGACAGAAGATCGGGAAACAGATTCCACTTTCAAAAGATACTTAGCCAACAAATTGGCATCAACTCCTCAGCAAAAGAGCAACCTGTATTATGCAACCGAATAGCACAAATGAAGCTTGGCTAAACAACTTTATTGTACGTGGATTCTCTGCCAACTTATACTAGAACAGTGGCATAACTTTTATTAAGGGAAAGACAGCAGAAAACAGAAGGGCAGAAGACAAAGAAGGGTATGTGGCTAGCAGAGGTGATGCTGCCTAGTAGCTAGAGAACAGAACTTGCAGAGTCTGGTTTTGATTCCCAGCTTCACCACTGCTCTGCTTGATGACTTCAGGCAACTGTGCCATCTGCATGCCTGTAGCCCTGCCTCAGTGGCACTGACTTGTCTTACTGTTAAGTAAGTATTCTACTACCTATCTATGGGAATAAAGCAAAGAAACTTGGACTGGTTTTGAGATGCTATTAGAATTTTAAACACACATCTGAGCTTCCTGCCAGCAATTTTCATTTACAGTGTCACTTTAGGAATAAAAAGAGTAGTCGAACCTTGACCTCCACCAGGAGAGGCTACAGTTTGCAAAAACCTAACTCTAAAAACATGTTTTAATACTTCTGAGTAACTTCAGCGCACCCAATGCTCGACAGTACCACCCAAAAGAGAAGAGGAGGACTCCGTCCTTCGGTCAGATCTCTCAATTTCTCCAGCTCTGGAAGTGCACCCTGTTATCTATTTCCTTCTACAGATATGCAGTGCCTTTACTCCCATTTGCATCCAGGAGCTTTGGATTTTAGTAGTTCCAAGAAAATATTTTTGAAATTACATCAGAAATTTTCTACAGTCCATCAGTGTAGCTAGCACTTTTTCTATGAATAAGATAACCTTAAAATTAGAAAGCAACGTTAACCCTTGACTGAGTGAGCTTTGACAGCTGAAAGACAAGTCTCACAGAACACCCCAGAGGTGCTTTCTTCAACCTCCAGTCCCTCCTAAATACTTCCACAGCAGACTGAATCAACTCCCCAGCTATCCATTTATACGGGAAAGTGATGGTCATGGAAGATGATAACATTTTTAAGCGTTCTCACTCTTCAGGAAGCAAAGATTTCAGCTTAGATGCTGGCTGGCTGGGTCTACTCTAGAGCCAGCATGCTTCCCTCAAAAACACTAGAGGATCGCATTGACTTTTGCATTTATTTCAGCCAGAGCTGGGCACTTCCCTTACAATGGATGTCCTTAACACTTTCCCAAGCTGCCAGTCTATTCCAACCTGAGCAGAGGCATTTAAAAATTGCTGCAAAGGCTTCCTTCGAGGTCCTGTGAGGTGACTGAAGCCTTCCACTTCTGTCTTTTAAGCTGAATCAACCCCTAAGAGCTCTGAAAAGCTTCTCCTGCCCATCCACACTTGAGTTTTTGCAAGAGCTGCTCAACAGCTGCCTGACACCTTCACCTCTCAGTTTACCCCCAGGCAAGGCCTAACCTGCTGTGCCTGCGCTCCCAGCATCACTGCTCCAGCCAGGAGCCACCCAGAGGCGATTTCAGTAAGAAGCCCGTTTCGTGTCCCCCCCGGTGCCACAATCCGGCCCCAGAGGAGGCCGTGCCCCCGCTGCCCACCCTCCCCGAAGGGCTGCTCACCCCTGCACGCCCGGGCTGTATTTCCTCGTCTTCCAGGGCGTGCCGGGGCTCTGCAGCGCCGGCTGAGGCGGCTGCCGCTGCTGGTGCGGGGAGGTGTTGGCGGCGACGCCCCGGCTGCCGGAGAGCAGGTAATTCATGCCATAGGTGCTGGCTTTATTCTCCCGTTTCCTCCGGCCCGGGTGGTACTGGTGCTGCTGGGGGGAGGCCGGCGGCGGGTGGTGGGGCCCGCGGGCGAGGTGCGGGGGGGGAGGCGGGTGGTGCCCGTTCACACTGTTCGCTTTGTCGTTCTCGTGGAAGTTAAAAAACTCCCCGGGCCCGGCCCCGCTGCCCAGCAGCCCGGGAGGAGCCACGGCCGCCCGGGGGCCGCAGGAGGAAGAGGAGGAGCCGCCGCCTCCGCCGCAGGAGCCCGACGAGGAGAAGCCGGGGCTCTCGGTGCCGGACTCCACCGACGAGCACGACGACGACGACGACGACACCGACGGCGACTTCTGCAGCCGCCGCCCTCCCTCCCCGCCGCCACCGTTGGCGGGGCCGGCAGCGGGCGGGGGGCCGGCGGCGGCGGGGGCGGCGGCGGGCAGCAGCCCGGCCAGCAGGGCCGGCGGCGACGGCGAGGGCGAAGGCGGCGAGGACGAGGAGCAGCAGCCGGGGCCGGGCGCCCCGAGCCGGGCGCAGCCGTGGCCGCGGGGCGGAGGGGACGAGACGGCGGCGGCAGCGGCCGGGTCCAGCGCCGGCGAGTTGAGGCAGAGGTAGTGCGGGAAGCCGGCGCCGCCGCCGCGGCCCCCCACGCCCTGCGAGGTCTCCCAGATCTGCATCCAGAGCGCATTCGCGGGGCCTTTCTGCTCGGGCTGGATCCAGGCCACGCGGGGATCCATCCACGCTCTGCCCTCCGCTCAGCGCCGGGCCGCGCCCGCTGCCGGCAGCCGGAGCATGGGCACGGGGACGGGCAGGGCACGGCCGGCCCGGCGCTGCCCGCAGCGCTCCCCTCGCCAAGCCAATGTGGCGGCCCCCGAGGCAGAGCCAGGCGCCGCACCGCGCATGCGCCGCCCCGTTTAAACCGGTACCCCCCTTCCCTTCCCCTTGGCCCCGCCGCCCCGGCAACCGCGCGTGCGCGCTGCCGGCCCCGCCGGGGAGGGGGGCGCGGAAAGGTCGTTGCGATGGCTTAGCCCCCTCCTGACAGGCGCGGCGCGCATGCGCGGCCGGGAAGGGGCTTCGGAAGGGTTCGGAAAAGATCGGAGGGATGGGGGGTGAAATTCCGAGCCTGCCGCGCCTGCGCAGAGCGGTTCTGCTCTGGGCGGGGGGCGCTGTGCTGTGAGGGCCGTATATAACATGCTGTGCTTCAGGCAGCTCCCTTCAATCAGGGAGAGAGGAATTACCCGCAGCCTCTTTTTTTTTTTTTTTTTTTTTTTTTTGAAAGTCAAACAGCGGGCCATTCGTTTCTTTTTCTGTAGAAGCAGACCTGCCTTCAGGAATAACAGACACACCGCACGTAAACGTACACAGTAAACTAACTGAAGCCAAACCACGTGAAAGGAACGTTGGTCTTGTCTCGCACAAAGCACATTCACCACGCTTTCCGCCCCGTGAAACCAGAGTGCCCTTCCAACTTGGTTAGCCAACCTGGGACGCAGACCTTCAGCACTGATTTCAGCTGCTCGAGTCCTTGGTCGTTCAGTTCATCTCCCCAAAGGATTTTGGATAACTTAAATTGGGGACACACAGGGCTGCCACCTCTGTGCTTGTATGTGTGCCATGAGAAATAAACCACAAAATTACGTTCTTTCATCCCCATACCCCCAAATACCTCACATCCTTGTCTCCAAGATGGCCGGCCCAGATTTTAGTAAGAGGACCTGGGGATCAGCAACATCTCCACGCACCTCAGCATGTGGTTGCTTTGTAGATCCAGGACAACACAGAGCCCAGGCCTTAGCCCTTTTAGCCATGTACTGACTTGTCACACAGTAAGTAAAGATCACAACTTCAAGCTGCAGCGTTAAAAATCTGACTGAAGAAATATTGTTCAGTGTTAAAAACAAACAACAACAAAACAACAACAAAAAGCACCAACATGTAGGCAATTCCAAGCTCTGCTGTATCATGATCTGATTTATTTTATATTTTTATTTTCTTCCCTGCCCTGCTGATATCCTTAAAAACACAGCACCTGATTTCCCACCTTGCTAAAATTATCTCCACCTTTGACCTGGGGGTATTGGTTGATAGTCGGCTGAATATGAGCCAGCAGTGTGCTCAGGTGGCCAAAAAGGCCAACAGCATCCTGGCTTGTATAAGAAACAGTGTGACCAGCAGGTCCAGGGAAGTGATTGTCCCCCTGTACTCAGCTCTGGTGAGGCCGCACCTCGAGTACTGTGTTCAGTTTTGGACCCCTCACTACAACAAGGACATGGAGGTGCTTGAGCGAGTCCAGAGAAGGGCTACGAAGCTGGTGAGGGGCCTGGAGAACAAATCTTATGAGGAGCGGCTGAGGGAGCTGGGACTGTTCAGCCGGGAGAAGAGACGGCTCAGGGGCGACCCTATCGCTCTCTACAGGTACCTCAAAGGAGGCTGTATTGAGGTGCTGGTTGGTCTGTTCTCCCATGTACCTGGTGACAGGACGAGGGGGAATGGGCTAAAATTGTGCCAGGGGAGGTTTAGGTTGGATATTAGGAAAAACTTCTTTACAGAAAGGGTTGTTAGTCACTGGAATAGGCTGCCCAGGTAAGTGGTTGAGTCACCATCCCTGGAGGTCTTTAAAAGACGCCTAGATGTAGAGCTTAGGGATATGCTTTAGTGGAGGACTTGTTAGTATTAGGTGAGAGGTTGGACTCGATGATCTTAGAGGTCTCTTCTAACCAAGACTATTCTGTGATTCTGTGATTCATTTTGAGGCCTAGCTGGTAGAGACCTGTCTGGCTTGAAGAAGCAATAACTCAAAAGCAGCTTTTGACTGAGGAGAAACACATTATTCCAGCGACTCTCACCAGTCCCGGTACTGTTTTGGAAGGGCCAGGCTGTTCCCTGAAGTAGTCACCATCTTCTCAGAAGGGTTTGCTTATCACAGTTTTTAACTGTGTTTCTCTATTCCGAATTTCTGTTTGTATAATAATGTTTTTTTTTTCAGTTCTTTCTATGCCAGCAAATGCCATGTGTAATAGTGAACATGGGGTAGAAGTTTGGGGCACAATCTACCCAAGGTTCATAACCTGCTCCACATTTTTAGAATATGAAGAAGAAAGAAGTCTCCTCCAAGAAATCTGTAAGCAGTGGTTTATTAACATGCCAGTCCACTGATGTATCTCATGATGATGTTTGAAGCTTGCAGCAGCTCAGCGAAATATCTCTGCAGAAAAGGAGGAGACATTTACATGCTTTTGTAAGTGTGTGATATGAAACAACAGCAGCCAATTGCTTCTCGTGGCACAAAGACAAGGAAAATTATCATCTTCGACCTTCTCATCAGCTCTTACTTTCCTCTGTTTCTAGACCGTCCATTAAAAAATCTGAATTTTTGATTTGGTTGTTTAAAGTTATCTTGCATCCATAACACAATATTGCATATAACAAAGCTCTCACATAAATACAGTAACCTGTTATTAAGGCAATAAGAAGAAATTAATGTATTTTTTGTGTGTTCCCTCTGATCAAAAAAGGGAGAGATATCCCATTCTTTTCCTATTTGGGGACACTGGGACATGATTTTGGAAACAAATGTAAGTGAATGCAATTGATCAAGGTACTTAATGAGTATAACTATGTTGTTAATATCTAAATATACAAGGCAGTTGCAATCTGGAAAACAATCTTCTCATGGTATTATGGCCTATAATACATTTACTACTTCATATTAGCATACAATTTTTCTTTAATAATTTGACACTTTTCAGCCAAAGTAATTGTTCTTGTTAAAATTATGTTTAGAGAGATTCCATCAAAGTCAGAGCTTGGAAGATAACTTTGTCATGAATCCAGTGCTAGATATTACAGTTCAAGGTCCTCTTTTGGACCTGTGGAAGAAACAGTGTCACTCTAAAAGAATTTAAGAAATCTGTCGACTTACAAAATACCTGGAAGTCCGTGGCAAATTAGTAGGAAAGAAAAGAAGGGAAGGAAGTGTGGGGAAAAAAAACACATACTAGTTTAGTGGTTGGATCAAAAAGATTTCAGAGACTATATGTAAAATAGGTAATCAAGGAAAGCATGTTTCACATCTTGTCTCCTTAAAATGAGACATTCCCTGTAAAGGTAGTGAGAATTTCCTTTGCAAGGACTGTTTTATAAAAAGCCTGTTTGATTTTAATTCAGTTGTCTTTTACTGAATGAAAACATTCACTGAAGGTAAGACTCTCAGAAAGTATGAAAGTCAAATACAGTTTTGATTGTCACAAAATAATTGCCTTTTTTTTTTTTTTTTTTTTTGAAAGAACTTTCTTCCCACTGGTGAAATTGTGAGGACCTGGATAATGAGAAGATCCTAATCTGAGGAGGCGGAATGCCTTGCCTGCTGTGGGGAAACTCACATGCTTGATTCAGACTATTAATGTCATATTAAAATGCCTCATACCAACATTGCCTGTCTTCATGCCAGTACCACAATGCTCCCATATCTGCTCTTTTTAGTGACTTCTGTTTCTTTAAGGTAGTATTTGAAGGTAGTAGTCAAAGTGATACAATTAATGACTAAAACTGTGGTTTCACTACTTCTGAGGCCATTTAATTAATCTGTTATAAAGTGTTTTAATCTGGCTGCTTTTCACAGGAAACACAACCACACAGCTCCCTTCTGGATGAAGCTTGTATTTCGGTTTCAACTTCAGCCACATACATCTTTGATTTGGCAACAGAGACTGTGCTGGAGTGTTTGGTAGCCTTGTGGTTGTTGACTTTGATGTCCTGATGACCACAATTCCAATTCTGTGAATAGTTCATATGATTTAGTAAATAATGGCAGCTGAGTTGACTACCTAAGTGGAATATACAAGGCAGTGTTGCCCAATGATTGCTATTAATCTGTTTTTAAACAAACACTCTGAACTCATTAATACAGAGATAAGTAGGTAATGTCTCATACCTTTAACATGGCTCAGTTTACACCCCTGGAAATGATGAGATGAAAATGCAACATACCCTTGTGATGCAACCTTAATTCCCTTCTCTGAAGTTGGCAATTGCCACAGGTGTGATTCTCTCAGGGCAGTGCAGCGGTTGAGAGGTGACCAACAGGTTCTCTGGGAGTTCACGCTCTCCAGCACCGCTCCAGGATGTTGTCCCATATTACCTTCATTCTGGCCATCCAGTCTCTGCAAGCCTCTGACGCATCGCCTCCTTCACGCTCACCGGCTCCTCTTCCATAACCTTTGCAGTCCACAGAGTATATGGAGAAGACACAGGGACAGGCTCAGCAGTATTTCTGATCAGACCTGTATCTACTGAAGACAGGAATAGTAAAGAAAAGAGCAAACTATTTTTTGTAGCTGGATAGTAGCATGAGAGAAAGGTTGTCCAGCCAAGGAGGTGCATCTCTAACGTGTGACCCTCAGAGTGTGCTAGTCACCAGGAGACAGTGTTGGGGAGGAGGTAAAGGGGAGATAGTTTCATTAGCTGCACTCCTGTCATTTTTATTTTTATTTTTTTCCAGTAAATGGATTCCTGGACATGAGAGGGGAGATAAAGTTTAAATCTCTCAAGCTGAGAGGATCAAATTGGGAAGGTGAGTGCAAAGGCAGAACTGGAGTTTCTGGTTCTTACAAGGCATGGCTTGGGGCATTCTTGCAGTCTGTCCTCTGGAAACCCAGGCTTTTACCTTTTTCAAAATGGCCTCTTCTGTTTCCCATTAAAGAAGGTCTGGAACGCTGAACAGGCTAAAATCGTGTCATCTTTTCCTCCTTAAGTCTTCCACTTTGCTCAGTCCTCCTTCTCTTGGCTCAGTGTCCGTTTCTGATGAACGCCAAGCTTCTGCCACCTTTAGGGTGTTGAGGCATATTCAGCAGCGAATTAAACTGCAGAGGCTGAAACAGCTGTCAACCATGAGCTGTCTCTTCTTCCCACTCCATCTTCCCCCAGTGTTACAAAGGATGCCATCCCTGTGTCAGAGAAACTGAACAGATGATAAATCAACTGCTGAACAGCTGCAGCTTCTAGCCAGGCATGTTCGTACGCATTGAAAGCCTCTTCTAGCTGCCTATATAAAATAGCTGGGTGGTAAATGGAGAAAGCGTGGGAGGCAGTTCGCAAGTCACTCAATTACACTTGCAGTCAGAGTGGCAATTTGAGAGAGAGAGGTTGCATGGACACCCAGGTGTGATTCTTGCCCCACCACCGGTGTTTAATGCTGGATGTGTGTCAATGCTTCTTGGTGGAGCTCTCTGCCTTGGAGAGTTTTCATCATACGTACATCATATAGATTTGCAGTACTACAGCAGAAGTGAGATAAATGTGTAACTGATATACCCACATTATACTTCCTTTAATATGTTTGGGGCTTTAATGGGGATTACTTTCAGAACGTTGCTTTTTTGTGAAAATTTGTCTTGGTTTATTACACAGCAATTATATTCTTAGCACTTTTTTTTTTTTTTTTACAGTTTTCTATGACAAAAATATTTAACTGTTCTGCTTTAAGGATGGTCTATGCAACTTCGTAAATTGTTCTTATGCGCTATTTCATCTCTCTTCCTTGTCTAGAGGACAACTTCCTTTATTCAAAGCCTTAGACATAGAAAATAAACTGTAGTAACAAGCACAGAGACCACTTTAAGAATATTTTTAGATGTAAAAAATAATCTGTGAGAGAGATCATAAAGAACAGAAGTTTATGTTAAATATCTATAAAGCTCTTGGAAGTATTTTTCTAAGTGGGATCTGAATAGTTGTAAGAAATCAGGTGCTCTGCCTTCATGTCAGGTATTGGAGAACCCTGCAGAGTTGCTTTTGTAAGAAGGATAACTTGCCATTAAAGGACAAGTTGACAGAACACTTTAAGGAGACTCTATTGGCAATTCATGACAACGAATTCCTGGAACTGGTCGGGATTCCTCTCTTACTCTTGTTTGCAGTCAAGGAGGTCCCAGGATCATCATTAAATTGTCATTCTCTAGGTTGTTTAGAAGACAGATGAGGGCAGTGTGAATCCCGGCAAGTGCAAGGGATCCCAATTCAGAATGTGGCTGCACATGCTTTAAAATGGAAGGAAAAAGCAGATTTGGCTAGACTTTCTGCTAGGAAAATAATCTGTAAGTAATGCATTCCTCTGAGGAACAATATTACGATTAAAAAAAAAAAAAAATGCTTACTTTTGCATCTGTTCATTTCAACATGTTTCGGCTGAGGAAAGATAATATTAAAAAAAAAAAAAAAGGCAGGATAAAAAATTGCAAAGAGGTACTGGAAAATTTATGAGAGAACTGATGTAAAATATGCTTAGTGAGGATATGTCCTTGAGCCCTCATCTGCCATGTTCACATGGCACCCAATAGGGCACCAGCTGCTTCAACACTAGACCTGGAGGAATCATTTATGCGTAGGAGAATGACTGTGGATGGAGTTTTTAAAAGTTACATTGGGTGTCAGCAAAGACTATCATGGTGAAAGAAGAAGCTCAATCTTATTAGCTCCCAAGCTAGTTCAAAGCCATATTTGATCTTGTACAGATTTCTACAAGGTAATTGATCTTGTGCAGACAGCTGCCTAATTATTTTTCTTCGGTTTATCCTGCCCACTAGTCCTCATCTATAGGCAGCACATGCACATACCTATATATTTTTGTTCTGCACTCTGTTGCAATGCACTTCTCACCGCCTAAGTATGTCTATGTCCTGCATCTCCACCTTCAAAGCTATTACCTTTAACTGTTCTTGGGCCACAACTAAATCACTTAGACATCTCAGGAAGGAGATCTCTAGAAGAGAAACCTGTATGAAAGTGCTGACCTGAGCCATATTAACATTGGCCCATGGATGATTAACATTGGCCCATGGATAAGTGAGCAGAGAAGTACAGAAGATCAAAGGAGAGCAAAATTTTTGGCCAGGGTTTTTAGATAACGTTAATTTAGAGCAGCTGTAGGATAGATTAGGTGGGGACTGATGGGAAGGAATAACATGGTTTAGTAGGTCCTTTAGAATGAGGATAGGAACAAGGATGGGAAAAGTGTGAGTTACTAAGAGAACATTTAGTCTGATGTGGAGGAAGATGTGGACTAGGAATGAGAACAAAGGAGGTGCAGTGGTCAGATGGAGGTGTTGACCAGGGGGGCACGAAAACCCACAGCTCTGACTTATCTGTCAGTACACACCTTTGCTATTTTCTCTTTGAAGGAGATAAAGTCAAGGACAGGGATTGGCAGGACAGCACTCAGACATCTCTCCCCCAAACTTTCTGCTAGCCCTCCAGCTTTCTTGCATCAAAACCTCCTAGCTCAATAACAGAACCAGGCAGCCCCTTTACAGCTTCCTCTGCCTGCCCTGAGACACAATAAACCGCCTCACCATCATTCTTTTCAGCGCATGGAGAGACTGTGGCCAGAGATCAGCTAGGACTTTTCCAGGGCTGCTCCAGTTTATCAGTACCGTTTCACCTCAGGACCTTACACCCATGCAGAGGAACAGACATGCCTTAGGGATCCTGAAGGCTGCAGATGAGCAAGACACACCAGAACACGCCAAGGCCCCCTTATGTTGGCAGCGCCTCTGTCCGCTGTCTGTAGGTATCAGCAGTGAACAGGATAGTCATCTGCAATGGCAATCTTCCCTCCACAACCACATGAATTAAATTTAGGAGTGCGTTCACCAGTCAGTGTCCAATCTCAGCAAGTACCAGTTCCACAACAAGTCTATGACTCCGAGCTTCTGGACTGATGGGCACTGTATGGACAGGTAGTCATTTACTGTGCTGAGAGCAGAAAAGGCATGAGGAAGGGGGACTGAAATGTCAGCTGAGGATTTGTGGTTGCCTGTGATGACTGTGCTTAGGCTGAGCTGGGAGAATAGCTCTTGTCACTCCAGGTAGGTCAGGGGCCTACGCAAGGAGAGACTGTCATTCCTGCTGCCATAAGTCACGCATGAAGCACCCTGTAACTTCATGAAGGGGCAGCTTCATTTATTTTCCATACTTCAAAAACATCATAGGCTCAAAGCATCCAGAAGGATGGAAACAGCTCCAGATTCCTCCTGTGAGGTCACAAGGAGGCCTCAGAGGCCAGCAATACTCTCTGATAAGACCTGGTGTCCAGCCAGTTCACTGATGTTTGCCAGCTGAGTGAAAGGCCTGAGCATTCCTGATGTTCTCCCCAGCTGAGCAAAAGGTCTGACTGCCCTCCAGCCATGAGCCTGCCTTCGAACAGTTTGGCCTCCACTACTACAGCTCTAAGTAGAAGTTATTTGTTTTTCATAGCTGCTGCTGCATGAACCTACCAAGAAAATACTCTTTTCTGGCAGAAAATGGTGTGGTATGGACTGAAACCATGGAGCAGGTAAACTGGGCACTTATTCTGCTCTCAGAAACAGAACTTGCTCAGCAGTCTTTTCCTTTTGGTGTGGTAGCAAGTTGCATGGAGCTCCTTCTCACATCTGGAAACAGCAAGTTCATCTGGAGACAAGACAGGTGTACTCATGGCAGCATGGCTGGTGGAACCTGGGGAGCCTTTATTCATCACCAAGCTGTAGCTGTTTTCTCATTCAGAGCTGCCTGGTGATACCCATGAGGTTAATCCCAAGTACTTCCTCCTGAGGTGGTGGTAGACAAGCTTCCTGATAAATAAATAAATGGGTGGAACTGCTTTCTTGGCCATGGAGTCAGGTGACAGACATTAACACAGTGTAAACCTTGAGCTTCTGAGGACTGTGCAAAATTCTCAGAACTCAGTTAAGCCACGTGGCTGCCAGTGCTGAGAGTTGAGATGTGAGTCTTGCGTGGTGGGAGAAAACACTAGAACAAAATGCATTGAATGACTAACTCTTGTGTGGTCTTGGACTCTTATTTTCTCAGTTCATCTACCATGAATTAGGAGGAATTTAATCAGATTGGCCATGCAGACAACGCCACAGAAGTGGTTCTGAGCATAAAGCCACTCCACTGTCCTTTCCAGCTACACATGTATAGATATCACTTACTGCTTGAAAAGTGCTTCTCTGACAACTTTTTTTGCCACTTTTTTAAACACTTATGTTTATTCCCTCCCTTTTTGATGGTCTAGGTCATGCTGTCCAGAGGCCCTAGTTCCTGGTATTAATGTTTTTATGAGATGTTGTGTCAAGGACTCAGCCAGTTCCTGCATGATATAGTCATCTTCCTCTAGCTCCTTGCTTGTAAAGTTAGATCAGTCCCTCTCCACCTCTGATGGGGATTTTTACCTGACATTGATCATCCTGTTCTTTAACTCATCTATGAGAACAATACATAGTACCAACCTATAACCCATACTACCTGTTGGGATGCTTCAAGAGTGCCATTGCAGAAATCCATGGCTGAGTCTTGTTGGTGAAGTGCAGAACACTTCAGAGTCATCCCCTGGACTGTATCCTAGAAAGGAGTGGAGAGAGCAAAAATGATCAAAGAATCTGTGTAGAGCTGCTGTCCCAAGGATGTGGAAGATGCCCCTTTCATCTTTTGCCCTGTATTTCTTCCTTTCTATATCTCTGTGACAAGGGAAATCCTTACCCTGAGTGTAAAGTATTTCTTGTTCAGAACTTGGTTACGGTGCGTAATGCACACCCAGCCCGGCCATAAGAGTTCTGTTGTTGGTACTGGCCTGGAGATGATCTGTCATTACTAGCAGTGGCTCTGGCACAGGCCTAGAGGACAGGGTGGAAGTGGTTTTCCAGGTACTTTGGCCATGTTTGTGCCATCTATGGGATAGGCAGCTCTGCCTCAGCTTTCCACATAGCTGCTAAGAAAAATCTATTGACATTTGTACCGTATGACGTTGTAGTTTGCTGTACCTGATTCAAACTTTCTCATTCATTCTGAACTCTCCCACTTTGGCCACATGGAACCAGCAAGAATTACAGGCAAAATGTTTTAATCTCACTGAAATTACTTCTTTGGTTACCTACAAGGAAGGAGAAATGATCTGTGATGTCTCAGGGCAGATCTCATCAGTCACGCAGGAAAGTTTCAAATCAGATCTGTTAGAATATTTACAGTATACATTAGGGCAGATGAAACCTCTTCTAGATAAAGTAGAGCTCTGGCTGAGTGCCCAGCCTTGTTGCCAAACAGCTGGCCTTGCTGTTGGAGCAGAAAGTAAAAAATGTATATTTCCCTGGAGGAATCTGTATGAAGGTTAACAGAGGTTAGAGGCTTGTTCCCACAGACCAAAACTACCTGGAAACCTCACTGACATCCATTCCAAATGCTTGTTGGAGAGCCTTTAAGAAAACTGGTTTATTTAAAATCAAAGCCCATTCAAAGGCTGCCATTCAAAATGACCATGGAGGCATGCTTCCCTAGGCTGAAAAATACGCTGCTATGGAAATCAGTCTCTGTGCACAATGAGATCAGTGCTATGTATTTTTTATTTTCCCCCTACATTTTATGCGACACTCATGTACTTTAGAATATGTTAAAGTTCCAAATCACTAATAAATGTAGGCCCAAAATCTACTTGTGATAAGTACCAGCAATTCTCTTTCTATTTTTTTCTTAGGGTAAATCTTTATACAGAGGTTTCGTTTCCCCAGCTGGCCACACTCTCACTTTCCTTTCTGGGTGCTTGGAAGGCCATTTCACTCAGCCTGCACGTGCACGGGCCAGTCTGCATCATAGTTATTTTTACATATGATTACTTCAATTCTGGGAAGTAGATAGAGAAGCTAAATTCCTTTTGTGAACATCAGACAATAATTCTGTTTATGCAAAAGGTTGTAAATAGTTTTTGTGTTTATGTCACTGTTTCAGATCACGAAGGGAAATATGTTTTGCTAAACAGAATAAACTTGGGGCAAAAATGTATTACAAAATTTAGGTTTCTTTAGTCAAGAAGCAGAAGGAATATTGAAGATGACTAAGCACAATTAATGATTTTCAAGTATCTGGTATCCAATAATCCTTCCTGTGATCAATTCACTAGGTAGTCCATAAATTGGCTATATATTTCTTAAACTGCAGAACAATGTTATATGTGCAAAATGCTAAAGTGTTTTTTTTTTTTTTTTAATGAAGCTATTTAGAGAAAATCTGAGCAGAGAATAGGTTAAATATACCAGGCCTCTCAGTTTTGCATGCCTGTGTACCAGCTGCTGAGGAGAACAAGGATCCGGTGCCAGTTATGTGGTGCCATCCATGTCTAAGCACAGTTACTGCGTGCGTGTATAGCTTCATGTGTGTGGCTGTGAGCAAGGGCTGTGCCAGCAACTGGAACATGGCTGCAAACTCGGGAGCTTGTATATCCAGGTGCCAGCAACTGGGCAGACTGGGATCCAGGGGCAGCTGTTGGACAGGCTGAGTGCCTGAGGCCAGGTGCTTGCACATACAGGTTTATGCATTTCCCACTAACATACCTTCATCCTGATCGGAGTGAGTGGGGGAACAGGATGAGGCTGTTAGCGCTGATTGTGTTTGTAGGTGAGCTGAGTGTCTGCTTATGTTGATTTGTGTGGCCAGCCATGCATGTATGTCTTGTAGACGGGTGTTTGTGTGTGTGCCTATCAGGAACACAAGCTCAGCCCTGATACTTTCTGGACCTGAGGACATGGAGCTGTGGCAGCCTCACCTCTGCTGGGTAATGCATTTGGCAACCTCCAACACCTTAAACTCTGTTATGCTCATTCCTGGTCTTATGTCTGTGGATATTTAGGCAGAAACTGAATCCCTACCACTACTGAGAATAATTTA
The DNA here is from genome assembly GCA_011075105.1 of Heteronetta atricapilla. Classification (NCBI taxonomy): domain Eukaryota; kingdom Metazoa; phylum Chordata; class Aves; order Anseriformes; family Anatidae; genus Heteronetta; species Heteronetta atricapilla. Next base: position 85,268,768 of record CM021732.1, read on the forward strand.
GCTTGTCCGTCACCTTTGCAACTGCCTTCAAGTCATTTCAGGCAACTACTACACGAGCTCCTCTCCACCGGGCTAAGTAAGACCAGCTTCCTCAAATTCTTCTGATGGAACATGAGCTCCTGGCCTCTGACCACCATGGTTGCCTTCTGCAGGACCTTCTCCAGCATCTCAGTGTCCTCTTGGGCTGCGGGGTTTGCAGGGGGAGAGGACATAAACGGACACACTATTTCAGACTTGGCCTCACACGTGCTGAACGGAGGCAAATGATAACTTTCCTCATACTTTCATACATACACGGCCCACAACCTGAAACATGGCTTGGCCTGCTCATAACAAGAGCACGCTGCTGCACCTGTTGTAAACCCTAGCTCCATTCCAGCAGGCCTTCTGCTCACCTGGCCTATGCTGATGCCTGTGATTACCTAGTCCCAACCCATGCAGAACCGTGTGTTTCTCCTTACTGGACTGCATGAGGTTTCTGCTTCCCAGTCCTCAGGTTTCTCAACATCCCTCTGAGCTGGGGCACTGCTATTTGTCTTTTCAGCCACTCCCTCAAAGTTTGGGTCATCTGCCAATTTGCTGGGAGGCACGCTGCGTTTCACCATTCAGGTTGTTATTGAAGATACTGAACAATGTGGGAATCGGTCTCAAGCCTGAGGTGCCACGCTCCTTACCACACAGCAACTGGACAGCAAGCTGATCACTGAGCTCAATGCGCTGGGCCTGGCCAGCAGCCACTTCACACACCTGACAGAATTCACTGCTCGAGCAAATACTCAGCTTCGAAACAGGAATGGTGGGGAAGATGACAACCTCCTAGGAGTCAGTGTGGCATCACTTGATGCTGACAGCCCAAGAGGCTTCTTTAAGCAGTTTTAAAGTTTTTTGCAGTGAGCAGTTTTTTGCTCACTGGTCAACTCCAGCAATATGGAGATCAAGCAAGGTACTAGTTTTTAGTTTTTTTTTTTTTTTTTTTTTTTTTTTTCCCCCCTCTCTCCAAGCTCACCATTTGCAATTCCAGGCACACATTATCTGATTTGCACTTCCCTGTGGGGCTGTGCCACAGAACAATCTGGAGGCTCACACAGAGGTATTTGCAGTGCCTTGAGGGGAAAATGGGAACATGTGAGGAAAAAAGACTTAGAATTATAGAATCATTAAGCTTGAAAGAGACCTCCAAGATCATCTGGTCCAACCACCATCCTACCACCAATGTCACCCAATAAACCACATCCCTATGCACTACATCCAACCTTTCCTGGAACACCCCTAGGGATGGTGACACCACCACTTCCCTGGGCAACTTGTTCCAATGCCTGACTGCTCTTTCTCAGAACGACTACTCCAGGATGGTGCTGAAATGCTGTACATGACAGAGGCAAGTCTGGCATTGTCTCTGGCTTTCATCATCAGGACTGAAAACATAGTTCCACCTAACAGCCCTCCCTTCCAGGCCCTCCAAGCCATCTAACCAAAGGGACTCCACAGACCAGAAGCATAACACACTATTAATTTCCTTGACACCCTATTCTTTGCGAAATTAAGAGCAAAGTTTAGCATCCTTTGTTACTCTATACATTATGAAATAATCAAATAACTGACTAAAACCTCTGCTGATTACTTTGGGATCGTTGTTCTGAGGTGCATTCTTGTCTGTTCGTGGTCCACAGCTGGGAGAAATATAACTCTGAAATAGAGGAGGTGACTGTCTATATATTTGCTACTGTGACTTGCAAATTTTGTTCTAAATAGCACTTACTGGGAAAGGGCAGCTGTAGTGCTATAGGTACCCAGTAAACCCACATCTGTACAGTGCCACCATAAGATTTGAGGTGTTTGGATTCCATCAAAGTTGAATAATGCAGTTCGTGTTTCTAGTTAGCCTAGCACACCATATAATAGAAGATGGCATTACTTGATAAAAAATAAAGCAGGGTTGGTTATCTGCAGCATTACTTGTAAATATTTTTATCTGTAAAAGGAGCTGGAACATTGAAGAACATTAGCAGGAGTGGTGTTGTGATACAAAGACTGACATTTACCTATGCAGTATTATCAGCTTTCAGAAATATAAATAATGTGCATGCTTGGCTTGGTGATCTCTGAGATTTAACTCCAGGAGCAGATGGGATTACGTTTGCAAAGGACTTGCCTGTGTTGTCTACACTGAACTGAAATTGAAAGCTACCGCGATGGTAATTCATCTAGCATAAAGAATTAAGAAACAAAGTATAATTACTTGACTTTTGTCAACTTCTGCTAGTAACCATTTTAAAAGTAGTAATTATAACGCAAATCAGTCGAGATTCGAAATGTCTACCTTGCAAAATCTTGTGTAACAGTTTCAGTTTAAGAAAACCGCTTAAAGCAATCAACAAAAGACCTCTGCCTACAAGTGCAATGCAATTGTTTTATTTCACAATTTAAAAAAAAATAAAATTTGCATAAACTTGTCTCAGCAGGAGTAAGCAACTCTGAGAAAAAAGTGATAGCAATAGGAATAATGTTCTATAAAAAGTTTATATATTGGAGTAAGTTATGGCATAACAGAAGGGCATAAAGAAGAAGTTAGTTTTGAAGGGGATTTTAAAGACTACAATAAATCAAAGTAAAAAGCTACATGGATAAACATACAAAGTAAAGAAATCGGAGGAGGAAATCTCCACTAAGAACAGCTATATGGTATCTAATGAGGAGATCTGATCTCAGTGAGTAATATAAATAAGTAGGAGCTGTAAGAACGTATCAGTTTAAAGAAAAAGGTTCTATTCAAAACAAGTTTTATTAGAATATGGACAGATCACTAAAAATAGTAAGAAAGTGAACCTACAAAACAAGTGAGTTAAAATAATCCACATATAAAACAATCTTGGTGGAATTGCCTGGCTAAAGAGAGAAAGCTCAGTTTTATAAGCAGGTTATTTCCCTCTGAGATTTGGGTGAACCAGTGGGGTACTGCACCCTGTACTGATCACTGCAACTGAACAAATGTAACTCTTCAGCATGGTGTTGGAGATCTCCCACCCTGGCAGGTCAATGGTATCCCTTCCCAGAAACACCTCAAGAGAGATTTAAGTGCATCTGCTCGGAAGCATTATTGAGAACATAACAGAACAAGAAAGTTGTGCTCAGTTTTACAAGGCAGCCTCTGTTAAGAAGGGCTGCTACTATATGCTCACTCCATGACACCTTCTTCCTTGCCATTTTAAGCCAGTGATCTAAAAATGATGTCCGTAATGTTACAGGAATACTTTTTAGGAACACTTAGTGAAAATTTAACCATTATGGCAGAAAAACCTTACTTAGTTTATCTACACCAAGAGACTGCATTTCAAGGAGACTTTTGAGTATCTGTAGAAGATGACCTACATGTAGGCCTCTATGTAATCAAGCGTTACCTTGATTGATGAACTAGATCACCACATGCTCAGTCGTTATACAGATTTATATTCTTTCATTATAATATTTCCATTCAGTTCTGCAAACTTATTGCTTCCACTCAACAAAAATACATGACAGAACAAGGTATTGGTTTTGCTTGCAATGCCAACATTAAATTAAACAAGAGATCTATGAGACTTTTCAGAAGCTCAACAAGATTAAGTGGAAGCTGAGCCACCGTTAGGTGCAAAGCTTGTTACAGGCTCATCCCTTCCATTATCTTCCAACAGAAATTTCCATAATTGCTTGCTCATGCATGCGCGCAGAAGTGCTATTGTTGGTCCAAATGAGAAGTTCACTCTGAACTAGCAGAGGAAGAATCTGAAAATGTAGCCTCTGCTTCTGTTATTCTTTAATCTATATGCAAGCACAGAACACCTCAGTTACTTACTTTGCTTTACATGCAAATATATCACTAGACAACTTATCTTGTAAGTTCTATTTTATTTTTTTGTGTGCATCTAGTCGAGGTCACTTATGTACCTAGGATATTTTAATACAACCTTGCTATTACAGTCCTCAAGACCTCACTCAGGATAATGAAAGCACTGGTACAAAGACCCTTAGCCAATCTCCACAAGTTATAGCAATGACTGCTAACAGGAGAAAGTATTCAAGCAAAATACCACAAACTATGTTTTATTAGTAGGGGATCCTTGTGAAAGATGCAGGTGATCCAAACAGACATGTCTGTTAGAAATTGCTATAGCTATTACCACCCAATAGAGAGTGTACACATTTTCTTCTTCTGGAAGCGGTAGAACACAATTCATTTTAACACTACGTGCTTTAAAGAAAGATTTCTTGGCATTAGATATTTTCTCACAGATAAATTCTGTCAATGCTCCTAAAAGGGGAGGAGAGTACAGGTGAAGTATTAAAAATGAAAGGGAATACTGTTTAAATAAGAGGCATTTCTAGAATTTGAGCAAATTTATATGGAGATCAATCAATTAATCAATTTATATTGATTATATGGTTTTCACCAACACTGTTCACCTTGGTATACTGTATGATATATAAGAATGAACTGCCTTAAATAAAATTCTGTACTTCAGTTGTGACAGGTTTCAGCAGTATAATTAGAATATAAAATATAAACAAAAAACAAAACCTTCTTCTGCATTTTTTTTAATATTGCAGTTAACTAGAATTTCCAAATGCATTGACATTCACATCCCATACAACTTAGTGTTTCCTTTCTGTATGGAGTAAATGAAAAAACCACCAATAAACCCTCAGAACACCGTATTTCAGACCTTCATTCCCCTATATGTAAACCATAAATTAACATTGTGAGCAAAACCAGTTAAATTTTTGGTGAGATAAACACTTAGCAACATAGAATCAGAGCAAAACTGAGGCATCAATAAAAGTTTTCTGTAAACAATAGTAAAGACTATAATATATAATAAATGGTTGTACCATTAGTTTTTTTTTTAAAACTTACCCCAAAATATAAATATTAATTCACTGTAAACCATGCAAGCCTTTAAACCCATGTTGATACATTTTGCTCTTCTAAAACAGATACTTATAACTGGATAGCTTAGGTATCAGTATTTAAGAATTACCATGCTGCAAAAGGGCCTAGAAATACCTGGAAATAAAAACAGTTCCTAAAACTCTCTTCAGACTATGCTTTAAGTGATCCTATTGAACCTCTGTTATCCACTAGCTCCACTTAGAGTAAGTCATCCTTTCCCTGAGAGACTTCATGACCAACTTTCATCAAAACAGCTAGGATCAAGTGTTGCGTGATAGCACGGTAACAAAAAATAAATAAAAAGGAAAGCCTCAAGTTTCCTGTAAAACACTAAGAAAAGACTTAAAAGACATAAACATCAAATAAAAGATAAAAACAACTTGAGAACCAAGCAATGTGCCAACTGACACTAACTTCCAAGGAGTGGGCATTCCTAGACTCTCCATAAGCTGGACTTCCCAGATGTCGGCGGAGGCAGTAACTGGTCATCTCTGTGAGGAGCAACTGGCAGTCCAAAGGCTTAGCTGTAGGATAAGTTATCATCATGGTATGAGTGACAGCTTCTCTCCCCTCTATCCTTTGACTATTTCAGTTAATAATGATTAAATGTATTACGTTTCTCTGTATCACTGAATAAATCCTTAATGATAGCCAAGACTTCAGTGCACTAAGTACTGTATAACTGTTACAAGAAGGAAAGCAGGAAGACACCACTGTTAAGAAAAATCTTGGGTGGCAGAGTCCTTTTTCACTGCCCATTTCCTGAATGTACTTTTTAAAAGAAAATATTTAAAATTAGAAAAGTAAAGTTCCACCCACCTATTACAGACATTATTGTAGCCGTGTAGGTCATAGCAAAGAAAGAATTTTGAACACTGGACAAAGGTTAACACAATACCATACCAGAACACTCAACACCTAGTGAAGTTATATTATCAATTTGTTTTTGATTTCCAAATAGATTTCTAAAATACATCTGCAGCTGTTCATTTTTTTTACTTGAGGGTTTCTGCAGAAAACCCGACTTTTCTGCAATTCTAAAAAAATACCCTTTAATACCACAAATATTCAAAGGACATAGATGTGTCCAAAACTGAGAAGTCTGTATACTTGAAATCCTACCATGTCTTTAAAATCCCTCTGGATTCCTTCAGGAAAAATATATAGCAATGTGAGAACTAACATTAACGAAACAATAAGGAAGCACTAAAAGATTCCAACCTTGGAATAGGTTGGAATTGACTAGACCATTATCAACAGGAAAAGAAAGACTTTTTCAAAACTGCATAGTAAGAAAATTCTGTAAAAATTCTTAGAGAATATTGCATTAATAGTGATAGATTGTAGTAAGCACCCTTAATAAAAAAAAATCTCTAAAAATAGTGCTGAACGCAAAAACAAGCGTTGAGTATTATTTGAGATAGTTATGAAGTTTTAGAGGTAGATGACTAAATCAGTTATTTGGGAGAATTACCACTAGAGCTATTGGTGTAAACAGTATTGCATTTTACCTCTATAGTGTTCATGTATGTGCAAGAGTGCAGAGAGGAGGAAGAAAATTTTTCTCCTAACAGCAACTATATTAATTCAGTGTCTTTGGTCTGCATCAGTTTTCCTGGAAATGGGGGCAAGGGAAAGAAAATTAGGAAGGCAAGACAAATCAACCCCATTTGTGTATGCAGGCAAGTAAGAGGCAAAACACACCAGCCAAGTTATACACTAAGGGTGACTGGGCTCATAGCACAATCCTCAGGACATGGCTAGATCAGATAGGTAATACCCGAACAATCTATAGGCTGAAAATGAAACATCAGAAATCCTGTACAGTAGTTGCTAGATCAGATAGGTAATACCTGAACAATCTATAGGCTGAAAATGAAACATCAGAAATCCTGTACAGTAGTTTCCACAATGTGCCACAATTCAGTCATCTTGCCTTACGTATTCACAATGGTGCTGTGTTGTTGCAAAAGCACTTTCATTCCTGTTCACCATGTCCATCAGATTTGGGCGTTCCATTAAGAAGAAAAGCAGTAACTAATAGCAGCACAAGGCTTTGTCACTAGTGAACAGCGTATGTTAACTGGCTAACACTTGTGAAGTGTTAGTTGTTCCAAAAAGTAACCATTTCAAAAACAGCATTACCACCAGAACCTGATGGTATTCAAAGCATCTGTTAATACACAAATGGAATCAGAATTTTTCTATCTTTTGGGTAGTCTTCAAATTTCTCAAGGTACCACCTGAAAAACAAAGGTACAAATGTGATGAGTATTGCATCTTTAAAATATTGTCAAGGAAGTTAATTAACTATACAAAGCTTTCAATTTAGTCCATATATTTTTGGGATACAAACCAGAAAAGTGTCTTTAGAACCTATGCTGGATAGAAAATGGCTATTTACCACACTCGTTCTAAGGAAATCTAATTGCCAACTACAACAAAACAAAGCTATCATTGCTAGCAATGGGAAATCAAACTAGTAGGTGCGATGAGAGCAGCTAGGGAAGGAACAGACTTCTCTTGTAAGATGTGTATTGTAATGCATCCTATTTATACTTTAGAAGTATAGGGAACAAATAATATCCAAAGGGATCAAAAGACAAATTTTATAATGACTACATGTAGAAGCAAGAGATGCTTTACGCATTGGAACAACAATTCTCTTCTGGACAGAAACATCTTCAACTCCAATCAGGACGTGGATAAACAAACTGGACATATCAAACATCATGGTAGCCTTACTACTAACCCTCTTCAAAATATTATTTCAAATTAACTTTAAACGAACTATTTTCAAATCTGGACAATTTCAAAAGAATGACTGTATAGCACTAATAAGTGTTATTTCTCTGATCACCTTAAGACAAACATTTACTCCCACTTTCAAATAGTTCTTACAGTTCTCTAATATCAAAAGGAAAAAAAGGAGTTCACTTCATCTGGGCTCCTCAAAGTTGGAAGTGTTCATATAAAATAATAAACTGAAAGATTGAAGTTCAAATAAGCAAAGAACAAAATTGACAAACCAAAACATTTTGGTGTTGTGCAGGCTCATAGCTTCCTTCTAGAATAAATGCTTGTGGCCTATTTGCAGGGACATGTGAGAAGAAGTCCTGTGATTTCTTGTACGGAAAGCATACACTGCATGATTACCTGAAGCTGTGCGATACCACATGACATTATTTATCCTGTCAGCCACTTAAAATTTTCTAAACAGCCAAAACCAAGATATTCAATTACATGGGTTTGCTATTTGTCTTTTTTTTTCCCTTCACTCCTCTTCCTGTTTTATGCATTTATTCCCTTAATGCAAGTTATATCCTTTAACAACCCTTAGCTTTTCATAAAGCTCTAAGTAAAGAACTCAAAGGTTTATCAAGGCTTAAGATAAATGGAAACCAACCATGGCATTTGAGCCTGAAGAACATCGTGTATGAGTAGAGACTGAGGAATTTAGCAATCACTTAGCCTGATGAGGAAGAAGCCAAGGGACCCTGTTATTTTTGCATATGACTACTGGAAGGTGGGAGTTACTTAATACAGAGCAAAACTATGAACAAAATGCAAACTCCCACAGTAGGATGTAATAGCCCCACGCTAGACAACAGATTAGAGACTAACTGATTAGGTAACAGCTTTGCACAAAAGGGCATGGACATTCTGGTGGACAAGTTGAACATGGGTCAGTGATGGAGCCCTGCAGTGATGACAGAAAGCCATATACTGGACTGCTTTAACATGTATAGAGCCACCAAGTCAAGGGAAGGGCTTCTTTTCCACTATTCAGTCAAGAAGCTGCATCCGGTTTTGGGCTTCTAATGCAACAGAAATGCCCACAAAATAGAGGTGAGTCCAGCATATGGTCAGTAATACAGCTGCATAGTTGGAACATAAAACACATGGGGAGAGGCTGAAGGAATTAGACTTAGTCCACTTGAAGGGGCATTTAATTGCAGTCATTCAGTACCCAAAGAGATTTGAGAATATAAATAACTTTTTTTAGAGGTGCACAGCAAATGGACAAGTGGCAGGGAGTAAGAGCTACATCACAGAAAATTCCAGATAGACATAAGGAAAGAAATCTTCCCCCATAAGCATGGCAAAGCACTGGAACAGGATTTTTTTTCCTCAGTGGTACTAGAATCTCCATCCTTGGAGGCACTCTGAACTCACCTGGATGAAGGACTTGGCAAAACCATATAGCTTTGGTGTTAGCCCTGGCAGGAGCAAGTCAGACTAGGGAACTGGACTAGACAACCTTCAGCTGCCCCTCCCAACCCAAAGTACATTATGGCTCACTCAGCAGTGGCAGGTGGTAGAACAAGGAGAAATAATCACAGGTGACCTTGAAGGTACAGGTTGGATAGTAAGAAAACCTTCTTCACTGGGATGGTAATACAGAACTTTAACACCCAACAAGGTACAGAAAGATATTTATTTCTGAAAGTTTTCAAGACTCTGCTAAACAAAGCATTGGCTGATAGGACACTTAGCAATGGCGTTCTTCCAGTCTACCACTTCCTTCTATTTATTTCCTCTCATGCCACCAAGTTCCACAAAAACAGCCAAAGCAGGAAGCCAAAGATAACTAATATTAGTGTGTTCAGGTTCTTTTAAGTATGCTATTCCTGAAAATTAATTCTCTCAAGAAGTCTTCTCAATCTGATTCTTCTATTAACAGGAAAGCCAAAATATGAATACAGTACCTTATCAGTCTGATAGTTTATTTACAGAGCAGAGCCTTTATATACAAAAATAAGCAATCAACTCTATCAAATGGATATTTAATAGACTTGATTTTGATGGTCCTGCCTGTAGCAGAAACATTTTGGTTATTTTCAATAATTTAATGCTATAGTAAGAAGTTTGAGCTGCAATGGAAAGTAGACTATAATGTTTGATCAAGCAAAGGTAATTTTCCCAAATGTATCCGATCTTTACAGGTCCAGGATGAATTGTGCTCATGTAATGAACAGCCATTATTTTAACCACCTCATTGTACACTGTGTGCTTATGTTCCTTATGCTTAACACTACTCTTCTGCAATCATATGTTTAGCACTACTCAAAGCATTATCTCATTCTTCATTGCAGTTGACAGCTTTTCATTAGACTTGTTCTGCAACATCCCTATGGGATTCAGTATAATTTATACATTGGAAATGAAGTGTGGTACAGAGACAACAGAAATAAGACAAACACTTACTGGTGGTGTTGCTTTGCCCTAGAGCCCAAGATAAAAAGTGTACACAATGCAAATGCAAGGCTTTCGATGGTGCAGCAGGCAAGGGCAAACCCAAACCATTCCAGGATCTCTCCAAAAAAGTTGGCTCCACTGACATACTCAAACATTCCTCCTAAAAGCAGGACAGGTTTATTTGAAAAGCACCTTAATGAAAGACATATTCAATGTGAGTCTAAGACATCCTATATCACCAATGTCTCTATATATTTTTAAAGGCAGTGGAAACTGTTTTCCAGTTCAAGCTGTACTATGGAGGATTACTTCAGACATCCTTCTAGAACAGATCTTCTCCAGTTCCACTTTTCTTCTTCAAATCATGAAAAAAGATTTGGTACCAGAAGTGATTCCATACCGCTGTAAATAATTACTTCAAGCTGTATCTGACTATGTAGTAAACCTTTTTTTTTTTTTTAAATATGCAAAAAATAGAAAATACAGTGCCATTTAAATAGTCCTATAAAACACACCTAGGGTTAGTTAGCATACTTAAACTGGAGAAATGTGACATTGTATCTCAAATTATATTAATGATAAAGAATATTTTTCTAAATTTAAGTTGCAAATTTATGCTCTAGCTTAAGATGCATTGCCCTTTTGTTCCTGGGCCCTGCCAGGTCTGGAAAGATCACCTTAGCTACTTCAATCCTGACCCTCATCAATAGAAATAACTGGCAGTTTGTATTAAACACATTTTGTAGCTAATGATGCATAAAACAGTCAGTATTCACCTGCTGAGAGTTATTTTAAAAAATGAGAACTTTCACCCTAATTCCAAAGTTAGAGTACAAATTGATAACATTTCAGTAAGTGCTGTGCTAGTGGGACCAAACAAGCAAATATTTGCCAAGTGTAATAAAGGACACATTTTGACCTTGCTTTTAATTACTCTGCTTTTGTGACAAAACAGCAGAATTCTAGCACTTGAAATGGATAAGTAATATCAAAAAGACCAACTCCTTCTGATTATGCAGCAAAAGAAATCTTATTTCTGTCTAAACATTTGTACACTGAACATCTCACACTATGCCTGTATTCATATTAACAGATGTTAATTCAACTGTCCATGTAAAGTTACGTTCTTGGTGAAAAAAATGAACGCTATGAAATCACTTCCTTAGATAGTCATTTATGATATGAGAGGAAACTGGTAATAGCAATTTGTCTATCTCTGGTAAAATATACCAAGCTTTGGAAGGTCTCCTTCACACAGGCTTACAGAATATTTTAGGTTGGAAGAGTCTTGAGATCATCTAGTCCAACCTCACTCTGTTCAAAGCAGGGTCAGCTAGAGCAGGATGTCCAGAATTGTGTCCAGTCACATTTTCAGCATCTCCAAAGGTGGAGACTCCACAGCTTCTCTGGGCAACCTATTCTAGTCTTTGGCCAACCTCATGGTAAAAAAAGTTGCATTCACATGGAATTTCATGTGTTTTAATTTGTGTTCATCGCCTTCTGGCCTGTCACTGTGGACCACTAAGAAACTGGCAACCTCATCTTCATTGCCTCCCATCAAGTACTTATTTATATCGATGGGATCCCCATGAACATTCTCTAGGCTGAGTAATCCCAGTTCTCTCAGCTTCTCACAAAACATTCTTCTTTTGCTAAAAAGATTTTTGTAAAACTTTACTTACCTCTTGGTATCTTGTAACCAGTTTCCCCTGGTTTTCTCAGATTTCTAAGAATATGATCAGAATGAATATTGATTGCCATGCCGGCCAGCCACCCTATAAAACCTGAAGAGAAATATTTAAAATCCTTGTCTTTAATACACTGAGTCAAAGCACTCAATCAAAAAAAAAAAAAAGTTATATTTCAAACATTAGGCATATTGTCTCAAAGCAGTAGTAATGTAAGCAAGATAAACAATTCTAGTGACATTATGCATAATCCCAATCCCACAACGAGCTCTTCGGCCAGTAAAGTTCACAGTAATCAACAGGAATAATATTTTTAAGCATAAAGTTTTATTCTCATGTTGCCAAACTCAGGTATGCACATATATTTAAATGTATGTGTGCAAAAATATACACATGTAATGTGTATAACCCCTAACTTCCCTAAAGAAAATCAAACATGCCAACATTTTAAACAACATGAAGGAATCAGCCAGTCTCATTCCTAGCACCTTAGTCTTTTTTTTTTAAGTGACAACATGCCAGAGTTTCCACAGCACACTACGTAATAAGAGGAATAATAATAAAAACAAACCTCTAGACCAATAAAGACAACATAATCATATTCCTGGAAGTTAGGTTTAGAGTCTTGCTAAACCTAGTCTTGCTGAGCACTATAAATACAGAACTTGCAATTATTGAACAGGTATGCTGCAGAGAGAGAAAGAGCTTGGACTTCCTTTAGGGAAAAAATTCTATCGTACTGTCTCAAGCTCAGTCCAAAGTCATAAAATATTTCTTTCTGTGACCTAAATGAGAAAGGTATTTTAGGATACCTGTAACAGAGAGCAAATTCTAGTGAAGTTGAAATAAAAACATGAAAGAAATAAACAAAAGGACTTAGAACTCTCTACAGATTTGATAATTCTACAGATCTATTGACCTGGCAGATAGGAGATCAACCTGAATACAATTCATATTCAGTGATCCACAGAACAAAGTAACTAATTCCACAATCAGTTGTTGCTTCAGTTGTAATCCAGATTCTACTGTGGACAAAGCATGCTTAAGGTTGACACTCAGCACTTCACTAGTTTTCTGTTCATCTTTGACTTCCTTTGAATATGTTTGGTGATATTAGTGAAAGGGCTAAGATGGTGGTAGGCAGCAAATAATATTATCCTATATTAGGTTATCTTAAACAGCCCTAAGTCATTTGGAAGTTTATCCAGCTGAACAGAACTTAGCTGTGAAGACTTAGCGGTGAGTAGGCTCTCATGAGATCTCAAACCCTAAAAGGGCTGCAAGCTAAAACAATGAAAGGGAGAACTGGAGAAAGAATGACTAGAGCTCTCATAGGCAGCCTGTGGGGTATTATTCATTTGCCTGCTTGCTTTGCAACCTTAGTTTTATCACATAGTGTGCTGCATTTGAAGCAGCACTTTTTTGCTTTCCTTTCAAAACAGACTAGTTCACTGCTCTGAACTAAACCGATGCAGTCTGTAGAAACCATGAGGGAACTGCATTAAAGCTATACTTGTGCTCCAAATCAATTGTGAGTGTAGATGTAAGGCATTGATTTCCCAGAATTAACACCTAAGCATCTGGAAACAGACATTCCACCAGTATCCTAAAGATCCACAGATAGAAATCTGGAGAAGTGAAGCTAATTAACCACAGTGGTGGGAGGTCTCAAAGAAACAATGTGTTCTCTATCTTTGCTGCAAATTTCTCTTCAACTTTCAGCTGAAACTTTTTTGTCTGCTACTTGTTGACACACTCCCATTTTTGTTTCTTGTGTAACTTCATAAAGACTAAAACAACTTATTAAAACAATAATACAGCAAGTGTGCTTTCCCGCTACTCTCCAATCTTCTAATTTTTTGTTATTTTAGACACAGCCTTAAAGACACTGCCACACATTTCTGAAAAGTTAGAACATAGCCCAATTGTTCAGGGAGCGTCTGGCATACAATAAAGCAGTTCTGCCTTTGAGTGACCAAATCTACAAGCACGAACTGCAGATATTCGAATGGTGCTATGTTGTGTTCATCCCAGATAACTATTATAAACAGCCACTACATTCCAAGTTAGAAATGTATGTGTATGTATACACTTTTAGCATGAATAAGAGAAAAAAAGTCTTAAGTTTGGCGCTCTCCAATCCATACCAACCTATCTCAAGATTTATTACAAAAAGTCTCAAAAAAAAACACAGCAAATGACAGTACTACAGTATATGCTATGCATACCAGCAATCTTCACTTCCTTACTTTCCAGGGTAACTGTAGACTTTACTAAGTTGTCCTTGTAGTCATGAAACTAACACCTCTTACAGCTAGCAGTACAGGAGATATATAAAAATAATTCCACATTGTTATTACTTGTGAAACAAAGTTAAAAGTTGTACACAGAAGTAATCATAACTAAAGGCAGACGAATCTAAACATTATCATTTATGCATTTACATCTTTCAGAAATCCTTAAAATAGAGAAAAAAAAATCAAGGAAACCTGAACATGGCCTATTACCTTCCCCCCCCCCCCAACCTTTCAGTAAGGAGGCATTAATTTATGCCTCGTGACTCATGTTTTGTTTACCGCACAGTTTTGAGATAATCTTTTGATTAAGGTACTAAACTAGGGCACCGGAAACTGATGATTTATTTTGTGTTGCATCAGTCTTTAACAGTTTTGATCAACTGTTCTTTTGAACGCTTTTTTTGGAACCAAATTTTGCCAAGAGACTAGAACTTCAAAAGTACCAAGAGAGTTTCAGGTGTGTCCATACCACTACCCACCTCCCCAGTGAAGGTATTCCCTTGTACCTCATTTTCTCCATTTTTGTAGCACAAACAATACTTCCTCTTAATCTTTGCAAGATAATCTATTTAGACCTTAATTTCTTCAATCTCAGTCATTACAGCACAGCGGCCCTCTACTGTCATCTGCCGTAATACTGCAATAAAAATAAAGCTGTACAAGGCCTGAGAAATCTGTGAGAAACACCACCTTGCTTTGACTCCATAAAAACAGTAAGAGTTGTACTGGGTCAGATTAAGAATCCACACAGCCTAGTGTTCCATCTTTGACTGACGAGGCAAAATATTCTGCCTTATCTTCAGATCATAGAGAACCTTCAGTAAATACTTCCTTCAAAAAATGGTGTTACATTTGACAGTAGGCAAAAGTAGGTGACTAGCAAACACAAGGTAAAGAATACAGTCAGCAAACACTTTGTCCTTTTAATTATATGCCTGGCTTCAAGCATACGTGTAATCTCACCTCCTGATAGGACTGAAAGATCAGCCCTCCAACCACACCCTCATGAGACAGTTTTGTTCTTTACCAAAGCCCCCTTATTGCAGTGGGGGCAGATAGATATGTTTATAAAAAATAGCCTAACATCAAGGACTTTTGACATTAGAAGTGGTATCCTGATATTTAGCAACTGACTTTACTTCATGAATTTGTTCAGTTCCGTTTGACCACGTATGAACCTTTATTATCTATGGCATCAAGAAGCAAAGGAATTTTAGCTTCATCTACATGTTACATGGAAAAATTCGTCTGATTTGTTCTAAGCACATATTCTGCTAGTTTCACTTAAGGCCGGTAGTTCCTATACTGAAGCAACACTTGTCTCTTATTCACTTTGGCGTTAAGGAAGGTGGTGTTTAAGACAGTAATACATTCATCTAGCACTGACATTACAGGAAGAAAGATCTGTTTATAAATGTAAAATAAAAGCCATTAAAAGGCTTCCACCTACACTACCACAAACAAGATAATTAAGCTTATTTACAATGCTGAGAAAAACTAAAACGTGACTGAAGAATACTATAACATTATAATAAATAAAGCTGTGAGGACAAAAGGTAAATTTCTACTCCTAATGCTCCCATACAACGTCTTAACTCACCTGTAATGAAACAAGGATCTTTTAACCAGCCTGAAGGGTATTCTGCATAGTTGCTTAAGCTTCGGCCTTGTAAGTATCCATTGTAAATGCAGAACAGAAGTGCTAGCAGGAAGGTGAAAAATGGTGTTGGCTTTCCTTGACGGATCAGGAAAGGAAATATGAGTGCTCTATAATGAACCAGGAAAGAAGAATTGTTGCGTAAATAGATGTAATATTTTTGGTTTCCAAACCTGCTATCCATATTTCATATCCTGCTTGCCAAATTCTCAGTGGAGTCTTTGATCCTGGCTCAAATGGGTAGTAGTTATCCTTGAACACGCAAACATTCCTTCTGCTGCCTAACAGGAACTGCAAGCCAAATCCCCTCTCCCCTTACGAGGGAAATTTTGAACTTTGCATCCAAGGCAATTACTTTGACCGGCGTAGCAAAAACAAACGATGTTAAGCACATCTTAGTTGTGTCCCCTCACCTGTGTTGCTGAATGGTGTAACCAAGCAGTTAGAAGTGAACCTGGACTCATAAACCCTATCCAAAATCCACCAGGGGAAAAGCCCACGTGAAACACACAGCAGCAGACTCTAACCTGACCAAGACACCTTGCAGCCAACAGCTCTGGTGTCCTTACCTGTACGGCACCATTCAGTAGAGAAACCTACTGGGAGGATGGACAGCCATGTTAAAAGCACCAGAGCTGTCATACTGGGGCAAGTCAAAAACCAGCAGCAGATAGACCAGCCTGCGGACCAACCCCATACGCCCTACACAGGGGCACTGGTGTGTGTATGGTGGGCATTCATGCCCAGGGCTGGGCCGTAGGATGTATTTTGTGAATGGGCTGCCAAACTTTATGGGTTGTGCTATGAATTCATTGGAAAAATGTGAAAATCCAAGAGGTATTTTGATGAATTCACTATTGTGAGGTTGATTATAAGTCTCACTTTCCACGTAGCAAATTTTCATGGCTTTGGCGAGGTGAATGTGAATGCAACGGAGCTATAATGGAAGCAGCCTGAAAACGCTGTCACAGACTCACAGAACCGCTCAGGTTGGAGGAGACCTCCAAGACCACCCGGTCCAACCACCCCCCTACCACCGCCGTCACCCACTGAACCGCGCCCGACTTCTCCTTGGACACCCCCGTGGCACCCCCCACCGCCCGTCCCGAGGCCCACCTGTGCACGTAGTGCACCACGAAGCAGCCGAGCAGGACGCGGTTGGGCCAGCGGCTGGCGGCAGCCCCGCAGGCGGCCACGCCGAGCGGGACGAGCAGTGCGGGCAGCTCCTGCAGCGCCCAGGCGGGCCGAGCGGGCAGCGGGCAACCGAAGCGCGGCGACGAGTACCGGCCGTAGGGCATGGGCACGAAGCGCAGCAGCAGCGCGGCGCCGGCGCCCAGCGCCACCAGCCCGTAGGCCAGCAGCTCCAGCAGACGCCGCTCCTCGGGGCCCGACACCCGCCGCCAGAACGCGCACGGGCCCTCGCCGCCCGCTGCCATGCCGGGGGGAGCTCGGGGGAGCCGAGCGGAGCCGAAGGGAGACGAAGGGAGACGAAGCAGGGGCGGAGGCTGCGGAGCGCCCCCATTCATCCCCGCGCGGCGCCGCGCGCCAATGGGCGCAGAGGGGCGGGGCCAGCGCCGGGGCGGTGGCGGAGCCACCGGGGAGGCGGTGGGGGTGGCACTGCGCATGCGCGCAGCGCCGCGTGGCGGCGGCAGCGGCACCCCCAGAACCATCAGGGTGCTGGGCAGGCTCCTGGCCGCCATGGGCCGCAGGGCCCGCGACCGGCGGCGGCCGCAGCGGCAGGAGCGGGGCGGAGGGGACCAGGCGGTGAGAGACCGTGCCGTGCCGTGGCGTGCCGATCCGGGCGGTGTGGCGGCTCTGCGTGACGGTGTGGGTGTGTTTCAGGGCTGGTCCGGCGGCTACCCCGAGATCGTGAAGGAGAACGAGCTGTTCGAGCGGTACTACCGGGAGCAGGCCGTCGTGCCCGCCGCCGAGTGGGACGCCTTCATGGCGGCGCTGCGCGAGCCGCTGCCCGCCACGCTGCGCATCACCGGCTACAAGAGGTGAGAGGCCGGCCGGGGCCGGGCCGGGCCGGGCCGGGCGGCGGGTACGGGGTCGGCCCTCAGCCTCGCCTCTCGCCCCGCAGCCACGCCAGGGAGATCCGGCACTGCCTCAAGGACAGGTTCTTCGCCGAGCTGCGCGGCCTCCGCGTCGACGGGCAGGAGGTGGAGATGCCGCAGCCGCTGAGCTGGTGAGCCAGCACCTTCCCCACACCCCTCTCCACCTATTCCTATTCCATCTCACCTCCTTCCCCCACTTATTCCCCTTTTTCCCATCTTTAATTCCTCCTTTTACCCTTTTCCATCTCTTTCCCCCCCTCGCCCAGGTACCCAGAGGAGTTAGCCTGGCACACCAACCTGAGCAGAAAAATCCTACGCAAGTCGCCGCAGCTGGAGAAGTTCCATCAGTTCCTGGTCAGCGAGACCGAGTGTGTAAGTCCCCGGTCAGGTCCTGGCGCTGCTCTCCACCTCCACGTGGAGCTGTGTTTCAGGACAGCGTGACAAGTTGAGGCAGTGCCTTTTCTCCCAGAAGTCGCCTGACGCAGAAAAAATCTGGATTTTATATTCCATTGATTCATCCTGTAACTCCAGCACATAATTATATTGCTTCATATTACATTGATTCATTCCATAACTCCAGCACATAACTATGCTTTCAAATATTTCTGCTAAAATCATTGCATTTTTTTTTTGTTTGGGAATGTGAAAATGAGTGTTTCTGGAGTAATACGAAAATAAGTGCCTCTGCATTAATTAGTTGCTGTTAAAAAATAGATGCTTGAGTGGGGTAAAAACCATGTGTATACACACCAAGACTTAACTAAGACTTTAGTAGCGGATGTTTCACACTTTCACTTGTTTGAAGCCAGTTTCTATTTTCTTTTGAACAGAAATCACAACTGTAGAATTAATAGAAATGGAGTAAATCTGAAATTCTTTGAAATTTCTGTTTGAGAAAGTACTGATTGTTATATGGTTACATAATTTAATCCTAAGGTTGAAGCTGTGTTTTTTACTGCTTTGTTACTTTAATTTAAGGAAGGGTTGTTTTTTTAAGTTTATTGTAAAATGTCAAATGTTTTCTTTTCCTCTTTTTTTCCAAGGGAAATATCAGTCGTCAGGAGGCTGTTAGTATGATCCCACCTCTGCTGCTTGATGTTAATCCTCATCATAAGGTAACTCTAAAACACAACACGTGCTAGCTGTTTCTCCTAGAAGACGTGGATTAAACTGGATCTACAGTGACAGCGTCAGTGCTGATGTTCTGTGCTGGCGTGTTCTACACTTTCTGCCCATAGACCACAGCGCTCAATTAGTGTTCAGTTCATAAACTGATTGCCAGAGGGACACCTGTTTTTTCAGATATAGGCAATACTAAGGAAAAAAGACTTAGCTTTAATGCAGTTGTGTGATCTTAATTTCAATGTGTAAATGTACTTGGCTCTATCCAAGTTAAGCATCCTATTTGCGTTACAACCCCGTTTTAAAATAAGGTAACTAAATGTTTTTAATTTTCTGCTGTCTGTCATGCTGTGAACAGACATGCTTTTCCAGATCTGGTAGAGTCATGTTCTCTACCAGCTGATTTTCAGTCCTTTATACGTTTTGAAGAAGTTGCAAACTTCTGATCTGTGTATCTGTTAGGCAAAGTAATTTCCGTGAGCTGAAACCTGCTGTTGATGGTGGCTGAAAATTATAGGTTGCTAACTTAAATTTGAGGAATGCATAAGACACTTTCTAGTGGCAGATTGCGGGAATGGAGGTATCTGGTAGCTGACTTCTTGTTCTAAACTTGGCCACATTTGCATGCACTGTACTTCAAGTCAGAATGAATGTCAGTCAGGTGGCCTTGCTCTTTTAATCTGTCAGAGAGCTAGTTAAAAGTGCCCTGTGATCTTAAGCACCCATGGTGTGCACTTATTTTTAAGCATTTTTAAATCTCCCTCTGCCTTCTCCGAAAGGATTGAGTGATAGAGATAGTCCTAATGAGTCACAGGTGCATTTTGAGTTTCGTGTTGTGTTGAACAGGTAGTAAACGTGTTTGACTTCATGTAAAACACAAATTGTCAGAATATTTTTGTACATGCTTTATTTGTATTGCTTATACTGGGGTAGCAGCATACATTTTTTGCATTGCATATTTAACTTAGGTGACTGTATTCCAGTGAGTGCTTATCAGAAACGCAAGTAAAATTTCACAAATTTCCTCATAAATTGGAGTAAGTTCTTTATCCTCTTTTGATTAGGCAACAAAGAGCTGCTGTAACAATGCCTTAGGTACTGTCATTTTAGGAACTTCTGTGGTTCTTACTGCCATATATTCAGAGCTGCTTGTAATGACCAATGTTCCAGGTTATTTATCACGCTTAACCAGCATGTTCTGTACATCGTGTCTTACGAAGCGATTCTTTAAGTTTCAGTGGGGTCTGCTTTCCAGTTTAGTCTTATTTGTACCAGGGGCTTAACATAAGGATCTATGCAAATTTGCCCCATTTTTATCCTGTTGCACCAAGAGTCTCGGAGATAGATTCTTACAATTGTGTTTTTTTTTTTTTCCGCCGGTTTAGATGTTCCTTACAAACCAAAATTCTTCTCATGTTGTAGACCCTTAGAGATAAAACTGTTTTCCTTGATGTGTTTAAAGAACAGACCTGTACTTTGTAGTTTCTTCCAGATCAGTGTTCTGAGTAATCATAATCGTTTTGCATTTATATGCAAAAAATATATATTTAACCAAGAACACATAACACATTTTTCAAGTACGTAGAAGGTAGGGCTTGTTTTTTTAACCTTTTTGTCTTTTTAGATTCTAGATATGTGTGCTGCACCTGGATCTAAGACTGCACAGCTCATTGAAATGTTGCATGCAGACATGAATGATCCTTTTCCCCGTAAGTTTGGAAAAATGAGCAAAAAAATATGACTTTAAATTTCCCCCTTTTTATGTAGTAGATTAATATCACAGATAGCAACTGCATTTAATTATGTACTGGATTCCATCATTGGTTAAATTATATGAGATGGAAAATACATCTGCCTTTTCCTTGAAATATTGTGGACTTCCTTGGCTTAAAGAAGAGAGATGGATTATTTATCCTCACAGATGAAACTGCAACAGATGCAAACAGATCATTTTTTGTATGTAAATCAAATTCATTTACTAGGTGGTGGTCTGCACGCCTTTTATGTTCTACTGGTATCCTGCAAGCACTTGGCTTAAGGTGCTTCAGCCTTAAATGAAGGTTATCATAAGTGTCTTTCTTTAAGCTCCTAGAATAGTTTGGGCTGGAAGGGACCTTAAAGATCACCCATTTCCAACCCCCCTGCCATTGGCAAGGACAGCTCCCACTACACCAGGTTGCTCAAAGCCCCATCCAGACTGGCCTTGAGAACCTCCAGGGAGGGGGCATCCACAGCTTCTCTGGGCAGCCTGCTCCAGTGCCTCACCACTCTCAAATCTCTACCTTTACTTAGATGTTCACAGAAAATGCTGTCTCTCTAAATTGTGAATTTGGGTGGGTTCTTCCTGTACGCCAGCAGATTTTCAGTGTAACCCAGTGATTGTATTTGGTGGTAGTGGAGGTTTTATCTCCAAGGGTTTTACTTTGAGAACAAGAAGGGAACGGCCCTTGGTTGTGCCTTGGAAACTCAGCTGCATGGAAACTAGAAAACTTGAGACTGTATTTGATTTGTCATATTAGTTAAACCCTGCCGTTCTTAATTTGTGTTCAGTTAGGGGTCCTCTGTTTATAAATGGTCTTCTAAATAAGAATCTCTAGTAAAAGATCTGCACAAATTTGAAGATAAAGCAAGACACTGTAAATTATTTAGCTGTTAAATAGTAAAGCTTCTTCCCACTGTTTTATGTTCACAGAGGGTTTTGTAATTGCTAACGATGTTGACAACAAGCGGTGCTATTTGCTGGTTCATCAGGCTAAAAGATTAAACAGTCCATGCATCATGGTGGTAAATCATGATGCCTCCAGTATTCCTAATCTACTAATAGATGTTGATGGAAGAAAAGAGGTACTCTTCTACGACAGGATTTTATGTGACGTCCCCTGCAGGTATCTTGCATGCATACAAGTACTTCAGTTTTTGTGTTACCGAATTATGTTTTCTGTGTTGCTTACTGTGTTACCACTTTTGGTTACGTCCAAAAGAAGTGAATCTCTTAAGCTGTCGTAGGTAAGGGGATACCAAATCAAGGTGGCCTTTGATTATTCCAAGTGGTACTTAAATTTGATTAGCTGAAGGGTTACACATTTTCATTTTATGCTCAGAATATTAAAATACAAATACAGCGTAGAAATAAAACAATATAGCATAACCTGGGAGAAGGACTGTTAATTTTTTGCAATCGTAAATGACTTGGATGTGGAATGAATTTTATCCACAAATAATACAGAAGTCAAACAAATTTGTTACAGTGGAGATGGAACCATGAGGAAAAACATTGACGTATGGAAGAAGTGGACAACACAAAACAGTTTGCAGCTCCATGGGTAAAAATACTTGTTATACGTCTGTCCCTTTGTTTCTCCTCCTCCTTTTACTACCTTTTTAGCACTTGCATGCATTTGTAGGTTAATATATAACAAAGCAGTGTTACCTTTCTCTCAAATCAAGAGCTTATATGTTATTTTGAGAAAGTGTTAATGTTTTAGGTGTGAGGTCAACCTCCAGTGAGATGTATAAATCCAAATTGCTTATATTGCCATGAATATATGACATTACTATTCACTGAATTATTTTCTACAGGGTAGGTAATAAAATAGGGAACAGACCATTTGGATAGGATTCTTAGTGTACATGCAGGTGAAATACTGATGGAAAATAACTGATATAATCACAGAAACTTGTAAAATTTAATAGTGGTGTTCTAATGTATTCTAGAGTATTGGAGCCCATGCATAAATGGTTTCAGTTACCTGAGACTGACTTATGTTAATTTATGGTGAATGAGTGTTTAGCCTAGGACAAGGTACTAGGTAAAAAAGCCATAATTTAAGCATAGATGAAAAACTTAAATTTTTTTTATTTGCATTTGTTGCAAGGTGGGAATGCGGTCAGTTAGCGTGACTCGGCTGACCTGTGATGACATTTTATTGTTTGGTAACTAATTGGTAATTGTAGGGTTTATTTCAGTTGTAAATATACAGCTATAGTATAAGGTGGTCATCCAGCTCAGTGATACTTTTCACTGAAGTCCATTGTTAGTTAAGCTTTTTTTGTCTGTGATAAGTCATTTGCACTTCATTTCAATTCTAGATTTCTGAGAAGAGTAGGGTTTGGGAGGTTATTTTTCTAGCATTGCATACTTCATTATTAAAACTTGATGGGGCGCTAGATAGAACAAAATACAGAATGTTGTGTTAAAACTTGCCATGCAGTCCCATTAATGTTTGACCTAATTGCTGTTTTAACAGCTGTAATTGTGAGTGTGTGCGCTGCACAGAGATGGCTGACAGTTTACAACTGACTTTCATTTGTGTGTTGGGGTGACAGCTATTGAACTCAGAATGTGCTGAGTTAGCCGATCGAGAGCTATTTGTCTGAGGTATAGGTAGCATAGGTTCCCCTGGAAGGATTTAAAAAAAAAAAGGATGGGAAATGTTTCTGTTTCCTGAATGATATCTGATTAGACCAAGAATGTTCTTTTAGATTGCAGTTACGAATTGCGACCCGTGGTGTTGAACAGCTGGCAGAAGGTGGGAGAATGGTATATTCTACATGTTCATTGAATCCTATCGAAAATGAAGCTGTAATCGCAGCTTTGCTGGAAAAGAGTCAAGGTGAGAATGCAAGGGGAAATGTTATTTTTTCAGTCCTCCCCTCCCCCTGTCCCAGTGCCCGACCACCCTCCGGGTGTGGAACCTTTCCCTAACCCCCAGCCTGACCCTCCCCTGTCCCAGCTCCATGCCATGCCCTCGGGTCCTGTTGCTGTCCCCAGAGAGCAGAGCTCAGCGCCTGCCCCTCCGCTCTCCTCATGAGGGAGCTGCTGGCCCCCATGAGGCCTCCCCTCAGCCTGCTCTGCTCGGGGCTGAACAAACCAAGGGACTTCAGCTACTCCTCGTCTTCCCCTCCAAACCCTTCACCATCTTTGTAGCCCTCCTTTAAACACTTTATAACAGTTTTAAGTCCTTTTCATACAGTGACTCCCCAAACTGCACGCAGTGCTCTAGGTGAGGCTGCAATAGTGCAGAGCAGAGCAGGACAATCCCTTCCCTCAACTGGCTAGCGATGCCGTTCCTGATGGTCCCCAGGGTACAGTTAGTGATTTTGGCTGCCAGGGCACACTATTGACTCATGCTCAACTTGCTATCAACTAAAACCCCCAGATCCCTTTCTGTGGGGCTGCTCTGCAGCCTCTCATCCCCCAGTCTGTACATATAGCCAGGGTTGCCCCTTCCCTGGTGCCAAATCTGGCACTTACTTTTGTTAAACATCATGCGGTTGGTGATTGCTCGGCTCTCTAATTTGTCAAGATCTCTCTGCAAGACAGAGATTTCCACCCTCGAGGGAGTCAGCAGCTCCACAAACTCAATATTCCTTCAAGTCCTGCATCCAAGTCATTTATGAAAACATGAAGGAAAACTAAAATAGAGCCCCAGGGAACCCCACTGACTGCCAGCCTGTAACATTTTGAGTCTAACCCATCAGCCAATTGTTCACCTATCTTATTATGTATTTATTTAGCTGTGTTCTGGACATTTTGTCCATGAGGATACTTTGAGAAACAGTATCAAAAGCTTTACTGAAACTAAAAAAGACTGCATCATAGTTTTCCCTTGGCCAACTAGATGGTGACATTGTCATGAAAGAAATGAAGTTCATTAAGCAGGACCTTCCCAACTTGAACACACTCTGACCAGTGACCGTGTTGTCCTTCAAGTGTCTTTCAATAACACCCAGAATAATCTCTATAATTTTACCAGGCACTGAAGTGAGACTGACAGGCCTGTAATTACCAGGGTCTTCTTTCTTGCCCTTCTTGAAAACTGGGACAGCATTTGCCAGCTTCCACTTGACTGGGACCTCTCCAGATTCCCAGAACCATTGAAAAATAATTGAGAGAGGTCTGGCATTGACATCAGCCAGAGTACCCTGGGATGAATGCCATCAGGCCCCATGGATTTTTTTGCATCCAGCTGTAGCAGCACATCCCACACAAATTCAGGGTTAGCTGGGAGCTAATTGGTCCTTTAAGAATGGCCCCTAGCTCTGTTAATGATACACAAAAGAGTACAGTAGAGTCACTGAAAGTCAGTCTGTGTTACCTGTCTTCTAACTGATTCTACTGGTTGGGCTCCATGACTGATACTCACGTTCCCTGTGGAAAAAAGTGTGGGACCTTGCTGATGTATGCCACAGGAGTCAAAATCTGGGTGCCCTTACATGGTTTGAGGAAAGTTTCTGTGTGCCAGTAAGTGTGAGTCACTGATACCATTAGTGTCCTTTGACTCACATTTTAACATGCTGGTAACTTTAATTTGTTTGGGCTTGTCTTTTTGTACGTTTTTGGCCTGCACATGAAGGCTTGCATATGCTGCTGTTAACTGTCAATCAGCCGAAGAACAATCGGCACACGAAGTGAGAAAAATGATCTGGGAAGGTGCACTGCATTAATTTGTGTTAGTAGGGTTCAGTAGCCAAAATTTCTGAACTTCAGTTGAGAGGTGTGTTTTTTCTGAGTCAGGAACTTGAAGCTGGGAGACACCTAACTGGATTTTGCATGAATTGTTCTACAGAGTTTATTAATTTGAGCCAAGTACAGTACAGAAGTGGCTATATTACTCCTTGGAGCTGTGCTATCTCTGGAAATAGAATAGAATAGCCTGTTCTGTGCAATGTTTTCTTTATGCTAATTGCTATTCTGGCCCCAAATTAAGTATGGAATCTCATTGTCTCTGAAACAGCAGTTTAGCTGAAATGCCTGCAGATAATTTGGAATTGACTATTTAATTTTCACTCAAAAGACATTTTTATTTAAAGGTGGTTTGTTTGGCAGACTGAGTGAAAGAACAACATAGGTCTGTTTCCAGTGAGTTGTTACATATGGTTTTTTTAGGGCTGTGTTAGACCAGAGATAAAATTTGAATGATGACAAGATTGGAAAGTATTAAGGACTATTTGGGCTAGGATCACAAATCAGAATGGAAATGGACAGAGGTCGGCAACTGCAGTATTTGGAGCAAATTTAGTACTTGGAAGAAACATCTTGACTGCAGTATTGGGCTGTGGCATATGGGTGGCTTGCTTGGGTATCCCAGTGAGCAAACACTATCCTCACAGGTATAGATGTGGCTGAAGAAGGACAAAGAAGTAGTGCAGTGGTTTGTAGGGGCAGTGCACCTTGAGGAATTGCTTAGGTCATCCTTAGTACCTAGCACTTTGTAATACTGCTTCTTGTGGAACACATCAGTGTTTCCTTTCCCCTCAGGGCAGAAGGAGTAAGGAAATGGCAATTTTGTACCACGTTTCTCTGCTGGGAATTGTAGTACTTCTGATGCCTGGTCTAATGTCTGATTAGTCTGATGTAGTCTTGAGGCATCAGCTGAAGTCATACTGGAAGTAGTCATGAATATTCAAAGGAGAGACGAAAATGACATTTTGAATCTTATTCAACTTGACATTTTAGAATATGTATAGCTGTATCACTTTTTCATTTATTTAAAAGGCTTACTTCAACTGTCACATACAGCTAGCCGCTGTAAGAGTACATGTTTAGTCATGTAGAAGAGGTTAATAAATTGTGCAAAACATGAGGTACAGTCCGCCTTATTTTTAAGTAACTCTTCAGAATCACATAAAAGAAATTATGAGGTTACTCTTCATCCCAGAAGAGTACTTATGTGAAAAATACTTAAGCAGTTTTGTGAATCCAAATACTAAGTAAATGAAAATAGAAGCTGTTCTATGACTGCACTGCCTGGAACACTGATGTTTAATTGTACAGGTTGTCGTGAATTACTCTATGGAGCAGTTGGGAAAAGTGTCTAACCATTGTTTTTAGATTGATTTGTAGGTTGCAAACATCTGTAGTTAGTATGAGCAGCCCTTAGCATCTTGTTATCTTGCACTGTAGTAATTGTATTATATTTTGTTCCTTGGAAGTCTTAAAAAGCAATGGCATTAAACTGGTCCTAAAACTTTAAGAAAAACTCTTTTATAAAAGTTACTTAGGAGAGCTACTCTCAAATTGTGTTTTCAATATTTTTTTGTATCTGTGACATTTCAGGTGCCTTAGAACTTGCTGATGTTTCTTCTGAGTTGCCAGGTCTGAAGAGGATGCCAGGAATTACAAAATGGAAGGTACTTTAATGTGGTATTTCTGCCATGTTCTTGGTCTATAGTCGTGTGTTAAATTATGGAAATTTCAAAACATTAGATTGAGCTGAAATAAGGTTAGCAACTTGCTGTTTAGAGTTTTAGACTACATAGTATTGTAGAGAAGAAGAGAAGAGAGGTAAAATCTTTCTAATGGTAAATTCTTGTCTGCTCATCTGCTCTCCTCTTTTTGTTTTGGTTTTCTTGGCTCTATCGCCTCTGCTTTCTTAATGATTTCCTTTCCTATCATGTGCAGCTGATGGCCTGTAGATGGCAACATAATTTCAGCCCTCTTCCTCCCTCTTTTCAGCCTGTAGCTGTTAGATGTTACAGTTGTGTAGCTGGTCCATTTGAATCATTTGGAAGTAAATGCTGTTAAATCCATTATGGAAATAAACTGCAAAAACTGCAGTGATGTGAGTAATACTAGAATGTAAGTAGAAATTCAGTATTTTGTTCCAGACCTTATCTGATTTCAGTTCTGGAAACAGACTAGTAGGGAGGGGCAAAAAAAAAAAAAAAAACTACACCAAAATCCCTAAACCAGAGCTTCTTCAACTTCCTGTTAAGAGTATAATCAAAGAGAAGAAGGCAGCCATCCTAGTAGTAGGGAAAGGAGCTCTGATTGAATTTTACTTATAAGCACGTGCCTTTGCAACACTATTGCTTGTTATGTCTTTCACCACCATTTCAATAGTCTCTTGCAGTGGTACAGCCTGAAGGTTTGTGCCTGTGTGTAGGCTAATGAACAAGATACATAGAATAAAGGTTTGCTTATGTTCTGCTATTAGAAATCCAGCCTAAAAGCTGGCTGATTTCTTTGCTGTTATAGTTCCATAAGTTTCAATTGTATTCTTGTAGCTGAAAGGTAAATGTAAAATTCATAACTGGCTCTATAATCGTTTTATTTTGTTTGTGCTGTGTAAGGCTACAAAATATATACATAAAGATTGCAAAGATTGTATTGTGTTCGCAGGAACATTTATTTCTGTGATTGCAATTGAAATACAAATCTCCCTAATGGGTATCTTAAAAAAAACCTAGGCAAATAAAATTTGTTGGAAGTTTGCAAGACATTCTTCAGCCTTTATTTGCTGCTACTACATTCTTTTAAAGCCTTGCTGGCTAGCTTGTCACTGAATGTCACTTGCTTTGGTACTGTTTTGCTCGGTATAGTCTTTTGTTTCCTGGTGAAACATCTGTTCAATGGGAGTTCTGTGACTTAGTGATTACATTAAATATTCCTGAGCATGAGTTCACAGTAGATGTCTGGAAACAGCAAAAGGAAAACAAGGTTTTGTTCACGTGATGTTTAGATGCTTGGAAACAGCATTCAGTACACTGTCCTTAAGCCAGATGAGCGAACTCCAATGACTTTATTTCATAATCTTGAAGGAAAGAACCTTTTTAACTTTTGGTAATGGTAATCTACCTCTGCATCGCTTTTAGTCTTTGTTGTACCTTAACAAGAAGCTAACAAAATGTGTGATAGAGAGGAGTTCGGTACATTCTTTTTGACTGTTTGTCATTCCAGCAGTTACACTGGGAGGTTTGGTTGGCAAACCGAAAGTGAGCAGAGCAGGGCTGCTGGGCAATTATTCTAGTATCCTTTATAATTCCAGACTTGTTTACACATCTAGTTGTTTATCAGTCTTGTGGTTTTTCTCCCCAGCTGAACTCATGACTTGCAAAGGAAAACAGTTCAGAATCACAGTCTATCTTGTCTCCATCTAGCAATGTGGCATGCAGCATATATGGACTTGAAATACCTGCAAAAGGGTAGTATTTCAGGTGTAATTAGTTCAGTGTCTGAGAGAGCCTGTTTCATGATGCTGAAATCTGCTCTAATATTCTTTGTGAAATTGCTGTTTATATAAATCTCAATATCACAATGATACGTATGAAAACACTTGACATACCCACAGCATACCTACCAGTCCTGAAGTCACCATCTCTGTGGCTTCTCTGTTTTGTTGCCTTAAAAGCGCAAATGGCCTTCCAATTCAAACATTAATTTTACACATTATGCCCTGCACATCCCCCAGAAGGAGACCTTTCTTACAGCCTTAGAGGCCAATACAGAAGCAGGTATTCTGAAGCCAAATTTTTGCTATTTTTCTCACTTTGCTGTTCTTAAACAGCATTCAGAATATCTTACTGCAAGAGTTGTGGCTATAAACTTATGCGTATATCCTGAGTCCTTAAAAGCTTTGAGCCTTCAATGGAATAAGGTGATGTTATATACTCCAGTATCTTAGAGTGGATTTAGATGTGCTTTAAGTCCTGGATAAATATACAGACAGTGTAAAGTTCATGGGGACATGGTTGTTAAGTAGCTTTCCTTAAAAAAAATCGCTATCTATGACCTGTGTATTTGTCATGGGGCTCTGTGCTAATATCTTTCCTGAAAAATAACATTGAGATTCCTCATTTCTTGTCTCTTCTGGAATGCAAAGAAGAAGGATTAGCATTCTTCTTTGTATCATGCTTGGAAGGTGCCCATAGCAGGATGTCTCACAGCCAGTCTCATGGAGAAAAAGAAGTAACATACTCTGTATGGCGGCTTACTAATCTTATACATTCCACTTTTGTCCTTCCTTCTTTGAATTTTGGTGTGTTCTGTATGTTCTGGAAGTTTAACAGAAGTAATGCAGTTGATTCTGCAGCAGTGTTTACTTGACTGCTTGCTTTTTGAAGCATACAAAGTGAAGCAAAGAGGCATGGCTGGCAAGAATCTCCTGCTCTTAAGCACACATGTACAATGATGCACTTTAAAGGAACAATGTGCTATAAGGAATTTAATTTACTATAACAGAAAATAACTTTTAGGGGTCTGAACCTTGGTTTGAAAGTATTGTAATTAAAAATGGTGACCTATATTCTTCATGTTACTTTTATTTCCTCTTTGAAGGTCATGCTGAAAGATGGACAGTGGTTTGAAGAGTGGAAAGATGTGCCTTTAAATAGACAAACACAAATACGTCCCACTATGTTTCCAGTAAAGGATGAAGAGAAGCTAAAGGCAATGAATCTAGAGCGTTGGTAAGAGTTTATCCTGAGTAGATTTTACGAGGTTTTTATGGTTACCTTCTATGGTGGTGGGCAAATTATAATTAGGAGTTCAGATTAGGAATGTGTTGCAGTATGTCTGTACTTGCGTTATGTCTATGATATGCTTGTACATGTCTGAATACAGTTTGGTTGCTTCATAGGTAATGGCAATACACAATATTTAGATTTCAGTGAACGTTGCTTACAAGGAATTACGTATTAATACAACAGGTCAGCTTCTTCGCAACCAATAAAGATACACGGGCAAAATTACTGGAAAAGTATGCTAAGCATTATCAATTCAACACTGTGACTTATTTTCTATGAAGGACTTTGCATAGCTATTCTAAAAATAGTGTTTAGAAATGAGTCATTAAAGCTCAGATGTGAATGGTGAAATGAATGCGTTGCACTGATGCAAGTAATTTTGTCAGAATGTTCTATTTTAGATCCCGTTCCTACCTTGAATTAAATCTGCACATTCCTGACAGAGATACTTTACACTGAAAGTAAATGTGATGCTTCTAGTACTTCACAAGAGTCTGAATGCTGATGATGAATCTGCTGCATTTTTTTTTTTCCTCTAGTCTTAGGATATTGCCACATCACCAGAACACAGGAGGTTTTTTTGTGGCTGTTTTAATTAAAAAATCTCCAATGCCATGGAACAAGCGCCAGCCAAAGGTAACTTCTTTTAAAAGAGCTAAAATACTATTTTTCAATAATGTTTCTGGAATTTGCAATCTCCTTTTAATAAAGAATAAAAAGGGGATTCTGAAATCATAGCAAAATAGCAAGTTAAAATTGAACCTAAATTTAAGACTCTGAAAGAACTACAGAACCCGACTGGATAGGGTATCTAAAGCTGTCACTGCCTTCAGCTGTGTGGTCTGTCTGCTATTTTTTTTTTTCTTTACTCCTGTGTTGTAAGCTAATTCTGAGTTCACTTTATCTTACTATGTGTGATGGGTTGCCCAGGAGTGATTTGCTAGCAGATTAGAGTCCAGCAGATCATCAACAGGAGGAACGGATGTAAAACTATAAGGAGCAGCAGCAGCTTCAGCCATCTGACTGTGATCCATTGTTGTCAGTTGTGTGGTTTTTAATTATTAGCATTTTAAGTTGATATGACTTGTTTGGTCTCTTAGACTGATCGTATCTTTGAGAGAAACTTGTTGTGTGAATCCCTTTTAGCTGTTTCAGTTTATTTGGTAGGCTTCACTAGAAGCCCTTATGAATAAATCTTCTGTGGCAGTAAGGATAAAGTATTTGTTCAGAAGTAAGCCTCATCCAAATAGTTTATACTGTTCTACGTTTAATGCTGTAGTACTCCAGTGCAGTTTAATGCTGTACATCTTGTGCAGCAGGCTGTGTGTGTCATTTTGAGTGCTAGGAGGAAAGCAGCAGGTCCTGGCTTAAACTGATCTTCTCTGTGAATGGTTGAACGTGATTTTATAAATGGTACAATAATATCTGTCTTGCAAACTTGGTAAGACATGGTCTAGAGCCATGCTTAGCCTTAAATGCAACCTGTGGACCTCAGTAGTTAGATTAACTAACTAAATGGATCTGTTGAAGCACTTCCATACAAATTGGTAAGATCTAAGCATGTGCAAAGAGAGGACATGGGTACCTTTTGTTACCAATTAGGTACTGCTTTGGCTTTGTTAAAATACTTTGTTTGAAATAGGTTCATCAGAAATTACCACAGAGAACAGGAGATGCTGAAGTAACAACAATGAATGCAGATGATGGTTCTGCAGATACTGGTGAGGAACCAACACTTGCTGAAAATGAAGAGTCTAAGAAAATGCAGGAATCTCAGAATTCAGACACTGAGCAAAGCAAAAAAGGAGGAGTATGTGGGTAAGAGACTAAGTATTTGTCTTGTTACTCATTTTTGCCTCATTATTGCTGAGTATTGTTTAGTTCTTCTGTTATTGGACTCTTAGAAATGAGTCAATAAGAATTACTGAATTTGCTCAGTTGTCTACATTACTGTGTCTGTATTGTATTTAAGCAAATTAGGAAAATGACCACCTTGCCTATTAGCATTTTCAAAGTCTATTAGCTCTTTCTTTTCTGTCAAGGAAAAGAAGTTAACCTTTAGAAAACATTTAACTGCCTCTAGAATTTTTCCCTCACAAATCTGTGTACTTCGTTGTGGTTTGTACTTCTTTCTGCTCTTAAGCACTGCTTTCACTTCCTCATTTTAAGAGGTTAAATTACAGGTAGTATTGTCTTACTGAAGTACAGGAAAATGTCAGTATCAAGTTTGGCATGCAACCGTTATCATAAAGCAAGTGTTGACTAAATGAACTGGATATACTGATTATAAACTGATTACTTTTTGCTAAAATTGACAATGGTATTTGCTTTTTAGACCACCGCCGTCTAAAAAAATGAAGATGTTTGGTTTTAAAGAAGATCCTTTTGTGTTTCTCCCTGAAGATGATCCGTTGTTTGAACCTATCCAGTAAGAAAAAATGTTTCTGTTTTTGCAGTAGGATTACAAATAGTCTAGGAATAATAATAATTTAGTTAATCACACAAGATGGGTCTACTCAATCATATATAAGCTTTTTCCCTTACGTTTTACAAGATGCCCCTCTCCTCCACATTTAAGCTCTTACAATGAAAGTCTAAAACGTCTGGATTTGGCAGGCCACAGAGGACGGTTTGCAGCAGAGACTTTCAAATGCATCTTAGTATTTATTATTGAAAATCTTTTCTCATGTTTAGAAATGTTAGTTTTTGTGTACTGAAGCCAGTGTCAAGTGACTGAAGGTGTTGGTAGAGATAACTCAAGCAAATATGCTAATCTGTACATTTTGAGTATGTGATTTCATTGTTTATTTAACCAAAACAATTACTATATGGCCACAGGAAGTTTTATGCATTGGACCCTTCATTTCCCAAGATGAATTTACTAACTCGAACTCAAGAAGGAAAGAAGAGACAGCTGTACATGGTTTCCAAGGAGCTAAGGAACGTGCTTTTAAACAACAGTGAGAAGATGAAGGTATGGTTCATCTTCATAACAGAGATTATAAGCATCAGTGGATGCCTCCTTCAACTTTTTTGCAGAGTTGACCATTCCTATGGAGAAGTAGCCCTCTAATGGGCCTCTTGTCTGAGTGAATGTTTTCCTAAGTTTCCATCCTCTGTTGATAGTTGAAGTGCTACCTCAGAGAGGTAAATACCAGTATCCAAGATTAAAATCACTATTATGCTGAAGGGAACTTAAAAATAGAGGAAGGGACTGTAAGACTCCTGTACTGTGTGTGTACATGAATTCCTCTGTGATCTTCACGTACGTTCACAAGTAATCACAAGTTTATGTAGATGCTGTTGTAGATAAGAGCCCCTTAATTATAGGAAGTATTAAGACCTTGAAAGCCTACCAAAAACAACAGATAAGCTCAGATGAATAATTAGCTGAGTGCGTTATATGGGGGCATTGTTTAAAGTAATTTCAACAACTGAGTATTTTGAAAAATGGTTAAGCTGAATGATGTTGACATACAAAATATTTTTTGTGAATTACAGATCAAGGAGGAACAATATTTATTTAATAAGACTCCCATGCAAAAAGTATTTGGCAGGCCATGGGGATAGTTTGCATTGGAAATTTTCAAATGCATCTTAGTGTTTATGACAGTGTTTTTGACTCCCATGCTAAATGGAAGTAATATTAATAAATAGTTCAAATGCTAAAGATTTGCCTTAAAGGTTAGTGAATAAACTGGGCTGACTTCAAAGCTAGATCAGATGTGGTTTAGGTTCTTGTTCAGTTGAAAACTTAAAATTTCTGAGCATGTACAGTACGCATTACAGGTCTTCAAGATAGCTGAAAACTTACTACGTTACCCACATGAAGGAAATGGCTACAGAACTGACCATTTCAAGAAACTGGTGTGTTTCACTAGACAGTTAAGACTTTGGGTATCACAGAGGATATTGTGTCCTAACATTAAGCATCTCTGTTTTTAAAATCCTGTCCTTGATCGACTATCCCAGAATCATACAGAAAATTCTGACAAAGATTAAAATTAGGTTGTGATAGTTGGGTGCCCTCATTTTAAAACTACCTCTTCTTCGCATTGTTACGTTTTCAACATGGAAAGGAGTAAAAGTTGTCTGACTTCAGAGAGAACTATATTTTGATATGGGAAATTCCTTTTTTCCTTGAATGAATCTTCACATGAATTTAAATAAGTGCCCAGTGCAAATGAGCAGATGTGTCAGATTTAGCCTTTTTTCCTAGATTTAGTCGAGCAGTTGAGAAAAATCAAAGTGGTAATTTTGATTTGTACTCTTTAATGATGCTTATTTGTGTTGTCATTTGCAGGTTATTAACACAGGGATAAAAGTCTGGTCTCGCAACAGTGATGGTGAGCAGTTTGGATGTGCCTTCAGATTAGCACAAGAGGTAATTATATAGTATTGTATTTTCAGAGAAGATAACCTTCGTGTCCTCTTCAGCTTAGAGCACAGCTGGCACTAGATTTGTCAGATTAAGGGCAATTTGCATTTTTAGAATGTTTTAACATTTGAAAATTGTCTTCTGGTATCGGCTAAAGCACATACTGTTTTTAATATTTCTCCAGAAAGTAGAGGCTGCGTTTCAAAATAATTATATTTATCTATTATACAGGGAATATATACTCTATACCCATTCATTCATGCAAGGATTATAAATGTCTGCATAGAAGATGTTAAAATTCTGCTAACCCAGGAAAATCCATTCTTAAGTAAATTTAGCAGTGAAACACAGAAGAAAGTCAAAGACATGGGTAAGTCTTTGAGTTTGTGATACAACAAAACAATCATTATATGGTGTTTAAAATGGAAAACTAGAGAAAAATCCTGTCACATAAACTGTATTTGCTTAAAAATTGACTAAAGTTATCTTAAACCTGTTAATTAGGTAGTTAAAGCATTACTGAAGCCCTGTGTACTACTAGGGTTTGTAGTCCTTTCTGGTCATAGCCTTTGAGGTTTATGAATTCCAGAGAAGAGAGGACTTGCCAAACATGTGAATTCATGCAGCAGTACTATGAGGCATTTAAAATACCTGAAGGAAGATTTTTAGTTCCACTATTGATCTTTGCTCCTCCTAGTGTGCCAGTTGAAACTCCTTGTCATCTGGAATTGTTTCTCGTGATTCTGTGTATAAAATTTAGGTACTCAGATATTACTGTCTTAAATATGGGGAGCAATATGTACTCGTGCTGATTTTCTTCCTCCATGCTGGATGCTTGAAAAAATTAAGACTTTTTCTGTTTATTTGTATCATTTTACTTCCAAGTCATCACTGTTCTTCTACTTGGTGATGAGACAAAATGGGAAAAACTTTAGAAGTAAAGTTTGGGCTGACATACTCTTATCATAGATTCATTAAAGTTACAAAAGACTTCCAAGATAGGTGGTCCAACCGTCCTCCTACCACCAATATCAGCCACTAAACCATTTCCCTTTTACTTAAGTAAAAGTTCCTTGCTGGATTTTCTGAGTGAATTAATCCACTATGTGGTTTTGTAGCTTAATTTGTTTGCTTTGGGGGCCTTTTTAGGCAATTGCTGATGTAACTATAAATATTTTGGTCTGCCCAAATAAATAAGCACTGTTATTGTCTTTAATTTATGGTATTGATGTAGGTAACTGCTAATCAGCTGTCAAAGTCATGCTGTGAGGCTGTCTAAAAATTTGTGTTTTTTTCAGTATTTTTCTAATTACAATCATTCAACATTAACATTGCACCAAGTGACACATCTGTTGTTTTTCTCCCCTCTCCCCCTGCCCTAGCAATGGGAAGTATAGTTCTGAAGTATGACCCAGACCCTGAGTAAGTAGATATGTTGCTCTCTGTTTACTTGCTTTTAAATTTTGGAAAAAAAATTGTTTTCACTGAAAAAAACAAAAGTGGAGATGCATGGATGTCAACAATAAAGCTAGACAGAATGCAACGAACTAGAAGGGAAAGAAGCTGTCTTGCTTTTGTGCTTTCAAAAACAACTGTAGACTTCAGCTCTACAAAGGAGAGCCACTAGTTCTGCCAGAGATGCACAGTATCCTTGCATGTTATGTTTTTGTTTCCCTGTTAAGGAATAGGAAAAAAATTAAACATTTCCATTGTTCATTTTTGTTGCCTAAGCAGTTTCAGAAGCTTTTGAGGTATCTTTTTAAATGTAGACTTATATCTCACTGTTGCTTAAATTAGTTTTAGAAGCCGTCAGAGCCAGAAAATCATTTTACATGTTGCAGACATTAATAGCCTTGAGCTTGTTTTTTTTTTTTTCCTTCCTTGCTGGTAGGCAAGCAAGTATATGTTTAGACATTGAAGTTATGAACAAAGTACTTGCATCTCCTACAAATAGTTATAAATTGCATTTACTGTTAAAGATTGTGCGTTTTTTATCAGGTTATGCCTATAATATTAAGTTTTCAAGATTCACATTTTTCGAATTGACCGAATATAACTGCTCGTTTGTAGAAAACCTGATGAGCTTCAGTGTCCTATAGTGCTCTGTGGTTGGCAAGGCAAGACATCACTCCGTGCCTTTGTGCCCAAGAATGAGAGACTTCATTACTTGAGGATGATGGGAGTTGAAGTGTTTAAAGCAAAGAGGAAAGAGGAGGAATCAGAAGGTAAAACAGAGGAAGAAGTTCAATACGGAGCAGCGCAAACAGAGGAAGGAATGGATGTGGAAGATAAAGAACACGATTTAGTTACAAAAATGGAAGCAGAAATAGGTGAAGAATCTTCCCACAGTCCTGTGGAAAGCAGTGCTATGGAAGTAGAAAATAAAATTGAGGATTCAGGTCAATTTAGTAAAACTAACAACAATCATGTAAGCCAGGAAAGTAAAGACAGTGATAAAAATGATGTGAAAGTTTAAATTTCTTTCTCTGTTACTTTGCTGCTTCCATGAGAACTCACATCCAGTCTTTCGCTTTTAGCGTAGAAGAATATTTTAAAGTTTCAGTTGGAATATGATGTTCCTTTTTTAAAGTTTAACCTATTTTATTTTTTAAATCAAAAACTATAAAGAGATTTCTCCTCAAGCGTGTCTTATTTGTACCATTTTTAAGCTCAGTTTCACTGGTGGGTTTGAGTGTCTGTTGCTGGCAATGGACCATGCACCAGTAAAATCTAAAGCCTGTCTTTGAAATGTAATAATGGTATGTACAAATAAACTGCCTGTGGAACTGATCTGCATTTTATGAAGATTTCCTTCAGAATAAAACAAGCAAGCAATAACCAAAACAAACAAAAAACCTGGTGTTTAATTCAAAGTGTTAAAAAGTTCTAGAAATAACATTTTTACCTTTAAGATTGTTTACCCCACGAGCCACCCAACCTGAGTACTACTTACTGGGTCAGGAAATCATTTCAAGTATGCATACAAATACACATACATATAGGATACCTAACTAAAAACCTGTTTGATTTATACAAAATAAAATAATGTGCAGCATCCTGGTTAAGAAAAAAAAATGCAGAATACATTTTGTGAGAGAGTGGTGTCTGGTATTTTTCTTCAGAGTTGCAAATTCTTCATAAGGGAGATGAAATGTCCTTAACTAGATATTCAGGTGCGCTGAACATGTTTCAGACTGGTGTCTTGAAATGTGCCTGAAAGAGTCTGTGACTGTCCCTCATGGCTACAGTAGTCATCTGTTTCTCAGTCATCCCATCAAATGGGAGTTGAGCCTAATTTCTGCAAGATCCTTGTTTATAGATGAAATAATACTTTTTTTTTTTGAAAGCAGCATGTATATTGTCATAGAGTAGATGTTTAAAAGAGGTTATTTGGGGCCAAAAAGGTTGATTTACATAAGCTGACTAAAAAATTCCTTGGCTGTCCTCAAAGTTTATAATTGACATTCCACCCTTTGTGGCTTAGTTTCTTTCGACTTTTATCAAGTTGACCTGAAAGGAAAGTGACTGGTCGTACAAGTTATTGTCCTCCAGTAGAACCATGTGATGCAAATATTTGTGCTGCTTGTCAAACTAAATTTACAATGTTTGCTTTTCCTGATGAAGTCCTAACATGGCTTGGATCCATTTGCTGTACCTTGCTACAACAGACTTTCTGATGCCTGCCCTTGAACTACTTCATCACAGGGTGTATTCTTGAGGGAGAGGTGTAAAACTGAAATAGTGACATGTCCTCTGGTAAGATGCGAAGTCTCATGCAGTGAAAAAGCCTTGACAGGACTCATTTTCCTCTTGAGAGTTCATAAAATAGGTTAATAAAAATGTTCTTACCCTTGTATTTTGCTTGTTAGAGCTGAATTCTCTATTGTACATATCCACAACCAAGGTTTGAGTTCATTCCTTGAACTGAGAGCTGCAGCTGGATGGGTAGCTTTTTGACAGGTCCTGCATAGTGGAATTCTCTTTTGAAAGAAAGTATGTATAAAGTATAATTTTTAATTCTAACAAGGTATGTAAGCAAAGAAAGCCTACTGATGCTGCAGCATCCAAAAAGCGTGAAATTAGCATTCGTTTTCATGTTTGCATTTATTTTTACATATTGGGTATTTGAAATGGAGGAAGAGTTGGAAGATCACTATCGTGCAGCCTGCAGTACTCAGCCCTAAGGACTAATTATAACACAGCCATTATTTTTATGGTCTAATGATATCTGCAGATCATCAGAAGGTCAAAAATTATGTAAAGAAATCAGAACTGATGGCTGCCTCTACTGCATCCGTTGGTGTCTTTGAGCAGTAAATTAAGCTTTGTTTCAATCTGTGACTCTGCAAAGGTTTCTGTGGCAGGTTCAGCTGCTGAGAATACTTGTTGATACAGCTGATTGCAACAATTGGCAGAAAGCTATCTGTATAAATAAGGAACAGTCTTGATGGCTTTTTTTAAATTTTGGACAGCTTGCCACTGTCAGACTAAAATGAGAATAGGAAGTTTGTGTCTGGGAGCTAAAAGTTCAGTCTTATATCATTAACTTATTTAAATCAGGTATAACATAATAGATGAAGAGTCCACATCTGGAGCATTTTAAATTCTTTGAGTAGTCCCCTTTTCCTGCAGTATCTACAAAATTTTGCTCTTTTTAGTGTGTGTGTGTTTTTTTCTTCTTTTCTGTCAAGCGTAATGGGAGATTTGAGCCAAGAAACTGGGAGTCTACTTTTCTTGCACTGATCAGCAGATTTACTCTGTACTTCAGAAACAACACCACCCCCTCCAACAAACAACAACACTACACAGACACTTTGTTTGTTGAAATACTGCTAGTTTGCTTATTGTGGTTGCTCTGTCCTAGTTGTTCTTGCCTTGACTGACAGAAAGAAGCCCAAGACTCTAGGCAGTGGCTGAAAACACTGTCCTGGCTTCCCAGGCTGGAACTCCAATGAAAAGCTGTGTATTTGTCTTTCTCTGCGAGGTATGTGCTTCTGTGATTCTGATGGTCGGATGACTGAACCTCTACTTGGGTGGTTTTGAGCATTGGTTGCTGCATAATTGGTAATGGAACAGTCTAAAAGGAAGAGAGGTGATGAATAATCTTGGTAGGTCTGAGAATGTAAAAGTTTTCAAAATGACTAGGTTTGCAGTTTGTGAATTTAGTCCATCCTTGTAAACAGCCCCTATTAAGTGTCTTGAGACTTTTCTCTAGTTTGCCATTTTTTAGAAACACAGGGACTGTAGATGCTTGCACTGGTGGCAGGGCATTTTAAATGTGATAGAGAAGAAATAAAAAATTTCTTGCATCTGAAAGAATACTCTGATTAGGTTCTGCTCAGAGATGCGCTCAGGAGAAGTGCTAGGTGCTGCTAGAAAATAATCCATTGCATGAGAAAATTAGAAAGAAAAGGAAGTGGATACTGTTTTGTAGCCTTGTTTTCAGCGTTTACCTAATGTTTGTTGTTTCTCTGAAAGTTTGTTAGAATTCTGACAGTTCAGTTTGCCTCTGAATTAATATACCATAATCTCTTGGCACCAGGATGATTTATTTTTTTTTCCTTAAACATCTGAAGCTTATCAGAAGTCAGTGGGACTTTGCAAAGAAAAGCGTTAGCAGTAAAAGGAACTGATTCAGCTCCCGTGACAAACTCTGTCCTGGGCCGCGGCAAAGGGCAACCAGCATGCTGCTTTCTCCCAGTGGGAAAACTCCAGCCTGGAGAAAACAAGCAATTGTGTGCTCACACCGCATTGCTGGCAGAGCCGAGGTCAGCACGTGGTTGTGCCGTGGTGTCTCTGCAGGACGAGTCTTGTAAACAAGCTCCAGCACAGCAGCGCGGGCAGCACGGCCGTTTCGTTACTGCCACTGAGCATCCTGATAAAGTCGGCTTGATGCACTCATAGCACTGCACTTTTTTTTTTTCCCCTGAACACTGACAGGTAGTGAGAGTGGCTGGGAAAGTAGTGTTAAGGCATCACGAGAGAATGAAAACCCCTGTTATGGAAGATAGATGGGACAGCCACGGCAGCAAACCTGAGGATTGTTCTTCAACTATACTCTTGTCTACTACTTGCAGGATGGCTCCTTGTTCTGAATGTAAATTAAGTTTTCTTACTTCTGCACCTGGTATTTCTATTCAGTTACGTTTAAGCAGGCTGTTGGCTACATACAGGTTTGCCTTTAATGCTGCTTTTTTTTCTTTAAATGAGTAACCCAGAGCAATTTGTTGTCACTTAGGGAAAGAGACACACTTTCATTTATATTTATTCTATCATCTGCTGTTTGGCTTTCTTCCAAACAGAGCAGCAGCGCAAAACTCTGAATGTATCTAGCATTCATAATGCCTCATCTGCAGTCATTACTCAAACATCAGATTTCTTTTTGTCTTCCAGGGTTACAATAAATGTACACAAGTCAACATATTTGACAACAACAACAAAAAAAAATAGTTTAGACAACTCTACAATGTATTGTTTCTTGATATAATGACATTTAAATGGAACCTCCATCCTCAAAATGTTTTCAAGAGTCAGCCAAAGTCACAGCTGACGTGACTGTTTATTACAGTCCTGTTCTGAACGTGGGGTTGGGCTAGAAACCTCCAGAGGTCCCTTCCAACCAGCATCCTCTGTAATTGCAAGAAAATTCTAAAATAAAGAGTCAGCAGATGGAACTGTTAAAGACCTTGTGGAAGATTGAAGTCAGGCACTTAAAAACAAACAGAGAGATGAACTGGGTAAGCGTTTTTTGTGACTTTTAAGTGTGCAGTTTACTACAGAGAAATTGATTATCCCAATTCCAACATGGGTTTACTAATGCTTACACCTAGTTTTTTTGGGGTAGAGTTGAGGCACTAGCATTCCCTGAAGAAATACAAAGTACTCAAACTACTCAAAAGTACTCAAAACCCCCTTGGTAGTGGGGGGGGAGTCTTTTCTCTAGACTCACACGAACCCAGCTCTCTCCTCTCCTCGTTCAAGATAGACTAGCCCCCTAACCCTCTTGGTGGGTCTTGACTAGTGGGCCTCTCCAGTATGTTGAGAATTGTTCTAATGGGGACCTATTGGGCTGTACTGTAATGGGCTGTACTGTGGGTACAGCCTCACAAGCTACCAGCAGATGGAAACAATCACTACCCTCAACCCCCTGGCTACTTCATGACTCTGAATTTTCATGACATTTATGCTTCTGCACTTATTCTAGAATTTTCTTGGTGGTTTTCCATGCCTTGTAACTTCATTTTCATATTCTTATTTTTCAAATTGTTTTTCTCGTGATGACAGAAAAAAATCCTTGTAGATGTGTGAAATGTTCCGATTTAGTAAACAACGAGAAAATATAACCAGCTTTGTGCAAAGTTCCCTGAAATACAAAAAAATAATAAGTAAAAAAAAAATCAGTAATCATGGGTTAAGAGCTTTCTATGTGGTGGCATATTCATGATGATAAATAATGTCAGTTATCTTGAAGGTCAATTTTAAAAATTATCATATTAATTGCAAAGTTACCTACTTTTTTT
This sequence comes from Heteronetta atricapilla, assembly GCA_011075105.1. Taxonomy (NCBI): domain Eukaryota; kingdom Metazoa; phylum Chordata; class Aves; order Anseriformes; family Anatidae; genus Heteronetta; species Heteronetta atricapilla. The sequence continues at coordinate 85,310,860 of CM021732.1, forward strand.
TTTTTCCCCAATTTAAAATATGTTCCTCATAATGCAGAAAGGGGTTAGAAGCTGTGGGAATGCCTCATGATCTCTCAGTGAACCAGTAAAATTTCCTAGAAATATGGGCTGTGGAGGCAGAAAACGTGTTCCCCAGCTTCTGTCTGCAGTGCAGAATGGAGCTAAAGGTCATGACTGCACCATTTTTTAAAAAAGGAACCGGCAGAAGCTCCCAGCTTCGTCCACTTCCCACACACATATGTCCTACAAGCAAGGGGTGTTCGAGAGCCTTGAGTCTTACTATCTGGGTCGACATATAATGGATCTGCTCTGGGGGACAGTCTCTAAGTACTAACGAAATGGCGATGCAAACTGCTTCTCATCCCCTTGCCCGAGGTCCATCCCGGATTTGTGTGTGTGTGTCTGCCTTATCTTGACATCCCAGTCAGGGTTTTAGATGATGGTGTTTCGTCAGAGAAGTTAGAATCCAATCAACTTCTTCAGCTGCCTAGAAAACAATTAACGAAAAGGATAACTATGATAGGAGGATGGGTGGAAGATAATGTGTTTCCTTAGGCTTGGTCCGTTGCTGAGAGGCCTCGAGATAGCCAGGGTAGCAGAGGATGTGCATGACTTGGTGTAAGGCCCTTACCATGCAGTCAGGTCTCACTGTTTGCAATAGGTTACCTGCCATGTTGATGAAAATGCTCTCCAAGCTGCAGAGAAAGAGGAGATCATACTTCTTTGGAGCTTTACCTTCTCCCACAGATAAAGCAGGTGCAGCTGGGCGTTACAGGCCCATAGTCAGATATGGATCTTTTCTGAGGAAAGCTCCCTCCATCTTCTGTAATGCCCCTTCTTAGTGCTTATAGGGTATTAATCACAAATCCACAGAAACAATGAGTTGACACCTTCTTTAATAACCATTTACAAGAATAAAGTGAAAGACACCCCTCACTTTCCAAATGGGTTGAACATTGCTACTTCCCTTGTGCCACAGACATCTTAACATCACCTCATGTTTTGCAGTCTCAGTTGATCTGTTTCCTGTTTTTACATCTGTCATTTGCGTAGGCACAGACCTTATTGAGTTTATAGTAAAGTTATTTTATTATGTATTTCTACATCCTATAATTTCCTAGCTTTCAATCTGAGGTTGTTGGTTTTTTTGTTTGTTTGTTTTATTAAGTGTAGAAGTATAAGAGCTTGTGGAAGGTGCCAGAATGACAGCCTTGAAGTTAAGCTGATTGTTCCATTATTTCCTGGCTCCTCTCTTTCAGTCTCTCAAAAACATCTGCTCTTTTCTAATCTCCTGTGAGCTCGCTTTCTCAGACCACTAAGAGCTCTGAGACAGTGGGAGCCACTTCTCTAGGTATCCTTAGATAATACTTATCAGGCATCCTTAGATGATACTTATCAGGCTTGTCTAATCTGAAGACCTCTAATTTATGTCATTAGGTCTAACTTCTTGTATTATTCTTTATCCTGTTTTCCTGGTCCTTGACACCTTTTCATCAATGTTACGTGCATGAGCAATCTTTCTACACGGCTAGTTCACCGTTTTAGATACATTAATTACTGATACTCTTTAGAGAGGACTGATTTAAAAGAAGTCACAGTCCAGCTCAAAATCATCTGCTGAAACCTTTTCCTTGAATATATTTATCAGTGTTTTCTTTAGGCATTCAACAAGGTAAGAACAAACTGTGCATGAAATGATTTCTTGTTATCCTGTAAGTCTCTAGCTAATTTGAATCTCATTTTGCACATATTTCTTCTCTATGTGCATGCATTCTTTTACATTCACGTTAGTAAACAGAAAAAGTTTCCACTCTCTTTATGACTTGTTTTTCTGCTTAAAAGTCCACCGGTGGAAACACCTACCAAAACAGTTAGGAGGCTGGAGCCCACGCCCTGGGAGGAGAGGCTAGGAGAAATGTGTTTCTTCAGCCTGAAGAAGAAATGGTAGGTAAGATCTAGTTGCTGTCTTCCAGTAAATAACTGTTGCAGGAAAGAAAAAGCCACTTCTCAGTGCAAAGTGACCCACCGCACAGGACACAAGATGCAGCAAGGGAGACTCCAGCTGGGCAGAGGGAAATGAATCTTCCCCACAGGAGGGTTTGAGCACAGAGGCAGGATGCCCAGGGAGGTGGTGGATCTTCATCATTGGAGATGTTCAAATTTTGGCTTGCTGAAGTCCTGGGCAAGCTGCTGTAGCCTGGCGGCTAGCTCTACTTAGAGCAGGGGATTGCACCAGCTAACCTGCAAGGGGTGATTCAAACCTTTGTCTCTTTCTGGTTCTACAATTGCTCCTTGGGTGGATATCTTTAGTAATGCACAGAATCACAGATATCTGGGTCTCTTCTACTCAGTACTACCTTTAAATACCCTCTGGCAATTTAGAATTAATATTGCATTTTGAACTTATGACAATCCCGAAGGCAGTGATTTAACAACACAGTCATCAGGTTCCCTACTGACAGTACAATATTCGGTATTGCTAATCCTTTTCATTTACTGCCATTCAAGTTAATTCAGTGGAATCTGCAAAAATGCAGAAGGAATAGTTTTATTGTGAGTTCAACTATTTCATAAATCAGAGTATAAAAGATGACTGAGTTGAAACTAGATGAAATTGTTACTGTTAGATTGCTGTGCTAGAAGTGAGCCTCCTCCCTGGGTTTTTGTATCGCCTTTCCATACTGTTATTACAATAGCACTACAAAAGGTACAGGGCTGGTGAACTGTGTCCCACGTTTCAAAATGCTGCATTTCTAGCTGAAGAGGCTGCAATACATAAACAATGTGAGGTATCTACAGATCTGAATTGTTCCTGGTTTTATTAAGTCATATGCTCAGCCGTAAATGTTATGTTTTCTCTAGAGGCAGAATATGAGCTGTATGTAGTGACTATGAGTCTCAGATAGTAAGAGTAGATTTCAGCAATTGTAGGACATTTTCATTTCCTGCAAAAACCTGAATTTGGGGCAGAATTATCTGGTTACTAGACAGTACAGGAAAGCCCAGCTCCCTTTGACTGTGGCCATCCACCCAGACACTCACTACCTACTCCTGTGCTGGGCCTGAACTTTGCCCAGAGAGAATTTAAGACATTGAGGATTGATGTGTGGTAAAATCAGGATTTGCAGTTTCTCAGTTATTTCATTTTGGAAAGGAAGTCTAGGCACTAAGGGAATGCCAGGCTGTGAGGCACTAATCCTGGCTGGACTCCCATATGTTTCAAGGAGGCTGGGAAATTCCTCTCTAGGAAAGGAATACTGTTGGAAGATGTTGATAGCAAGCATGCTTTGTTTGTTCTAGGTGGCTTGTGAGGCCGACTCAAAAACAAATTGTGGAGAAAATAACACGTGTGTGCTGCTGAGTCTCTGGTAGGTCCCATGTGATGTCACCCAGCACTGTGGAGATGTTTCTGCTGCTCTGTAACATCTTGCAGGCAGTCAGAAACAATATTAAGGCAATTGAACTTTCCTGTGGGTGGGACTTCAGCAGCTGGATAATATCAGAAGCAAATTAGCTAATCTGGGTTTTCTTTCTAAAAAATGTTGTGTTGTTTTGCTTTCAGCAAAACCTTTTCAAGCAGTACTGCTATACCTTGCACTGAAAAAAAAAAAAAGTGAGATACAGAAAAGTCTAGAAAAGTGTATCCAATAACGATAAGTGTCATCACCATTGACACACAATCTGTTTCTTATGGATTTGAATCCACATCCAATGTTCAGGAAAACTCAAATAACCCACTCAAAACCCTCAAATATTAACTAGCTCTTTAATGCTTCCTGTGACACACTGCAACAGGTCATGGAAGTGACGTGTTTATTAAGAATTGATGTTACATAAAAGCTTTGCACCATTAAAATAATCGCAAATCTCCGATCATGCGATTACAGAGACTGTGCTCTTCTCTCTGAGAAGAAATAATAGGGATAATGTAAGATTAATGGTGGGAAATAATTTTGGGGGCTTTCTGAGAAATTTGAGCACAGGATAGAACATTAAGATTTTGTATTACAGTGTGTCTTGGTATAGCACAGTGATAACAGAGTAATCCCACTGACCTCTGTGTACCGTACTGGAAGGAGAGCAGAACTCAGTATAATCCTTTCCCAAAGTTCATAGAAAAGTATGGCATGTCAGATTTGGTCTGGAAAGGTAAGTATCATGAATCAGGGTATTTGCCAATATTCTTTGTGTCAACTGTCTATGAAAAGCTGTCACAATTTTCTGTCTCCCTAGACTGATTTCTAGGCTATATTCTGAGATAAACCAAGCTGTATTTCAAATCAGCTCTGTCGACCAAGCAGAGGACACAGAAACATGGAGATAATGGAACAAGTTGGGTTGGCAGGCACTGCTGGAGGTTACGTAGTGCTGCCCCTGCACCAAGAAGGGCCAGCTTTGAGGCTCAAGCAGGTTGCTGAAGGCCCAGGTAGGTATGGGGAACGCCTCAGGACGGAGACTCCACCACCTCTCTGGGCAACTGCTTGCCCACTCCTGTAGGGAGGATGTTCAGCTAAACAAGTCAGCTGGCCATGTACACAGTACACAGCTGCACTGAAATACTGCATTTTCCTGAACTATACTATGCTTGTTTAAGACAAGGAAAAAAAAAAAAAAAAAAGATGGTACATGAGAGAATGGGGAGATCTCAGTTTGAAATGAGTGATTGCCAACAAATTACCATTGATTTACAGGGAGAGTGTGCAGAGACTTATGTGAATGATACCTTTCTGTTAGGCAGCTGTTAAAATATCCAGTGGAAGGGCCTTACTGTGCAAAAATGAATAGCAGATGCTGATCACAAAAAGAAGTCAAAAGTCTCGAAGAGCTGGTAAGGACACTTAAATTTATGACTGGTAGCACCAAGCAAAGCTGTCGACTATTGTTTCTATGCAAGGGCTGCAGACAGGATTTTAACAAATGCATCGTGATTACTGGAAAGCCATTATCTTTGCCTCCAGAGCTCGAAAGTCAAAGATAGAAAGATTGGCTCTAGCTCCAGAGCTGCTCAGTTCCTTATGTGTGGAAGAGGAATGCCAGCAGCGACAAATTGCCCTTATATACGGAACGTGTAAGAGATGGCCCAGAAACAACCTGTCAAAAGAAACCAAAGCATACGCAGCCCGTGATGACAGCACTGCAAGTTCTTGTTACATAAACGTTCTTCAGAGGAGGTGACCTTGTTCAACAAACTTCAAACACACTGGCACAGCACCACTTAAGGACGTAGGATGGGCCCAGGAGCTTGGAGAAGTGGGGTTTGGGACTGACTGGAGCACAATAAATGCTTTCTCAGAACCATTGCATATATCAAATGAAAACCACTGCCTTCAGCAGGTACCCCTGCAGGGCTTTCTTTGCCTAGAGGTCTGACCGTGAATATCCTCTTAAATGCCATCCTCTCATTTTCATGTGGATGCATCCATTCAAAAACTGCTCGGCGCTTCCTAGTGAGGAAATAAAGTAGCTGTGAGCATGAAATAGCTGTGAGCATACACGCTGGGTGGGAGGAACCTGGAAAGCTGGGGAAGCTTTCTGAGGAGAACAGAAACCCCGCAACATGAAGGAATAATAAGCAAATAAGGAAATGGCAGCTGGTTTTGGATGAGTGGAGTGTTAGAGGATTTTGAAGATCAAATATGCCATGCTGAAAGGAAAAGATGCACCTGAGGCACCGTGTGCATGCATAACGCTAAAACAATGGCTTACAAAGAGTGCACAATACATTTAAGCACTGATGCACTTACTGGTTATATTCCAGCTCCTGAGGGAAATGTGTCCACAGAAGAGCTGATCCCCTGAGTGCTTAAAGGAGCAATTAAGGGTATTGCTAGGAAGCTATATGATTTCTTAATGGCAACTTTGTCTGCAGACAATGTTGAAGACAAGCCAGTTCTGGGCTTGTGAGTAATGGGGGTGTCTTACAAGGACAGGAAGCAGCAGAGCGATGTGATGAACAAACGGCAGGTACAAAACCAAAACGACACACAAAAAAGAATAGCCTCTTCCATAAAGGTCCCATTGGCTGAGTGTTCAAGAGCCTGTAAGCATGCAAATTAAACCATGATGTAGTATATAACATGTCATAAATATATCAAAAAAATAACATTAATGCATACTCTATATGTAATGTGTTTTATATGGGCATACAAGCCCATTTCATCTTATTGATTTAAATATATGTTAAATGACTGATTCATTTATGCTTTAATATTTTAGAATTTTACTTTGATATATAGTACTTATTTTTTTTAATAAATTGTACCTATTTTATATTGATATTGTGATATAGCTCATAACGTATTACATATACATATGTTAAGATAAGTATTCATAGGTTCTATAATATACTACACTCATTTACTATATCTATATTACATATATTGTATAATGTAACCCATTTATCTATACACATTTATATATGTTGCATTCTGCATGTATTACACAACGTATAAAGTAATATATATTACCTATAAAAATAGACATTTTAATTTCTTACTGAAATCTAGTTATGTGCCAGGAGTTAAGGGTAACCAAGACACTAAGCATCTGTTTTGTTCTGTTTTGGTTTTGTTTTCTGATTAAAAAAAAAAAAAAAAAAAATCTTTCTGAGTGATCCAGAGATTCAAGAGCCAGTAAGCCTTGTGAATGTAACTGACAAAGTTTTAATCGGTCATTTGATGTGGAAAAAAAAAAAAAAAAAAAAAAAAAAAGGATAAAGGAGAATATAATGTAGTTAATCACTCAAAAACCTTTGAGGAAATCCTTTCTTAGCAGCTATAAAAATGCAGAATCTTGTTAGAGCTACAAATCTGGCCATGAGACAGGAAATAGACAAGGACTGAGAGATCAATTTTCAGGACAGTAAAATATGAGAAATGTCAAAATATTTAAAAACATTAAGCTTCAACAGTTGACCTGTATAACATTAAATACTTGGAAATTTGAAAAGGAAAAAAAAAACCCACAGTTTGTGAACAGTGAATTAGCAAAATCTGCAAAGATATTTGTTTCAGTTAAAACTTGAGAATATTACAAGGAAGTCTAATGAAGAAGGATGTAATGAAAGGCAAGGAAATGGATGATACTGTCTCAAATGGCCCTTCATATTCAATGCAAAGGAAAGAGCACTGGAGGGAAAATAGAAAACTCTTCAAACACCTCAGAATTTTAAGTGGTTAATACTGTCTTTGTAATGAAATATGGTCACTGCTATACTGCCATACGCAGATCATGGTAGACCTCTTCTTGGTGGATCATTCAAGTCTAATGTCTAAATTGAAATACCACGTCTAAATTGAAATACCAAGACGTCAAGACACAACTTGGCAAACTGTAACAATTATTTTCTCTCTTTTACAACAAGTTTTACTCACTTCTCCCAAGTGCAGGCTCCTCTCGGAGGTCCTCAGTGATGGAAGACGAGAGCCAGCAGCTGTGGTCTGGGCTGGTCGGATGGGAGGAAAAGGCTGATCTCCTGTGGGGTGACCAAGCATTGGAAGAGGCTATCCAGAGAGGCGGGGGGATGTCCACCTTGTGAGATATTCAGGACTCACCTGGACAATGCCCTGAGCAACCTGATCTAATCTCAAAGCTGGCCTTTCTTGGCGGAAGGGGTTGAAGGAGATAAACCTGTTCCAGCCTGAGTGTTCGTGACCCCCATGATGAGTCTTACGCTCTCCTCTAAGCCATCAGGATACAGACTTAAATGACTGCCTCATCCAGCCACACAATTCATTTGTACTGGTCTCAACATTTCAGTTATATCAAAAATACAAAACAGATGCCTGTTTCACATCTTGCCTAGCATAAAATAAAGCAGTTGTTTTTATTGCATATCATGAATGCAGGATGGAATTTGCAAGTAATATTGAAAGATTATGAGACATGGTATGTGAATGTTGTCAGACTTTTTTTTTTTGGAAAAGCATTGTATTTTCCAGTCTGTTTGTATAGCATGTTCAAAATCTGAATATCCTCGCAGTAAAGTTACTGACTATCTAAAGATGCCTCACACGTAGGACAGCATGAACACTAAGATTCCTTTGGGATCAGCTTTAAGCAGGATAAAATTTCCATTGGGATCAGGTGCAGTAAGCACAACAAAATCAGAGCTCACTGCAAAATGTGTTACCTCACCCTTTCCAGTTGTCCCTGCCTTCCGAGGGTGTGCACAGCTCTGAGGCACTGCAAGAGCTTTCTGCCATCCTTCATGGAGCACCAGCTGTGCTCGGAGCAATCTGGGAAAGATGCTGTATCCTACCAACGACACACGGGTCCTGTGGCAGTCCATAGTTAACTCTTGCTGCTTTCCACAGGGCTGCTTTCCACTTTCTGAAGTATCTGGATCTCTTTATACTAAGTAAAATGTTATTTTTATTTAAGTAAAAAACATGCTTTTGCTCAGTGCTGATAAAGTGTATTTATTTATTTTTTAATTACTTTTGACCTCGAAAATGGAAGACAAAGTGAAGCTTTCTCTGGAGTAATTTCTCTGTTCCTCTTCAAAGTGTTAAGTTGCTTAGGAAGGACAAGACAGAGGTATGAAGGGTGGGGTTTTTCCTACAAGCTGAGATGAGTCACTTTGTTGGATTTTTGCCTTACTGATAGAAAGTGGAAAACAATGAGAGTACAGAAGGAGGGACGTGAAAGTGCTTGTCTGTCTCAGCTGAGTGCACTTTCTTGCCACCTACTTTCTTGATTTTACTCCCTTTGGCTAGATCAGTCCAAAACATAACACCTTTGCTGGCTGCCCGGTGTTAACTTTGCTTTCCTTTTTTTTCTCCCCTTTCCCTATCCTACCCTCCTCCTTCCATTTCCACTCATTGCACCATCTCACCACAAGGAATCTGGTAGGTTTATCCATTAGGCAGCAGCAGAGGACTGATCTGGGAAGAATAAATCAATCTTTTCAACATGTAGCCCTTAGGCAAAGAGGTCTTCTGGTCAGAGAACAGTGAAATAAAAAACATTTTCCTATTGCTGAGGTCAAGAAGGTAAGACCTTGCATTTTCTCACAAGTGAGTACATTCCTCACTTGTAAGAAAGACATATTGAGATACTTCAGAATTTCTCTTCCAGATTGAAAGAATTTAATTTAATTGAAATAATGCCTACAAGGGATTACATTTTGACTAGCTGCTTGAGTCAACTTCTTATGTTACTGATGTTGACTCAGCTTTGCCAGTGTTGTCATCCATTGAGCAATGGATTTCTTGGTTTGGCTGAGTCTGTCAGGGAACCAGGGAGCTGGAAGAAATGTGGCAGGGGGCTGCCTAAAAAATACTGTTTTCCTCTAGCATCCTTTAGCCCCTAAGAAGTTCAGGATGCTCTTAAGGAGCCTTTCTTCAATTGGAAACAGAGATTCCTACCTAGCTATTATTTTTTTCTTGCAGAGAGAAAAATCTGGCCAATCATTTATTAAAAAACATACATATATATATTTTGGTGCTTTGTGCTGTTCAGTTGAAGCTGACTGAACATGCTAGCTGTTTAACTTCACGGTTAAGTTAATGAGTGTACCTACCTAAAGCTTCATCATTTGTTCTACAGCATCATTTTTACAGGATGAAGGGATGCAAGTGTTGGTAAATAAAATGCTGTTTCAATTACTCTATTACATGAGACCTATTGTTATGTGCCATGTGACAAAATCTCAGATGACTTGAAAAAGTGTCCTGAAGAGGTAATTTATTTCCTGAAATTAATTTCAATGACAGAGAGGGCACAACTATGTTATAAGTCAGGGCTGTCTTCTCTTTGTTTCATGCATCAGCTCTCATGAAGAGATAGCTGTCACTTTAAACCACGCAAAGGCAACAGCACTGTTTATTTGTGCTCATTAGATAAGCACACACTTCAATTACTTGTTATATTAGCAGCATCCAACTTTCTTTCCAGCTGATATGTTGCACAAACTTACCTCAAAACATATGAAATGAGGTACAGCTATGCGAAGCAGAAATGAGTCGTACAAATTTACAGATGCCTGCTAGCTCAGGAAGGAGGGAATATACACTTATTTGTGAGTGCTTTCTGTCCTACCCAAACCTACCGTTTTCCATTTAAAAGGAGTCCACACTGGCCCATGATGGTGTCAGTTACACAGTCCCTTGGGTATTATCCAAACATACCCCAAAAATCTCTCGGGAAAAAAAACTGGGAAGGTGGACAAGTATATTAACTGAATGGCTGCTTCAGAAATGTGAAGTGATTTAGGAGAAAGAGTATGAAGAAGAATCTCCTGGTAGTCTTCTAAATTTCTAGATCCCTTCTGACTTCTCATCCTTCCCTATCTGTCTTAATTTAATGCCAGGAATTTTACGTTCTTCTCTGTCAGTAGCTTTCAAAAGAAATCAACAGCATAAACTGAAGCTTCTCCTTCTGGAGGCTGCAATAACTTTTGTTTTGTTTTGCTTCCAAAGAAATCATAAATTCTTCCAGGAACATGGTTACCTAAAATAATTTATGATTACCATGTGTACTGCTCTGGACACAGTTTTCAGTTCCTTTGCCACCTTCATCATGGTGGACCCTCACCACGCACGCCCACATTCCGCTAGTTACATTAGGATTTACCATGGGTCTTACTCAGTTTTTTTACATTGGCAGATGGTGATAGGACAAGGGAGATGGTTTTAAAATACGAGGGGAGATTTATATTAGATGTTAGGAGGAAATTCTTTACTCAGAGGGTGGTGAGGCACTGGAGTAGGCTTCCCAGAGAAGCTGTGGATGCCCCATCCCTGGAGGTGCTCAAGGCCAGGCTGGATGGGGCTTTGGGCAACCCGGTCTGGTGGGAGGTGTCCCTGCCCACAGCAGGGGGTTGGAACTGGGTGATCGTTAAGGTCCCTTCCAACCCAAACCATTTTATGGTTCTATGAGTACAGGCAGTGTCCAACTGTCTCTTTCTGAAAGCTAGTGTATGAATTATTGACCAGATAGCAACCTGATCACATCTTTTGCCAGTGGAAATTCATGTCAAGAAATATATTCTCTCTTCAGGTAACTTCCAATGGGCAGAAATCTTTGAATTTAGTATTGCCAGTACAGAAAGAAGAGCAGAAATGGCTTTGAGACAAAGCTGTCATCCATAGCTCAAGTGCTGCAGAAGTTGTATATACAGTAACACTTCAGGTCTGGAAGCCTTATGGTTGTTACAGTGGAAAGAATAACAGAATAGTCTGCTTCAGCTTTGGTCCTGGGTCCAGCTTTGGGTCCAGCTTTCCCCTGATTTCTATATATATAAGACATATAAGACCAGCTTCGATAAGGCACAGGCAACTTGATCTATTTGGTGGCATCTCTGTCCATGGCAGGGGGTTGGAACTGGGTGGTCTTTAAGGTCCCTTCCAACCCAAACCATTCTGTGATTCTATGATATATAAGACATTGGGAATAAAAACTGACTACCTGTAGAGGAGCTGGCCAAAAGGTCAGATCAAGAGTCAGATTTTTTCTTTTTGGTGCTAGAGATGGCCGGCAACTCAACACACCTCATTTCAAGAGACCCTATAAAGGCTGGGCACCAGTTGTGCTCCCTGACAGCAGCAGAACTGCTCGTGCGATGCGGAGCGTCAAAACCAACTGCACTTCCAGTGTTATTCCATTTTGCACCCTGTAGAGAATAAACGAGATGAATCACAACACTACTCACTGTTGCAATGTCAACAGCTGTGCTCTAGGGCCAGTCACTTTGAATAAATTAGTTCTTTGTTCAATCCCTTTGTTTTTTTCCAAGTGCTCTGACTGTGCTTGTGAGGGAGGGGTACTTGACAACACAACTTTATCTCAGAATTGGTGTTAAAATAAGTGCCTTCATAGAAGGTTTTCCTGTCTAGGAACAGTGATGCAAAGCACACCAGGGAGCAGGAAAGGAAAGACAAATGCAGGTCCTCACACTGGCCTTCTTTGGACAGGGGACCTGTGTGTACTGAGCAGATTGGGATCTGTCGTTAAGCAGAAGGAGGATGTAAAGAACAAATATATATGCTGTATAACACACGTCGGTTGAGGTCCCTGTCAGAAATGCCAGCAAAACCTTTTTTTTTTATATTTTGCTTCAGACATCAATCTGCACAAAATTAACAGGGTGCAGGTAAAACCAGGACAAGATTGATAACAGGAGTTTGGGCCCTAGTAATTCAAGAATGACTCACCTTAGCGATCATGAAATCCTTGCAACATGAGGCAACCTCAAGTATGGTAAATTGCTTTTCAGAATTTAGAGAATTTTCCCACAGGAGATGCCATCTGTAAGCTCCAGGTTTGCTTTACATGCTTTCATTTGTATTCTCTCTGCTGAGGGAGATATTTTTCAATCTTGCATTGTAGGCAAAGAGACAGCATGAAAAACCTGTTAAGCTTAAAGTGCTTCAGGGAAAAAAAAAAAGAACTGAGAGTTCTCTCAAAATACATATTTATATGGAAAATATTTCTAACTTTGGACTGGTAGCTGTTGTATGTATGGAAAAATTTCAGTGTGGCTCTGCTAATTAGGCTTAATCCAGGGACACCTTCAACAGGTGTTTGCATGAGCTTATACAACTGCACCTACACAATTATGTTAGAGCATGGGTTACCTGGGAGGGGGCGGTTTACACTAAAAATTGGTTCATACTGAGCCATGAACAGCTGGCCCTTGCTGGAGGTTTGTCTCCCATGTGAAGAAGGTAGAAGAGTTCTGCTGCTTTGATTTTCTTCTGGAGAACTGAGAGGACATGGGGAGCAGAAGTAGCTGGCCCGTCTTCTGGTGTTACGATACGGCATGCGCCACCTTCTGCCCATTTACCGTCCTTCCAAACTTCTACCCATCAAAAGGGCCACGTAGCATGAAGTACTTCTGCAGCTTGAATGTGCTAATGTGGTAATTCACGAATCACCAGGTGTTTTCCTTTCATTCATGCCAGTGTAATTAATTCCTGAATTTGCTTGTATGCAAGTTTTCAGGTTCCTTTCATTTATACTCAGCTGTGGTTTTGATTATGGTTGACACAAATTATTTCTCAAACATAACAGGATGGAAAATGCTACTTCTCATTATTATAATCATTTAATTCAGTGAGTTGTAAATAATGAAAGCAGCCTCCTGGAAGTGACTGAAGTTGCATAGTTAGCAGCTTTATGGATCAGGTGGAGCTTCACATATTGGGAGAGGCATATTTTTGGCCATGAAATTTGTTTATTTGCTATTTAATATTGCTATTTATTGAATATTATTTAATTTAGTATTGCTTATTTTTATAATTATATAATTATATAATTTATTTAATATTGCTATTGCTATTTATTTGCTATTCAGTGCCTCTGAATAGCAAACTTAATAATGTTAATAGTATTACAGAATCACAGAAACATTTTGTCTGGAAGTAACCTTTGGAGATCCCTAGACCAAGCTCCTGCTTTAAGCAGTGCTAAATTTAAAGCTGCGTCAGGTTACTCAAGGCACTGTCAAGCTGACTCCCAGAAATCTCCCAGGGTGGAGATCCCATTACTTCTGGGCAACTTACTCTGGTGCTTAACTGCTCGTGTGGTGAAGAGGCTCTTTCCTCCATCCAGCTATAACCTTGCTTGATGCAACTTGCATCTGCTGCTGCTTGCTCTTCTGTTCTTCATCTCAGAAAAGATGGCTTCATCTTCTCTGCAATACCCTTCTAGGCAGTGGAGGGCTCCAGTCAGACTACCCTTGGCCTTCTCTTTCCAGGCTGAACAGAACTTGCTCTCAGCTTCTTCCCACACATTTTATGCTTCAGACCTCCAACCATCTTGGTGCCCCTGCACTGGATTCCTTCCAATTTGTCAAATATTGTCTTGTTTTGGGAGTAGGGGGCACAACTGGACACAATACTCCAGATTTCTCCTCACAAGTGATGTTAGAGGAAAAGAATCCCTTCCCTTGACCATTTGGTTATTCTCTTGCCAATGCAGCCCAGTGTGTGACTAACCTTCATTAACACAAGGGCATACTGTTGATCCCTTGATCCCTGCTGTCCACGTCTTTTTTGGCAGAACTGTGATCTAGCCAGAGAGTCCTTAACCTGCACTGATCAACTGGGTGGCTCCATTCAAAGTACAAGACTTAGCTCCTGTTGTCAAATTTCACAAAGTTCCTGTTGGCCTACTCCTTCAGCTTGTTCAGGTCCCTCTGGAGTGAGCCTTGCCTTCTACAGTATTGATCGTTCCTCCCAATCTGGTGGGATTCTCATAAGTTCTTTTAGTGTATTATAAAATTATATTTATGTAATAATTATATTTAATAACAAAAATTCTGCCCAATATGAGGCATTACCTGAGTTTGTACTGTTATCAGTCTCAGAGCTAAATGATGCTGATATAAATGAAGAAATGTGTTTTTTTTTTTTTGAGGCTGGTCTGCTTTTGTTCCCAAGATGCATGCTAATTCCTGAAAATATGGATTTTTGTTCTGAATTAAAAGTCTTGGTTGTGTTGAGAAACTTCAGAAGGGGAACCTTTGGCAAAAGTCTACAAACCTTTTTAATGCAAATGGCAAGTGAAGAACTCCTCCAAATCACACAGACAATTAGATTCGGTTCAGTTACATTTCATTGATTTTGTGGAGAGAACCTGAGACACACTTCAAATATTTATGTTAGTAAACCAAAGTAATTTAAAACACACGAGGTCAGCGAGTAAGAAAACACAAGAATATTTGACAACATAAGATAATGCATGCTAAGTGTGGTGGCAAACACTATGTATAAAATGCAAAGTTTTCAGAGTGTGAGGAGTTATCTCTGAATTCCCATTTGGTGAAACACAACTGCAATGAATATTTATCACCACCTTATTTAGCAGTATGAACAAAAGGAACTGTTATAAATAAACAAATAACACTATGGCAGTTTCACTGCTGCTATCTTGACATTCTGTTCTGAAGTCAATCAAACTGAAAGACAAAGCAATCAGGGAAAAGACCAATTCAAACATCCAAATTACAGTTTCTATTTTTGTGTTAACTACCGTCATCACTGATTTGTCCAAGACTTGCTAGTGTGAGGAAGCTGTCGGTGAAATTTGACAGGTGTCAGCATGGCA
This sequence comes from Heteronetta atricapilla, assembly GCA_011075105.1. Taxonomy (NCBI): domain Eukaryota; kingdom Metazoa; phylum Chordata; class Aves; order Anseriformes; family Anatidae; genus Heteronetta; species Heteronetta atricapilla. Next base: position 85,325,911 of record CM021732.1, read on the forward strand.
TTTGCATGCTTCTAGAATGAAAGGCAGGTTTTAAATGTCAATTTACATGACTTGTTTTAAGGTTCCCTTAGCATATTAGTGAAATTTGGAAGTGATTTAAAGAGGAGGGTGAAATTTACGACGTAGAGTAACGTAAGTTTAAGTGGCTGCAATTAAAGAGTTAATAATAGAGTGAGGGAAAAAGTCTTTATACCTTCTTGCAGTGTCCTCCTGGCTGCTCTTGTGGCAGTACCTCACCTCTAGCCTTTCCTGTTCCAAATGAAACCACCTCTCCGGTGCAGTTGTGCTGATAATAGCAGCTGACTCACTTTCAACCTATTTGTCCTCAGACCTAGTTTGAGAGCCACTTGATTCTTCAGAGCGAGCAAAGCAAAACTTTAAATGTGTCGCTAACTTGTACAAAACCCTTCAGTGCATATTTAGTAACCCATCTGCTCTGCAAATCTGAACCCAGGTCAGAGATGTACTGAGCACTTTGACTCAGTCCAGCTAATATATGCATGGTTGCAAGATCGGTATATGGATACGAGGCAGGATGCACATTGCCTAGACAAGCTCAGAGGCTTGTTCCCCCAGCTGAAAAGGCTGGAGAAGGTACATATCCAGGAGCTTTTCTTCAGGGCCTCTACTGGCTGTTATTTTCTGAACTGTGGTGTGGGCAGTAGAAACCATTTAATATAGGTGTGTGCTTGTCAGGGATGGGGGGATAGGTAACTGGAAAATTGCATTGTACTGGCAGGTTGGCCTACTTAATTCTGTTGGTATAATTCATTGTGCACTTTAGGATAATCTTCTTTCTTCACCAGCATTCACTCACCGCATGAAGGAGACAAACCTTTCACCCTGACCAGGCAAGCGTTTCCCCATGTAAGTCTGATAAGCTTTCAGACCCCTTCCTCGTGCATCGCACCTGCCCACGTATTACGAAAGAGTAAATCCTCAGTATTCCAGCAAAGCTCCATACCTTGGCATTCAGATTGAAGGCAGCAAACCTCCAAAACCCTGCTGGACAAGAAAGGTGTGCTCACAGCCAACCGTCTCACTGGAGTCATGTAAATAACCATGCTGGCTTTAATGCGAGTGTCAAACCAAGACACTATGGTTGTGCTCACTGATCTTGAAAGACGAGTAAAATGTGGCGAAGAGAAAACAGAGATTTAAATCCCAAATGCCAATTAGTTCTACAATATTTTCTCTCTATAGCCAGCATATCAAGACTAATTTCTTCTGTATTATAAGTTCTGGTGGAATGCAAAGTCCACATGCATCAGGGTAGTGGCCGTGAGAGCGATCACTGCTTGGCAACTGTGGCTTCAAATGGCTTTCTAAATGAGTTTTCTAAAACCATATATATTACACAGTCATATCACATGGATATGGTATGCTAGAAAGGCTTTGTCCCAACCCTGCCTTTTATACAAGAAACTCTGTTTTAGGATCTTAGGATCTGCTTTGGAGAAGGAGAATGAATTGAACCTTTTTTTATATGACGTGGTGTTATAGCTCAAAATAAACAGGCCACACTTATTAGCTTTCTTTGGACTTGGGACTGAAGTGCAGGTTGGAATGAAGGAGATACTTTGCCTTTGGGAGAGAAAATAAGGCAAGTTCAAGAGGTCTCTGAGTGCTGACTTTTTGCTTTTAAGAGTTTTTAGGGCCAACTTCTAATGTCACAGCAGCGTGCTCTCTCATAAATCATCAGCTCTGCTCTCTGTGGAGAACCTTCTGTGTTTAGATATTCAGAGACAGCTTCCTTCCTTTACCATAAGCTTTCTTTATTCAATGTCAGTGTTGAGTAGTTTTTCCAGACTTATAGAAGCTTCTCCAAAAGGGCATATTCTAAAAGCCAGGAAGCAACTTCCTAATACAACTTAACACCTCCACAGATCCTACGTTCAAATTAATCATCTGTTCTGGGGGCAGCAGATGAAATAATATTCCTAAGTACATGGCTCTAATGAGAACTGGAGGGCCCGTGTTGACTGCTGAGTCTACAAGAAGCCCTGTGAAGTTTTTGGACTGAATAAAGATGGCATATTGACATTTACTGCGAGCAGAAGAAATCCTCCCCTTTCCCTTCTCCCCCTCACACTCCTGCTTTGATACTGTGGACCTCTGAGAAAGGCTGGCCAAATTGTTTTGGTCTCTTAGGTCTTGCTCCCTTCCTTTCTCTCATACACCTCTCCTTTCCTGATGCTCTCACTGACTTTTTTAGGCTCATCTCATGCAGAAGTAAAACTTATTCTTCAGCAACAGCACTGAGGTATAAGCTACTGATACAGCTAGACAATAACAATGTACTAATTTCTCTTAAAATAGATCAACCCTCTTCCTAAATCTCTTAATTAACTATGTTCCCACCAATCTCCCTTCCTCCCTGGTCAGAAGCATAATGCTTCTAATGCTTCCCGCTGTCCCCTTTTTTACTGCACTCCCCCCCTAGCACAGGCTGCTCCTGCTATAAGCTGTCTCTTCAATAAGAGCATTTTTATTTTTGGTGTGGTAGGAACTTCATCCCGACCTAGTTCATGCAGTGTACTTTTGCTTCTTTTTTTCCTTGGACTATTTGTTGCTGTAGCTTATCACATGTGCTCTGCTCCCCTTCTGCTACAGCTTCAAAGCACTCCAGATTTTTTTGATTTGCCTCTCCTACAGCTCCAAGACTCTGAGTGATACAGAGAACCTCCTACAGCCAGAAAGCAACTGTGATTTTTAGCAATGATGTTTGCTATAACTATTTAAAGCACACTTAAGAAGATACATAATAAGTAGGTTTGAGGAAAGTGGTAGCAATCCACCCACCACCTTCCTTTTAGCTAACCCTTTAATTAAATATTAAAGATATGGTTCTCAGGAAGATTTAAAATAACCCACTGACAGAAAAAAAAAAAAAGAGACAGGTTGAAAAACAGCAGAAAAAGAAATATTCCCTCTCCCCCAACCCCAGGATTTACCACACCTTCACATTGCTTTTAACAGCATTTTACTGTGCTGACAAGGGAAGAGCTTTTCAGAAGGGAAATAACAAACCCTATGCTTTCCAGCGCTGTATGTCCCTCTACATGTTTTCGGGAACTCCCACTAGGGATTGCAAATTACTCGATGCCAAACTAAACATATCAGTTTTCTCTTTCCTAAAAGATAGCAGAAAGTGTTCATTAAAAGGAGCAACTACATGATTTGAAATGCTGTCTCTCTCTCAAAGGACACATTCTGCTGCTGGATGCACAGAAGTGACAGCCTGAGAGGGAAAGTATATAGACACTGAATTGCAGCATTGTCTCAGAGTATACAACAGGGTGGGATAAATCACAGCACGACCTGTGCGCATTTATCGTAAAAAGCATCTCCAGTTATAACTGCGATAAGGCACACCAGGAGGGTATCAGAAATGGTCTCAGGCAAAAGAAGAGGCAGATGAAGGAGATGAGGAAAAAGCGTGAGAAACCAGCTATGTTCACAAGACTGAGTGTCTCTGACCTGAATAGCCGTTTCACTGCAAGCCGAATGTTTTTCCTCTTCATCTAGCTGACAAACAGCTACATGGGCAAAGCAGATAAACTGTGCAGTGTTTGCACCACTGCTGCGTGAAAATCTGCTCTGCTACTTCTTCATTTGTGCTCTGGTTCCTTCGTTCTTCATTACTCTTTGGTCTTCTCTGTTGTGTGTTGTTGTAAATCAAACTCTAAGCCCCTGACCTGTCTGCACGGTCTCCACACATCTAGAAACCGGTCAACCACTTTGACGTAGTCTTGCGTTAGAGATATAATGGAAAGTGTTTTCAGGCACACACTTTTTCCCCCACCAAATTAGAATCTTACAAATGGTACTGTCCTGCTTGCAATTAACATACTGCCACAACAGATATATGTATTGGATTTCACAGTAGGAAATCTATTTCTTTGAATACAAAAGTTGGCCAAAATGATGGAATCCTTGAGGCAACAAAAACGATACTGGTGATTTTATTCAGCATGTGTCCAGTACGATTTTCCATTTGGAATCCACATTTTTTAATGCTTTCCTTATACCATTCTAAACATTACCTTCAGCTTTTATGGAGTCCCTTAGAAAGTTTTTCCATTTGTTTACCAGAAAACTTAAATCTTAATGATTAAATAATAGGACATTTATATACATCAGTGGGTTTTCTCAGATACTGGGCTCTAAGTACATACAATGTCTATTGAGTAAAAAGAAAAAAGAAAAATCCAGTCATGCAAATCATCTTACAAACCATGTTTCATTTGCTTTGAAAATGTTTTACTCTGTTACTGGCATATCATTTCAAAATTAAGCAGATAATTTTTAAGGTTGCTTTGTCCATTTCCACTTGTTTGTTTTGCCGTTTTGAAGAACTGAGGGGCCACATGCGACTGCAGAAGGTACTGACAGGGTAATAATGCTCCTGCTACCACCAACCACTTCAAGCCCTGGCATGGATGTGTTTAAAAAAACCACCTAACCTTCAGCTAACTGCACTGGTTTATTTCTGAACAGCACATCACAATATCAGCATAGATAGCACATTGTAACCAGTTGGGTGATTCCACTTAATAATTCGTCAACACTAGGACCTTTCATCATTTTAATTCCGGTTTCATTTATGAATTAAAGGTCATATATTGAGCACAAATGAGGTCTAAATTTAGTCACAGCAGACCACAGTTCCACATAAAGACAAATCTTCAAGTTATGTTGACCTGCTAGGAGACAAAGATAAACAGCACAGCAAACATGTACCTGCAATGCACTGCTTCCCTATTAAATATTAACTGTTTCATTTACATTTAAATGAACTGGGCAGTAATGGATAGACTTTCCAGTACTGCTGTTTGGTGCTGCTGTCATGGAAAGAAGCTGAAGACAATGTGGGCTGTATGGGGGCAAATGATGCAATCTCAACATCCGCTCAAGTGACTTCAATGACGACCATTCTCCAGTCTTGAAATATAATCCTAAACAGCATCTTTTTTTTCCTCTCCCTCTGTAAACACATCTGTTCATAAATAACTTAGATGTCTCCTTGACATTCATGGTATGTAACTGAAGCTGAAGTAGAAAAGGATGGGCGGTGTACAGCACTGAGGAGATGTCACAGTACTTTTGTTCAGCATTTTTGTCAAGTGCAGGTTGCTAACATCAGCCATCAGAGACGGGCGGAGTGACCCACCCATACTTTTCATGGGTCTTCACCAAACTCTTAAATGTTGCTTCAGCTTCCTTTCGACTGAACGACTTTTTTGATTTGCCAGCTTTTCTGCAGATACGGCCCTGCACCAAACAAAAAAGAAAACATTAAGCATGTGAATATATGCAGCTGGAAACCGCAGCTTAAGTTTTCAAAACCTCCAGCCACCGGGTATTCGCTTGCAGATACCAGAAAGCACCGTTCCCAAACAGAGGCGGACAAAGATGGTATTAGAGATGATTAAAAATGGTAATGGAGTAAAGGGGCGGGGGGGAAAGACAGACATCTGCTGGCTGCTTCTTCGCGATGAACCCCTGTGCTGGCAGGCTGCCCTGCATGCAGCAGCACCCTGCTGCTGCCATGGGGCTCGCTGCTCTTCTCACACCTGCTCAAACCAACGCAGGGTGCTTGGCCTGCAGTGCTTGGCTCGCAAACCCTCACACAGCCCCGTGAGGTCAGAGGGGCAGCCCTAAGCAGGCAGGGACCCTTTGCAATGTGGGGCCCCGTGGCCCTTCCCAGCCACAGGAGGGGAAGGGGCTGCCCTGGTGCTAAAGGAGAATGGCACTACAAAATACGTCCTTCCCACCAAGCACACTTCATTTTTCTTCCTCTCCTCTGAACTGTCAGAAATGAATAGCCCTGGCACATCCTAAAAGCACCTCAAAACATGCTTGCTTCCAACCTACATAAGAAAAATCTGACTTGTTTACTACCCCCTTGTGACAAGCTGGCTCGACAATACATGAAAACATACGCATCTACACATACTGCACCTCTATTACTTTGCCATTGAATATTACCTCCAAACGAACATCAGGACAAAATTTCAAATCCTCGCTTGGCAACATAGACATTCAGTAAGTTATTAATAGCCCACCTTAGTTTGCACATTGGTCCATGTCAATTACCAAGTATCAGAAGACACAAGAACGAAATACAGCTGCAGATTTATTTCATTCTGCAGCGCTAACACTCTTTACAGTATTTCTGCCTATTAGGTTTGTCACAAAACAGACGTTTAATAAAATCATGAGTGCAATAATTTTTGTAACTTTTTGACAGACTGCATGTTGTTGTAATAAGTGGTATTTCATGAGCAGACACCACAGTACCATGTTACAATTATTAAGAACCAAGTTAGCACCTCCTGATTTTTTGCACTCTTTTGCTCAAAAGGATGCATCGGGTCACATTTTTTTGCTTCCTATATTTTGCTGCCAATTTGGAATTCAAAATGAAAATTGTCATTCTTAATTACATGCAACAATTAATCCTGAGAAAATCATTAGCTATGTGGAGAAAAAAAAATAAAAAAGGGAAAACAACAAACTCTGTCTTCAGAGTAACAAAGTTATTTTTACACAGTAAAATGAGTAAGATTCCCCTGCAGTGTGGACAAATCATTTCATTGTAGAAAGCTGTCACAATATTGCACAGATATGCGTTCAGCACCGCTATTATTGTAACAAAACTAGACATGGGACATAAAAAAGCTGTTTTTTATTCCTGTTTTAAAAAGTCCCTTTTCTGTGTGGTTTGACTTCTCTTTCAGAGAACTTAAGATTAAGAGTGGCCTTTAATTCCACGCTCCATTTATTCGAGCTGCCCTTGGTTTTCTCAAAAATAGCTATTTTACCTTTTGATGCTTTTTCTCCCTTTTCTTCCTATTCCCCACTTATAAACTGTGAGCATATTTTCAGCATTATTTCTCTTTAAATATTTTGTACCAGACTGAACAGTAAGACAACTTCGCTATCCCCACACTAATCTGGCAATTAGTATTTCACAAATAAGGATGGTCTGAAGATATTCATTTAACCCTGAAAATAAGTTTTCTTGGAAAGAGATCCTTTTTAACTTTGACAAAAGGAATAATTAAATAAAACTAGGTAACATTTTCAAAATCTCCTGAGTGCTACTTGTAATGCTGCTTGTCCCTGGAAAAATTGCTGTTCCTGTTGGGTGCTGCACACACACCGCATCCCCATTGAGTAATTAAATTCTATATTCTGCAATAGTATTCTTGCTATTACAAAGCATGTTTTCTATTTTCTTCCTCGTCCACGCTTCTGTTGGAAGCATACTTAGAGAAATATAGGAAAAGATAAAGCAAAGTGCAACATAAGATGGAATCAGCACAGGAAATTACATCCTCAAAATCTCACCAATTAAATACTTTTGAATGTAAATATAAATATAAACCTGCTCTAGCACTTAATTTATGGATTAGGTCCATTTGACATCTTTTGTCTTACATACAAGATTTTTTGACTTTTATACCTTTCTGAATTAACCTAGCATAATACCTAGCACAGGATGATCTATGTCTTCCTCAGTTTTAGCAAAATATTAATACTTATCTGTACTTAGATATAGGATCCTTGCATTCAGAACAGCTACCACTCATATTCAGTGTCAGCTACTTGCTGCTTTGAAATAAGGAAAGTAAGAATTCTTTGGTATTAGAATTACACAGTGAATATCATGCCACCTAAAATGTTACTGGAGTTACAACAGATGAAATGAGCATTGCTCCATGAATTTATTCTCATACTTATTAATAATTTAACAGGTACCGTACGCAGGTTGTATGTAAACTGTGCCATCAAAGACCACCTAACTCTACTAGAGTTAGAGCAGTCTGCTTATTTCTATATATTTATATAGAAATTGTAAGTGGTATTGCTAGCACTGTCTCTTATTAACCAATACCCTGTCAGATGTTTTTAATTTGGATAAAATTTAACCTTGTGGATTGAAAATCTCAGTTTCTGGTGCCTCAAATAAATCTGAGGTAAAAAAAGAAGAATGGGTGAAATTTCAGTCAAAACAATTCAGATGATTTCATGTCAGCACTATAGTGGTATCAACTGTGCTAACAAATTACAGCTTTTTGCCATTCATACAAAATTCTTCCCAAGTTTAACTAAAAATGGCATTTTGTGTATGGTTATAAAATAGTGTCAAACAACCATTTTAATGGGCACTGCTACCAGCTATGACTAGAGTTTGTTTTCAGACTGCTACTAAAATACATAGTCATTAAACCCTGGTCAGGAGAATACGAGCTGCTGTATATTGTAAATATGAAAAATATGGTAAATACAGTATGCAAATACAGTACTGGCCATAGGTCAATTGCACACAACTGCATTTTGACTAGTTTCCAAACCATTCATGTCACTACTGTCGTGGCAAGACACACAGAACATTTGCATGCCAATGTTTTGATGTGTCTAACACCAAATCAAGAAAAGACATCAAACCGGTATCTGAAGACGAGCACATTCCACAAAAGATTTAAAACAACAGAGAAAACCCAAGAAATCCTTTCATAAAGATATTAATTTTGACTTTAGCTCTGAGTAGTCGCACCAGGAGCTTATTTAAATGCTTGCAATACTTTCAGACATTCATAGGGAGCTTTTCATAAAGGGATAACTGAAAACCTAATTAAAATAAAGAATTGAAGAGAACATTTCAGATTTTGCCATCTGCTGTAACTTCATGTGCTTACCAAGATATAATTTTAACAAGCTAGAAACATATGAAAGGTGGAAGTAATGACACAGCATCCAACTGGTTTACACAGCCAAGCTGAAACACAGGAGGACATGCTGCACTGAGCCTCCTTGTAACTTCTGCTCCTACGGTGCCTAGTTTTGAATGTCACCCGTCTACACTTTGCCCAAACTCACGAATTTTGTGACTAAACAGCTGGTAAGGATCCAGTCTGTATGCTGGTACCTGCCAGGTGCTGCAGGCCGCCTTTGCAGGACCCTGGCCATACTGGGGGACTGCTCCCTCCCTCCATATTCAGCAGGAGACCTGAGGCAGGCCTCACATACCGCTCAGCAATCACATTTACAGGCCATCATGGGCAAATCTTGGAGCTTTTCTACATCTCAGTGATGCCGTGGTAGCCTCCACAATTTTCAGAGATTCATCGTAGGCAGCCCTCAGCCCTTATATAATATAACTGAGGTTATTCTGAAAACAGCCTAAACCCCTGTGCTACACATCCCTGAGGTGCCACAGCAAACCCTTCAGGCACATCCAGACGCTGTTTTTTTTTTTTCCTGGCCTGGTTAACAAGAAGTTTATTCATCACAAGCAGTACACGCCTAACAGAATCAGAAGCAGACAGGCCTTCATATTGTTAGCACCAGTCTTATCACACACACCTCAGCCCTGAATTGCCTTCATTAATCCTGGATATGCAAGTAACTCACGACTGGTCTTCCAAGGTGAAACCATACCTGTCTTCTGCACAGGGGGCTAAATGTGGTCTCTGTGTTCAAGTCAGCACAAGGGCGCTTGGGCAAAATTTAATTTTCTCCTTTTATCTCTTGAAGGGCTGTGCCATGCCACAGCTTTGCATGCCCAGAAAGGAGTAGGCTGTAGTGACCTATTTCTACGTAAATGTTGAGAGACAGAAAATAAGGAAAGGTTTAGACAAGTACTCAAAAGGCTGTAGGAAGTCCCTGTGCCTCACAGTGCATCTGTGGTAATCCCTTCAAGGACAGGAATGATGTGCTCACATCCCAGGTCTGTTGTCTCGTTGTTGTCCACAGACAATGCAAAACCACAGATTTTTTGGAGAGCTGGAGTACAGTGTGAGGCTCTGGCAGGTAACATGTTCCACTGATGTGCCTGTGACTAACGGCCTTGGGCCTCAACTTTGCAAAGCCACATATTGTGCAAACACAGTCAAATCTTTTCAGATAAGTAACAGAAGAATACAACACTCAGGTCCTGAATCAGTCCTATTCTAGAATATTTAAGCAAGTTCTCGGAGGAAAACATTTCCACTGGCTTTAGAGAAGCATTCTAAAGCAAAAAAAAAATGCTAAAGTCACATTCTCAGTGCCATGACTACAATGTGCCATAACATCACTGTTAAGAGTGTAATATACACACTTATATGGGTTTATATATATGTATATATGGGGTTTAATTTTTTTCTTCATATACTGATGAGGCGCAGTTAATTGTGTCCCAGAAACTGCATACAATTTATACTGCACGGTAGATAAGTATTACCTATAGCTAAAAAAAAGCAGTACTGAAAACGATGCAGATAAATATTGTTAATGTTGCAGTGTAAGTGAATTTAAAATGTGATGTTTTCCCTCAACTGTGTAATTTCTGAAGCAGTATCTCCTTGTCTTTTTTAATCTCCTTTTTATGAATAATCCATACAAAGAAGTGGAAACTCAGCAAGTTCCAGCTTTAAAACATCCTATAAACTGCTCCTTTTGGGAATGTGTCTGTTCTTTGACAAGGAAAAAGAAACTGTGTTCCAGCTGAGTAATTATTAACACTCACTTGTCTGGTGCAAGTAGCTTTTAATCAATGTGGGAACACCTACAGCCCTAATCCCTGTTGGGCTGCTACAGAGCACTGTGCCACTCTTCCCTGTCTTTCCCTGAAGCCAGCACAGTCAGCAGCCCAGCTTCCGTACAGCTGAGGGTTAAAAAACTTAGTTTGTGCATCATAAGGATGGGACAAACTGCTTTAGCAAAAGAACAAGAAAACCTTGACAGCCAACCACAACTGTGGAACGTGCCCTCCAGCCCCGAAGTCACAACGTGAGTAAAATCAGGCTAATGGTGGGCTTCCATTAAGAGAAAGCCCTACCATCACACAATACCTGCTAGACTAGATGGAGAAGGGTCATTTTCTATGTCAGTTTTCTGCTGAGCTCTCAGAGCACCTCTCTGTGCTATCAGGTACCAGCACAGTTACTGACTGAGTGTCTGATCCAAGCAACAGAGCTGGATCCATGACAGCCCCTCTTTGCATTAGCCCACGGGTCCTCCACGTCATGAAACTGAATTTACCCGAGTTGAACGCTGCCATGGCTGCAAAGCAAAGCAACTCAAAACAGAGCAAGGCAAAGAAAACCAAAGCACCTTTATGACAGGTGGTACGGACAAGGGAACCGCAGCCTAGACAGCAATGTCTATCTCCACATTTCCCAAAGTTTCACCACAACAAAAAATAAAGTAAAAATAAAATTAATTTAAAATTTAATTAAATTTAAATTTTTTAAAAAGTAAAAATCTGACTACTTCTGGGAACATTTAACTGATATAAGACCAAGTTCGGCAGGCATAGTGCCACAAGCTGGTGTCCTTTTTCTGCTATTTATGCAAACGTGTCTATCTCTTGACTGTGATATGTTTCGTACTGATGCACATGGACATCTTAATCATAGAGCTCCCATTTCTTAAAGCACTTGCTTTAAGCATGTATCCTCATATCACCTTTGAAAAAAAGATTATCTGTACTTCACAAGCAGGAAAGAAGACTATAGGGAAGATATATGACTTGCCCATGGCTGCACCCAAAGTCAGCAGCAAAAGCTGGATGCTAGGTTTGGATCACTACTCTTCCTCTTAAGTGCTCTAATTAGGAATTGAAATTATTAACTTTTTTTTTTTTCCCACATAACTGTGGGGAAAACACTTCATTCCTGAGTATATTTTACAGAAATACTTAATTTTGTCAAAAGAATAGAAACTTTGTCATTTATAGAAATGTATAGAAAATTTGACAAAATTAATTAACATCAATTTCCTCTTCTTTGTGATGCTTTCGTTTTTCTTTATGGGCACACACTCAAAAAATGAGCTCTAAATTTCTTACTGCAACTGTCATCTTGTTACCATTTATAACACAAACCTAGAAACAGGAGAAACATCTAGTCATTCTACAGCTCATAAAATCTAACTATGAGAAACATCTGAGCTCCAGGCCATTTCATAATGCAGGCTTACTCTTCCTTCCTCAGGTTTATTTTCACTCGTCTTTGCATACAGATTTGGGATTGTTACTGATTTGTAACTCTACCAAGGAGTCACTGCAGAAGCCCTGGGGCTTCCAAAGAGCTGTGCAGAAGAGAGTGAAATCAATGAGGATCCTCAATTTTAACAACACTCACAAAATCATATAGTAGATAAAAAAAACATTTTCCAAGGGCTGACTGCATGTGCAGGAGGAAGGCATGTGGCACACATCTGGAACACAAGCATGCCTGATGCACTGCTCCTCAGTTTGGCTTTTAACTGGAATAGGGCAAACTAGACTGGCACCTTGATCCTATTTCAGGACAGGAACCACTTGGGTATCTTAAGCATGGTGCCCGCTTACCTGCTTTGTGCACACCAATATGCAGGGCAAATTTACGTTCATCAAAACAAGCACCTTTCTCCCTAACTTAGGCTTTCATGCACTGTCCCATGCAGCTTGTCCTGTAATTCCCCAAACCTATTCAATTACCACCATTTTCGGCCCGAGTTAAAGACTGCCGTGAGGAGCGTTCAGCACCCTCTAGAAAGGAGTCTGTAGCATATGGCTGAACCAGGTGTCAGGGTAGCCCCAGGCCTCACACTTCTCAATAGTACGACGGTACTCAATAGAACCCTGGCATTCAATTTACAAATCAGACGACTGGAGCCTGTGCACGTTAAATTTAACATGTATTTTGAGCCGTTCAGACAGCATAATCACCGCAGCCCCTGAAGTTCTCCCTGTTTAACTGCGGAGTAATTGCACCTGGCAATCCTTCCATCCTCACATCCCCCCTGGTGCCTAATGTCAGCATTACTTTTTTTGACAATTGCAGAAGATAATTTGTAAACTGGAAACTGAATGTGAAGGGCTGAATATGTCAGGGAAAGAGATATCCAATCTTTCATCAGCCTAAAGCAGCTTAGATGGGAAAAAAAGAAATGCTGCTACTATTAAGTCACTTAACCGATGTTCCACTTTGTGGCAACAGATGCCCGCCCAGGGGACATGCCTTGAATCATGCCTGACAATAAGACTCCCACTGTATGAGGACCAGAACTGTTGTGGAGTTACAGATCTTTGATCTGGAGGTCTCCAGTCATGCATGGAAATTGCTGGGCACTCTGTAGATGGTAGGAAATCTGCATATTTTTAAGCCTAGACTGTATAATGAAGAGTAAATCTTCCTCACAACATTAAAGTAGGTTGCTTTGGTTAATCCTCCATGAGAACACCATGTCACCCCTCAGGGACTAGGCTTTCAGCATTTAAAAAAACATGATTCTTACACAAAGATTTGACAAAATGCACAAATGCTACAGTTCACTCTATTTGAACACTTTCACTGAAGTAAATGAGGACTTCTACAGCTTAAGGAAGAATTTTGCTCTTTTGAACAAATTCAATTGTGTTATGATCCAAAGCGGCAATTCTTTTAAGTTCTGATTTAGGAGATCAGCCAAGTATTGCAAGGAAGAATTAGTCCCACTTGTCATAAAAGCACGTTTTAAGACAAGCGTTTTGTTTCAATTCAGCGATTTTACTTATTTGTTGACTATGTTAACGTTAAGGATGATAGCCGCATGTATTTTAAAAGCTCTAAAATTTTTCCTTTCTACACTTTCAAGGGGTAAAATGGAGATTATGTTCCTTCTGCTTTTTAAAAGAATTAAAGCAACCTCCTACTTCAACGAGTTGGAATCCCTGTGTCTTCATTCCTCTCAGTAGAATATATTTGCATAATAATACAGTCTATAGTCAGAACTGCAATATATCAGAGTACACATGAACAATGTTTTTTCCAGCCCATTCATCATTCACAGCACCTCAACATGGCAAATATGCATGTTCCCGCTTAGACTGCAGCTTGAAAATCTAGATTTCTCAATTGCAATAAAAATCTCAGACGGCCACTATATTTGATTTTTCTCTGTACTAAACAATATCCTTTGTTACCTCTTAAGCCAAATATTTATATCTTTTTATGGGGAACAAACCCCACAAAATATTCTTTGTCTCCTCTGTAATATTTGTATATGAGTCAATGTGTTTTTAGTTATGGAACTAAGGCAACATTTCTTCCCTTGATAATAACTGGCATTGTTTGCTCAGGCAACAAATCGAAAGCTAAAAGAAAGCCAGGTTTAATTTTTAAGGCCCTAATATGGGGGCCTTATGGCCCTAAACAATTTAGATGCCATTGAGTTCTCTATACCTTTCTGCAGCATTTGAGATTAGCTGATTTATTCGTGGCTACAGTCCTCAAACTGAGTATCTGGAGTAGAAAAGCTCATGGATTTGCAGTTAATTTCTGCTATACATATTTGAAAGACCTGCAGCCTGCTGACCTCCCAGACACCATGCAAGGTCCCATCTGCTATCTGCTCACTCATACTTTTGTTTGAAAGGATGAAGAGGGACTAATTTAGTCTATGCTTAACAGCCAGGTTTTGTATCTCTTTTTCATAAAATAAGCCCGTTTCTCCTGTTTCAATCTGTTGGAAGTCAGCTGCGATTCTTGTATTTTTAAAATGGAAATGCAGATCGGCCGAATGTTCATACAAAGCACATCTCTCTTGGAGCAAACTGAGAGGCTTACACTGAGGTAATTCTAACGTTACAATGCAACTGATGAAAGCACTATGCACAAATAAATAACTTTTATTTGATTTCACTAAATTTTGCTATAGGAATTAAATCTTAATCACAAAATTTGTTTTGACTTTGATTTAAATCATTATATATGTAGAATCCCACACCAGCAAGAGTACTCAACGACTAGGGGTTCCCCATTCCTACTTTAGTACATCCTGACAAAACCTGAATGCTTTTTCTGTTCACAGGAAGGATGAGGGCATATTTTCCTCAACACAAAGAACTTTTTCCATAAGATAATCTGCAGAGTCGTCAGTCACCTGACAGCTACCGCTGCCTGGTAGTCCTGTCCTCAGTCTCCATGGAGAGAGTGAGGAACTCATAAAAAGGAGGACAAGGCAGCTACTGATCAGTTGCTAGCCTAGGCCCAAAGTCCTCAAGGCATCATATAGATCTGTGTTAGTTGTTCTCAAAAAAAAGTGAGCAATTAATGATATACTATTTCGACAGCATACTTAGATGTATGCTTTGTTAAGCTTCTACTAAACCAATGTCCAATTGTCTCTCTCTAGAGAGAAACAACGTGGATTTATCTCATTTTTCCAACTGTCTTCTAACATCACCCACGCTGCGGTATCTTTTTCTTCTAAATACAAAGTGTGAGTGTTTGGTTTAGTGTATTAAAGGACTGAAAATCCTCTTCCACTTCAGAACAAAATCTGTTTTTCATTTGGGACCGTATCATCTGTCTCCAAATGCGGGGCTGTTCCCTCAGAGCCTGATGCAGGCCTCAGCCACGTGCATCACAACCCTCCTCCCTCTTCACCGCTCTCATATGACTGGCGCTGCTCCCACTGCCTTCACCCAGCCATTGATGCTGTTGGTGTGATCATGGCAATGGTTGCGTTATCAGGAAAGCTTTTTTAAGCCCCCCTCTGAAATACCAAACTGGTAATAAGCAGCTTTAAAGCACGCTGCTGTGGGGCATTGCGCCGAGTGGGCACATCCCATAGCCCATGTGAGCAGGTAGACAGGGGCAGTGTTGGAACAGCTGCCTCCAGAATAGCAAGCAGCTGACGTTCAAATTATTTCCTCAGCATCGCCCCAGGTGAGCATTTCCTTGGGTGAAACCCCAGCTCGGCAGCGGCCGATGGCCACCTCGCCGTGAGCGGAAACCAGCCGAGCTTCTGGCCATGACGGTGGAGGCCAGCGAGCAGCACAACATCACCCCCTCAAAACCAAGGCTGAAGTTGAGATAAGGGCAACACCACACCAAGTTTGTAAAATAAGATTCTGGATTCCAGACAGATAAACAATCTTAGGCCTTTGATGTACTGAGAATTCCCCTCAAGATACTGACTAGGGCTGTGTGAATAATTGACTTTTTCAGCTGAATTGCTGAAGCAACCAACCAAACAAACCCCAACTTGTTTGTTAATTAACATTTTTTTCTCTCTTGAAAACTGAAAAAAAAAGAAGAAAAAGTGTAGTTTGGGGTTGCTGAATTGTTTCATTCAAACAGAAATTGTTTCTCTTTCATCTAAACTATTTTTTCAAGACAAAAGCCATCTGAAAATGCAATACAAAGTTTCTGATAGGAAACAAGGGCATGGATAGAAACACAGAATATTTGCTGGGCCAATGGACCTCTGTATCCCATGATGTAGGACACTTCTCAAGCAAGGCCACCTAAGGTGTATGGCTCCTGCTTGGGGAACCTGAAGAAACACCTATCCTACTTTAAAATCCAGCCCCTGGGAGACATGCCCAAGTCAAAATTCCTGTTCGGGTCTGGGAACTGGGACCTAATGCTTCAAGTACAATGCTGAAAAGTAGTGGGGAAGTGCCAGCTATTAACTTCTTTGTTGTGCACATGTCTTCCTACAGTCCTGAATCAGATGTTTCACTTGAGAAGTATCAAAATGAATTCTCTCCATTTTTCTGTTGCTCTGCTAAAAGGTCTGTGAAATCTATTGAAAAATCTGAATTTGCCAAGAGTCTTGATTGCCCTGAAGTGTACTTTCAGTGTTAGCCTCATTAGCTTTTTGATCACTTTGTCAAAAAAAAAAAAAGAAAAAAGGCTACATAGGCTACATAGGTCAACAAAATAATATCCCAAGAAGTGCTGCAGTTTTCTCCAAGGAACTAAAACCCAGCACAGATCAGCAACTCAGTAGTTAGCAATGGAAAACAGCACTGATAAGAAAGAGTGAATGAAATCAACCACCTTAGTTTTATCATTCAAACTGTCAAAAGGATAAATGTAAGCTGCTGGAAAGTTCAGTCCTGCCTACTCACATCTGTGTTTGTATTGCAGACACGTACTCTTGGATGTGTCACAGGCTCAAGTATTTACGATGATTTCATGCTAAATCACCGCCCTATGACTGGGTGACATTTCTCTTGAAGGTCCCCATTCCCCCATGCTCCCGGTGGGACCCACGCTGGAGAGCCGCCTCTGAGGACAGTTTCCCTGAACTGTAGCATGAGCTGGGCTGCACCCTCCCTCAGTTACCATTATTTTTTATTTCAGAAGTTAGTCTACCCCAGTTTAAGCCACTGCCATTTGTTCAGGAACAGTCACTGCAGCCAGCGAGGCTACCCACAGCATGACAAAAGTTATCCAAAAACAGCTCTGCAGTTCAGGGAAACGCAGTACCCCTACTTCTGACATTTTTGCAGCTGTACTTTCATTAAAAAAAAAAAAATACAGTCCAGAGCATATTACCTTTAAAATACAAAATGAAATGGGGATCCAGCAGTGCCTGCTGTATTTTGAGCCGTATTATGCAATTGAATCAAGATTACATAACCAGTGTGTGATTACAGAAATGTGGCTCCCATTACACAGAGCCTGACTACGATTTACAGAGTGGCAGCCCATCACAGATTACACATCTGTAACCAGAAATTAAATTTATTGTTAATATTACCTATTAACGTTTCAGTTCAGAATGCACGCGTGCAGACTTTGAAGCGCACATTATAGCTACTTAGCTACTAAGTTACTAGCAGCAATTTGTTTTAGACTTTTATTTTATCCCGCAAGCATTCTCTTTTTTTTATAATTAACATCTTAAACTTCAGGAGGAATGTTATTGAAACTCTTGTTTATTAAATGTGCCTACTAATGGTGCACCCATAAACATCCTGCGTTATCAGAAACTACTATTACTGTGTGGAAAAACTCTTAAGGGGATTAGGCAAAAAATACAGGTTAAAAAGCTATATATTTGTTACTTATCTAATAATTTAGTGGTTTTCTTTACTGAGTCATTTTATGATCTCAGTAAACCTTAACCTAAGCCTTCAACATTGAATATTGCAGAAATGTGCTGAATTGTTGAAAGAAACAGACAGAATTTAGTATTGTCCTTCTAAATCCTTGTTTAAAATAATGAGAAATATAATCACTCTAATAAGATGGGTTACCACATTGCATGACATGTTAAGAGTAGCTACAGAACTTCAGTATACCTATGGCTCAATGTAAATTAAGGCTTTTTTTTTCTGGTAGGTTTTTTATATCCCAAGGTGACCTAGGGAACTTGACCTATTCCTCTTCAAATGAAACGTGGAGAAAAATACTATCTGACTTAAAAAAAAAAAAAAAAAAAAAAAGGCAGTAGGCCCAAATGAAACAAGGGAGAATGAAAACACACAAATGAGTCCATTACATAACCAAATTTTCTGTGTTAAGGTAATTTGAGTCTTTACTCCTGTTCATGCAAGCAGTTCCACAGAAGCAAACAGGAGTAACCTTCTCAAACAAATGAATAACATGTTATTATTTACTCCTTCCCCCATCCTCACCGAGACAGGAATTTAAGAAGTTACTCGGC
The DNA here is from genome assembly GCA_011075105.1 of Heteronetta atricapilla. Classification (NCBI taxonomy): domain Eukaryota; kingdom Metazoa; phylum Chordata; class Aves; order Anseriformes; family Anatidae; genus Heteronetta; species Heteronetta atricapilla. Next base: position 85,344,334 of record CM021732.1, read on the forward strand.
ATCATTCAGTGACAGACGAGGAGCTGTTGCCCACTGGGCTCAAGGGCATTCATGAAGTGAGCAGCAAAAAAACCACCCCGCCACAGCCATGTGTACACTGCCCACTACAATGACCACGAAGAAGGACGGGTTAGGAGTTTCGCCAGCAATATTTACCTACTTATTAAAAACGTCTTTATGAAATACTTCTAAGGATATTCTGCAGGAGAGAAAGAAAATACAAATAAAACATGTTGATTCAGCTGGGAAGCAGGCGACATCCTCTGCCGGGGGGGAACCAGGAACCTCCTCCAGAGAGGAGAGGGGAGCTGGCTGGATCCGTCCAGCTGCTGTCGCTGCAGAGGCACCCCGAATTAGGTGGTCCTTCTGGGCAGGGGCATTTTAGGCTGGCATAAACAACTCTGCCACGGCAGCTCCTGGTGTGACCTCTGGGGCCACTGCAGAGGACAGCAGCGGACAAAGATCTGGGGGCAGCAGCTCCGGAGTTGTGCTCTGCGCCAGCGGCCGGACTTCACCAAAGAGGCCAGCAAGCATGGAAGCCAAGAAGCATGGAGGCCAGCAAGTATGGCCAACCAGCTGGAGAAGGGCAGGAGGTGGAGGACTCCAATCCTGAGCCCCTATTGCTTTGGGACCCTGTGCCTTGTCTTGGTGCCACATGCCACCAGGCCAAGCAGAGGGGCAGGAGACAGGCAGGAGGGCATGATGACTGCCTCTGCTCCTCGCCCCTCCGTGCTGCCCTGCACCTCTGCTATGCAGAGAAGGGCCCCGGGAGCGAAAGATGCTCACCTTCCTGCTCACCAGCAACACAAGTTCCTCGAGGGGAACCTCTCACCTGGTCCTGGCCAAGGTTGGACCCAGCACCCTTTGGGGTCGCCATCCTCAGGGCTGCACAGACACCCACGCCCCAACATGCATGGTGGGACCCGCGTCCCCCCTACCTGCCCCTTGACCAGGCTGGCCGCGAACTGCCTCATGACGGCCTCCACCGTGTAGGCGCTGGACCAGCCGCGGGGAGTGAGCAGCTCCATGCAGATGGCTCCGCCGTCGAGGACGTAGCCGTTCTCCAGGCGCGGGCTCAGCACCCTCATGAAGGGCGGCGAGAAGGGGAAGTTGTCGGGGAAGGTGAGGTTGAGCAGGATGTACTCCGTGTTGGTCTCCTTCATGTCCTGCCACAGCACCGAGTCCTTGTCCACCTGGTGCAGCTTCACGTTCCAGTCGAAGAGGCTCTCGTCCACCAGCTCCACCGAGATGAAGCGGTCGCTCAGCCGGGCGATGTCCTGCAGCTCCTTCATCAGACGACGGCTCCGCACCTGCGTGCAGTGCTGCTGCCGGCCCGCGGGTGCCAGCGGGCCGGGCCCCGACGGCGGCGCCACCGGCCCGGAGCCGGCCCCGGAGCCGGAGGTGCCAGAGCCCGAGCCGGAGCCGTGCCGGCCGCCCCCGTGCTGCTGCTGCTGCTGCTGGGCCGCCTCCTTGCTGGCCGCGGGCTCCCTGGCCGCCTCCCGGGGCTTCTCCCTGCCGCCCGCCTTCTTGTCCTTGCGGCCCCCGGGGCTGCCCTCGCTGCTGCTGCTGCTGCTGCCGCCGGCGGGGGGGGGGCCCTGCGGCTGGGGCTTGTTGCTGCTGTTCTTCTGGCCGCCCCGGCCCCGCAGCGAGGAGCCCTGCTGCCCGCTGCTGCCGCGGTGGTGGTGGTGGTGGTGGTGGTGCTTGGGGTCCTCCGTGTCCCGGCTGTGCAGCCGAATCAGACCGATTTTCCGCAGCAGAGTGGCCATGTTGTGCGCGGCTCCCTTCTCCCTCCTCCCTCTTAATATTTTAATTTTTTTTTTTTTTCCTCGCCGAGGGAGGAAGCTCTTTATCCTCGAGGAGCCCCCGCCGGGCTGCCGGTGGCCGCGGGGAGGAGGAGGAAGGGGGGGAGCACGGCGAGCCCCCGGTGCTGCAGGGGCGGCGGGCAGCGAGGCGCCGGCGCTGCCGCTGGGGGGGGGGCCGGGACGTGCGGCCGCCGCTCCAACGCCGCCCTCCCCTCGCTACGCCGGGGGCATCACCACGGCAAAACGGGAGGAAAAAAAAAAATAAAAAAAATATATAAAGAAATTAAATATATATGTATGAAATAGAGAAGCGCCACGCAGAGCCCCCCGGCGCAGGGCGGGCTCTCCCCGTGCCGCAGATGGCTCCCCCGGCACCTCCCGGCTCGCCCCCACCCCCGGCGCCCCCCTTCCCCCGGGGGCCGGTCCCCGCCGCGCCCCCTCCCGGCGCCTCCCCCCGGGCCGGGGAGGGCGGGGGCTCCGCGCCCCCCGCCCCTTTGTTCCGTGACACCCCCCCCCGGCACCCGCCGCCTGCCGGTGCCGCAGCCCCGGTACACGCGTGGTGCTGCCGCGGTGGCGGCGTGTGCTCGGTGCACGTCTAACGTGGGTGTGCAGGGGCTGCGTGGAAGCCTGAGTGCGCCCACGCGTGTCCCTGTGCACCCGCTTGTTGTGCGGCTGTGTTGCTCACCCCCACGCGTGTAAAGCACGTAAGGGCTGCGTGTTTTTATATATACGCACACCCATGCGCTGCTGTGTGTACTGCATATCTTAACCCTACCTGTAGCACCCAGTGCGTGGCCGTGGGTATAAGTGCCTACGTACGTGTGCCCTGCTGTGCGTACGTCTCTCTGCGTTTTTCGGGTGCTGGTGGTGCACAGACCTCATCCCTCCGGTATCTGCTGCCTCCACAGCACGTCCGTGCATCCTCCTGGGGCTGCCTGCCTCACGAGGGAGAAAAGCCAGACCCCCAGGTCTGTCCCCACGGCCCTTGGAGAATGGGAAATAATAAAAAGTGCAGTGAATGCTTTGCATTAGGGAGAAGGCAAGGCCCTAAGTAGGATTTTATCTATCATGCAGAGTATATAAAGCAATGGGCAGTGAGTGCATGGAGCAGCACTTTACTCTACAATAATTTTTCCAAGCAGACTCCCTTCCCTAGGACTGCCCTCAAAGCCCATCCTCAATGGTTCTGACGAATTGCCAGTGCTGGAAAAGGGCTGCTGCACTTCTTGAAAGATACTGCAGGACACATGGTGTTTTCATCAAAAACTGGGAAACCAACTTGCTTCCAAAAATTGCTGGGGTCAGTTCACTTCTCAGCTTATTTTCCCTTCCTTCTTGCTGTTACTCAGACCTCTTGCTTTTACCAGCGTGTCCACGTTCACCAGGTGCCCACTCACCAGCAGCTGTAACAGCAAACAAGAAGAAAAACATCCAGTCTCCCCGCCAGGCTCTACAGATGGACCCAAACGATAGATATGCCTGATATTCTGTAGTTTAAAAATAATGATAATAATAAAAACTTGTTTTTAAAATCAGGATCCTAGAATCATATTTGTTTTTCAAATATGGCATTATTAAGGGCTCAAAGTCTTCTTATTAAAAACCTTCTTTCTGCGAGGCTGTTCACAATTTCATTTATTTTCTCAGTTTGTGCAATCCGCTCAGAGCAGGAGAATAAGTATTTATTAATTTCAAAGTTTACCTAATAATGTAGCAGGAAGACTCGCTGTATGACATAGGTATTTGAAGAGATCACAGCAAATGTAATCGAAATTACAGGCCACGTGCCACCAAGAAGGATGGGGAGGATGCACAACATGACTCCGTGGCCCTGGCAGGGCCACCGCTGTTGGCAGCACGGTGACACCGTGGGGCTTGCAGGGTGGTGGCACTGCTCCGCAGCTCCTTTGGGAGGGCAGGGGGTGGGGAAGCTGGAGCTGGAGGCCCCCTCTATTGCTCCCAGAAGACCCTGTAGAGGTGGGTTAGGAGACATGGTGGAGCTGGCCTGCATGTGCTACCTGGTGCATCTCTCATTAATTAGTCTGTTTTGAATGGAAAGAAGATGAAGAATTGTAAACGATGCCCCAGGAAGCACTGTGCTATGCTGCTGTCTTACTGTGCTATGCTGCTGTCTTTTTTTTTTCTGCTCCTGCCCTCCGTGCTGTTGACCTGCTCAGTCCAAAAACCTGTTAGTATGGTAACCCTTGGGATGGCTTCAGTCCTTGCCTGTGGAGGTACCTGGGGTCTGTTGTAGGTGATGTTTGCAAAATTTCCCCATCTGGGTAGATGTTCATGTGAAATACAGGGTGTTTCCTGGGAGGCGAGGTCCCAGAGAAGCTGGAGGTGGGTAGGCTGGCTTGGCTGCTAATGTCCTGTCCACCTCACCTTGCTCTCCTACCTTCCTTTTCTCTACAGCACACCCTGCCTGCGTGACTGAGGAACTGCTGGGTTAGATGATACCGAAGTGTGTCCAAGCCTTCCCATGCGAACCTTCTGGAGTCCCAGCCTCCCACTGAGCTATATTAGTGGCCCATCCATGGAGCTGGGAATCTCTAGAGCACAGACAAACTGCGTGCAGCCATTTCCCGATGTGTGATGCTCCTAAGTAACCCGTAATCTGTGATTTGATGAGCACAGGACGCCAGCAGGACTCGCAGGGGGAGAAGCACAGAAGGATATCGCTATTCTTCCTGTTTGCAGCTGGAGCAGGGCAGAGAGAAATCAGATAGGATGGGTCTGGAGATTTCTCCTGCTTGGGTGAAAAGCCGTGTGTGGGTGGTCATGCAGGACACGGCGTTCGGTGGTTGTTCCTGGCTGAGTGTCCAGTGCCAGCCAGGACAGGCAGGCAAATATGTTGGGCTGAACCAGAATGCCAATTAGCAACTGGAGCCTTTGTGTTGGCTCCATTAATGCTTCAGACTGAAAGGTCACTGCGTGGTGTCCCTGTGGTAGTTGGCAGGAGGAGCCGCGCTCGTAAATTTAACGTGACGAAAGTTATTTACCTTCCTCATATAACCGCTGGGGTACCTACCCAGCGGGGAAGCTGCAAAAAGAGCAGGGTCTCCGCAACGGGAGCCGGGAGCCAAGCAGTGCCATTGTTTCGTAAAACAGTACAAGATTAATGACGGGAGTGATGAGAAAGCTGGTTCAATGGGGTGGAGGGTGTAATAGGTGTGCCCTGACAAATGGTGCTGTGCTGCGACAGGGCGCTGCTCTGATCGTCCTGGAACTAGTGCAGTCTGGTACACCCTGTGTCCGTACTGTCTGTAGGATAAAACAGCTGTAGTGATGTAGTGGACTCTTCTTTTTCATAGCCTAGCTTCCTCAGCAAGGGAATTAGCTGTAAGTCCAGGACAGACTGGATGGCTGCAAGTCTAGGGCCTTGAAGGAATACAGAATGAATCAGCGTGACAGTGGAGATTCCTCCTGCGTCAGTGAGACTGTCCTTACCCAAATGTTCATTGAAAAATAACAAATTTGGGTCCATGATCACTCTTTAAGGAATTCTGATCAACTCTTCTTCCATAGTACCTTACAAAGAAGAACCCCGACTATTAACTCTATTCGTTATTATATTTTCTCACCAGTTTGCTAGATGCAGAGATCAAACAAGTCATCTGCAGTCTCCCAGACACTGTCCTCCTATTCTTTTTTTTTGGAGCAGAACTAATTGCTCTGCTTGTGGTACATAAAGACATCCTAGAGTGATGCAATTACTTCAGAACCAAGGAGGTACAGGGCAGACTGCAGCTGGTGAAGGACATCTCAGACGCTTTTTGCAGATGGGTAGAGAGGCATCTGTCCTTAGCTGGAGATGTAGAGCTCTGAACTGCTATTGCAATTTGATGTTGCTTGGGGCTACCAAGAAGGTCTTTATGGCAGTGGTGGTGGTGGTGTTTTTTTGTTTGTTTGTTTCATTTTGGTTTATTTTCCCTAGAAGCCTAAATCTGGCCTGTGATTCTCGTTTTTATTGAGTTTGCAGAAAAGGAGTTAACCTGAGACTCAGTTAAAAGTTTTGATGTGTACTGTTTGCCCCAGCATACATGCAGGACAGTTTTAAGGCTCAGATGAGCAAGTTGGAAGATGTTACTTTAATTGTAATGAGAGCAAAGAAACATTCCTGGGATGACCGGGGGAATAAAATGCACATCTTCTTAGGAGAATTAGAAGATCTTGTCTTGTTTAGAATAGCCCAGCAAGGACTGAATGGGGGTGTGGTGACACTATATAAATATATTTGAGAAGTAAATGTCAGAGAGGGATATTGACTTCATCACATGATCAAATGGCTGTACAGTGAGTAATCCTGAATGCATTTGGACTGGAAATCTAAAGGCTTTCAGCTATCTGACGAATGAGGGGCTTGAATACTTGTCCAAGCTCTGGAAGCAGTAGCCTTCAGTCTTGTAGGATGGAGCCTGAGAAGCTTATGGACATAATTGTAAAACAGAATGGAACAGGAGAGGATAGAAAATTAGGCTTATGTTATGAGTCCCTTGGCATCTGATGTGTCGGTATCCCCAGTTGTGTGAAAAAAGAGATTAGATCACTGTTGATTTGCATTACGCTTATAATAATTCCATGCCTCAGGGCTTCCACTGGAGATGGAAAATATTTTTCATTCCTCTTGATGCATAATTTGTCCTCTGCTGGTCTTTTTGACTTCCACTGTAGGTCTGCAAGTAGATTACTACAGGTGGCATTAAAATCTTAAGGTTGTGTGTCCTGCTCACATCCTCAGGATTAGGCCAGCCTCTAGAACTGGATGTCTTTTAGAGTTGTTTACCCAGATCAGCTTGGTAGGCACCATTGATTTCCTTTACAGCATGGAACACAGTCTCCTTCCTACAACCAACTGAGGCTTTATTTAACAAATGATTTGCCAATCTACAAATACTTTTTTTTTTTTTTTTTTTTTTTTTTTTTTAATCTAACAAGCAAGCTATTTACTCATCTCTTCTTCCTTTGCATGACTGAGTTATCCCAATACTTACTAGTATGTCTGTGGGCACCTTTCATTATTTTTCTGCTTCCTTTCATCCTCCAAAGTGACATATCCAATACTCGTTGATTTTTTTTTTTTTTCAGATATTCCACAAGTGGATGGTGCAATGCTTAATATCAAATTTACTGATTGGAAGATATTTGATGTTACAGGCGATTTTCATTTAGAAAAGTGATATAGCAGTGTAGTGAAATCACTGTGTAATCACAATATATCAACTGCAATTTACCCTTGGATCACAGCACAAATGTGATTGCCATTACTGGTCTCTATATACAAACCATCACAATGCTGGGCATCCAGAGTCACCAGGAAGAAATGTACAGGTCTGAAGCCAGCTTGTGTCTGTTGATCTCTTCAAAATTCTTTTGCTGGTTGTTTGGTTTTTATCCTCCATGTTGGGCTGAGACATGCATTCACTCCCCCTCATGCTGGTCTGACACAACTGGAGACATTCACACTCTGTTAATGAAGAGAGAAACATTTATACCACCAGCCCATCCATTTGACTGTTGATGGCTGTTTATCTAAAACAAAGGCCACTCTCCGGTCCCCTTTTGTGCTGGGATAAACTCAGCTTCTTTGAAACAGCTGTGGACAGTCACAGCCTGCATTAATCCCTGAGCTTCGTGGGCACATCGTCCATGTGTAGGGGTTTAATGGTCAGTCACACAACACCACTTATTTTTAAGGGGATACTCAGAGGGAAGCCATTTCTAGCAAACATCAAGAAAGAAGAAAGACTCAGAGCTATTTTCACTCCTGGAACATAAAAGCCTACAGAGGTGCATGCACGGTCCCTATATTACTGCTGACACATGCTCTGAAGTTACCTTCCTCCCAGAGTCACAAGTCCATCCAACATTTCTAATCTCTTTTACCGAGTTAGAGAAACAAAATGCATGAGGTAACATCCACTCCACAGACATGATAAGCCCAGATAAATGCAAAGGATACATGGTTAAATAAATTGGATAAATGAATAGCTGCTCTATCACAGCAACAGCTTTTAAGGATGAGGAGGTAAACAATATTTCTGGAGAATATAATTGCCTGTCTGCTCTTTAAGTCTGTGCAGCGCTGGAAATTTTCAGACTTTTATCTTTCATAGCGTTCACCTTCATGTGTTGCTGCTCACTGACCGAACAAGGTTTGCATCCAGGAATTCTGAATCATGGAGCATCCTTTGCTTTGTTTAAGATGACCATCATGTATATACACAACTATGTTTGAATTCTTCCACTCATACACACACACACACAAAGAAAAAAAAAAAAAAACACAGTGTGTAAATCCTGAGAAAAGCCTTACTGTGAAGTACAGAAAGCACTCATAAATTTCTCCCAGAATAAAAGTACAGTGCATCCTCTACCTTGTTCCATCTTTAGTCTTGACATCTTCTGGGCACAATTTCCTGCTACAATGTCACCCTTACAGTCATTCCTCAGCTGCTCAGTGAGGAAGCTGTATCATGCAGTGCCTGGAGGAAAGGCAACAACATGATGGTCGTTCTACTCTGGATACAAAAATTCCTGTTTGTCATTGCAGACAAGGACTTTCTAGACTTTCTGGGTAGAATTTCTAAAGATCTGAGATCGTGAACTTTCCTGGTCTGCTTCGTATAACGAAGCTGCAGCTCACTCCACATGAAGCTGATGGCTGCTGCTAGAGCTGTTTTGCTAGCAAGCACACAGTGGCTGCGCCTGAAAGCAGTGCTCCAGGTACTCCACCATGCCAGGAGAATCACCAAAGGGACTCACAGACCATGCTTGTTACCAGCTCAGTGTGCCAGGTTAACCCCCGGCTAGATAAAGGCATGGAGACTTGAAGGCAGCTAAGCAATACATGGGCGTCAGTCTGAACCACAGCGAGTTAACATACGGAGACAACCAAACCCATTGCATCTGACTTTAAAGGCAAAACGCTGGAATTTCAGTAATTCAGTTTCAATTACTTCATGGTGCCAATGAATCATTTTTGGCTCCTGAAGTTTTAAAACTGCATACCAGACCTTTTGCTCACCTGAAGCGACAGAAACAGGACAAAGTTCAACAGTAAAAAGTCGTGTGCTGAGGGGCTAATGATAAGGAATTGTAATGTAAATCCGGAGGAGCAGACAAAGAAGAGAGAGAGAGAGAGAGAAGAGTGTGGTGGTTGACAGAATAAAAAGGATGTGTTAACAGAGTGATGCAAGTTGAAAAAATGAAAGGCTAATGTGACTGACGGTAGACAGTGAGTTACTTTTAGAAAATATGGGGAAGCATTAGTACCATTGCATAAGATGTTGGTAAGATCCCATCTGAATCCCAGCATCCTCATCTTTGATGCCTGCTGAACACTTTTTTCTTTGACTCCTGTCAGTTCTTTGTGTTCTTTTAAATGCAACCACATTCACTCCTCTTCCTCTTTACATCATACAGCCATAAGAAAGGTCAATTGCAAAGCATTTACGGGTAATAAATTCTTTCTCCTTTTCCCTAAGATCTTTGCATTGTCAGCACAATAGCAAAAGGCATGCTTTAGCTTCATGTTTCTCAAACCACCAATTATAACTCCCAAGTGGAGTAGAAAAGCTAAATACTTTAAGAGATAGTTAGATTAATTGAAAGATTACTGGCAATAGCTTAGTTCCTTAAAAGTGAGGAGTTTGTATTTATATAGACTGTCATACATTGTTCCCAAGAACTGTGATCAAGTCTTCACACCTTGGTCTTGGAGAAGCTGCTGCTGCCACCAGCTGGTAGTTCACTGGTCCTTGGCTGGAGAGATGTCCCAGGAAGGCAAGTAGGCCACAAAGTAGCTAGCATCTACAGAAAGCTAAAGAAACGTTGCTTCAGCCCCAAATCCATTTTGGAATTTGACAGAAGGCAAGACCTGTGTTGTTAACAGGGCAATCTTATGACAGCTTTCACAGTAAGCAGTTATCCATGGGCACAGCTGGAACAACAAGCATGATAAATTCGGAAGATCAGGCATGCAACACTGGTCCTTTTTATGACTGGATGACACTAACGTGCTTCATCACTTAAGTTCCAGAAATGTATTTTGGGATGCCATCTCCTTTGTACTCAGGAAGTATAAATGGCAGTTCCTTGCATGCTTCCCTGCTTCATCTGCAGGTCTGATATAAGAAGGAGTCTAGAGAGCATTATGTTAAACAACATGAAAAAAAAAAAAAAAAAAAAAAAAATTGGTTTAGCGGCCTGATGAGTGTTCTGTGGTTACTCTATGGCTGCCATCATAAATGTTGTAAGAGAAGGGATTTTGCCCCACTAATGGGTTTAGTGCAAATCAGTTGTTCTTTTCCTGCCCACTCTGTAAGTATGAAGATGCACGCAAAGATCTTGGATTATCAGAAGCTATACACATCACTGTGGATTGGCTACTGGGTTTGTCAAAAGATGAAGGCTTTGCTTTATCAGGTTTAGCAACAACATGCATTTTGTCATACAACTTATTATGGCTGATTAACTTCAATAGTTGTCATACAACTACTATGGTTGATCTGGAGGTAAATATAAAATTGTAAGTAAAAGGAGTGCACAGAAATGCCCATGTAGTGACAAATAGTGTGGAGGCAGCCTACACTGAATAGTTGGGTTTGCAAAATTAATGTATTTTAATACAAACAAATTGCAAAGTCATCTTCCTCAGAGCAAATTGTGCAAGTTCCTTTAACTGGATCAGCCCAAATTTCCAGCAGAACTTTGTGGCAAATAGGAGTTTTGCCATCCTGCAGTGTACTAACAAGAAAGGAGTGAGCAGCACAAGGGATGAGAGAACACAGGGACCCACAGCTCTGCAAAGACCAATATCAGATTTCAATGTGCAGGTCATCTTTCTTCTTCTGACAATATTGAAAAATTGGAAATACTGCAGAAAAAGCTGAAAGTGATTCAAGAAAATGGTGTAAAGAGTTTGGTTTGTTTAATTTATCATACACAGGACCGAGAGATGATTCAATTATTTGATTAAAGTGCAGAATAGATATCTCAGAACAAAACTAACTGGATAATAAAGCATTTCTTCATCAGGTAGGCAGAGATGTGGAGAGAATAGAAACCTATAAATTAGACTCTTACTCAGGCAACTTTTGTGATTAAAACCTATTTAAAGATTGGACACTGAACATGAACAGTAAAGAAAATAACTTTCCCAGAAATGCAGGCAGATTGCAAAGAGGGTGGAATATAAATGCACAAGAGTGTGAAGAATGACTTTAAAGTTGAAGAGTTACTTGAATTCTCCAAAAAAGAATAGTAGAATGAGAGTCTTTAGTTCAATGTGTACCTGTATCACAGTGCCTTTTAGGAAGGACCTTTGTATCTGCTGCATGACCTTGCTAGTAGTATCACTGAATTATTAAGGTTGGAAAAGACCTCCAAGACCATGTGGTCCAACCATCCCCCTACCATCAATGTCACCACTAAACCATGTCCCTAAGCACCACGTCCAACCTTTCCTTGAACACCCCCAGGGACGGTGATGCCACCACCTCCCTGGGCAACCCGTTCCAATGCCTGATTGTTCTTTCAGAGAATAAGTGTCTCCTCATTTCCAACCTAAACCTCACCTGGCACAACTTGAGGCCATTCCCTGTAGTCCTATCACTGGTTATCTGTGAGAAGAGGCTGACCCCCAGCTCCCCATACCTTACTTTCAGGTAGTTGTAGAGAGCAACACATGACAAGGTATATCAGAAAGCTGGGTGGCTATATAGTACCACAGAATGGCATCCACTCTGTTTAACTCTTACAAAGGTCCCCAGTTAGCTTGTTGGCCTGCACCAAGCAGCACTCTTCCAGAAGTGCCTTCAGGCACATTTCAGAATGCAGATACTCCAATACCAGTGGAACTCAATGCTGGAGAGTGGTCCCAGGTCCATTTCATTTGCTAGTACACATGTGGTCTGGAATCTTGGTATATCCTACTGCCCGGGATATTCCTGTGCCTTTTAAATACAGTGCACTAGTTAGTGAGTTGGAGGAGGAAAAAAAGAAAAAAAAAAGAAAAAAAAAAAAAAAAAAGCAGAACCAGCTCTGCTTATTGCTGTTATATAAGGAACTTTTTTTTTTTTTTTTTTTTTTTTTTTTTTTTTTTAAAGAGTACAGTGTATATATATTTCTCACATCTCTGGAAAAATATCATGTGAAGGTACTTGATAAATAATGAAAATGACTGCATTTCAGAAGAATGGATCTCAATTTTGCTTTAAATGACAACTGGTGACAATACGGATGCAATATAAGCCCAGTCTAATCAATAAGATTAATATTCCAGGGGGAAAAAATCAGATAATTGTATTGATTTTCTCAGCATATTTTAAAAAGCAAAATGAACAATTAATTCCTTATGTAATATCAAGGGTATTAGGAATTAAAGTTTTCAACATTGTAGATCATTGTCATTACACTATAGAAATAAGGTTCGTAAACTGATAATCATATTTCAGTCCTTTGCTGTGTCTTAGAAGGTTAAGAAGAGATTCCCTCATCCGAAGTCCATTGCTGTCAACAGAAAGAGTTCCAAAGGTCTCCGTGATCTTTGGTTCATGTCTCACTAAAACATCTCCAGATCTACTGAACTAGGAAGAGCAAAATTACTGTATGAACAAAATCTTGATCTACTGCTTCTTGAAGAAAAATAAATAAAATAAAATTGGATGATTTCAGTAAGAATGAGATCCAGTCATGATACATAAATGCACCATCCCACTAGTTTGTGCTAAGTGTATTATTTCAAGTCATTAATTAGCAAGTTGCTAAATATCCCATCTGTATGGAAACTATCACTGCACCTCTTATTCAGATGAACAATATATATATATGTATATTCCTGAGAAACTTTTTTTTTTTTTTTTTTTTTTTAATTGCACCACCTTATTTTTATACAGTAAAATGTGGAAATACAGCATGCTTTGGAGTTACTCCAAAACTGTCCTAAATGTAAATACTATCAACCTGATATATATCAAGAACAGGTAAATGGTATTCTCTGTGCTGCTCAGATCTATCTTCCCTGTTTCTCTTTTGCTTATCACTTGTTGTAATTAAAGGGTAGATGGCTTATAAAAGATGAATTCTAACGTAGGCAATGTCCCCCAGCTAATGACGTCAAATTTCAGCCTACATTTCTTGGTCTGTAGACAAAGAATGAGAAAGAGATCCATGGATTAGATACAATAATGAAGAAGAAAACAGGAAAAAAAAGAGAAAATGAGAAAGACCAAAGGAGAGAAAAGATACATCACTGGAACTAAAGGGGTTTTATTTTCTTTATTCACTTCTATTTTATTCACCAGTGGCAGAGAACAGGAGCTGGGAGGAGAATCACAGTTTTGGAGATGGAGAAGCATATGAATAAATTGTGCCTTTTTATATTTCTAAGAAGACATGGTGATAATGCCAGCATTTTCAGTAATTAATTTTAAACACTGCATTGTGCCTTGTTACACTGGAAAGGTCATTTATCTGAAGTGTATAATCAAATATGAAAATGGTGAATTGATTTTTTTTTTTTTTTCTTTCCAGACCTGATAAAACAGTCTCAAATCAACCTTTTTATGCTCTGCTTGGTAAGAAACCACTATGCAATCTGTCTACATCCTACACAGCACATGTCATTCTTGGACAAGTCGAACAGGTGGGACCACACAGATTCAGATGAAGTCTCCTGTGTTCAGCAATAACCAGAAACAAATACTAAAGAGTGAGGACATGACAAACGTGTATGAGACCACCCCTGAACACTGTTCTGGGCTTCACAAGCTGAAGTGTTCCTACCTATTCAGGTTTTCCTAGCACAGTAGCCTTTCCTTAACTACAGTTATCTTGGCAGCCCCTCTCTGGCTCTATCCCAGGTCTACTCCAGGGAACCAGATCTGCACATAGTATCCAAGGATCCAAGGTTGGGGTGAACTGTGAATTTATGCACTGGCATAATGACATTTTCTACTTTGTCATCAAGTTCCAAATGATTCCTAACTCTCCATATGGCTTCTGATCACTGCTGAGCACCAAGGTGATGTTTTTGTGGAACTTTGTATTGCCATCCCTGAGTGTTGCTCCTGTGTAGAGCAAGAGGCCATCAGCCCAGAGATCATGAATCTTCATGTGAAATTAGTTTGTTGTTGTTGTTGTTTGCTATGTATGTCTTTTTATGTTATTTATCTGCATTTCTTTTGATATTTCGTTGCCAAGTCACCAAGACTTTTCAGGTCCTTCTATGTATGGTGTGGTTTCCTACAACCTGTACTCATCTTTACTCTCCCCACTAACATTCTCATAAAGCTGTTTTCTCAGCACGCTGATCTCTTTTTTCTGGGTCATCTATGAACACAGAGAATGGCACAAATCTCAGCACAGATCCCTGTAGAATTCATCTGGGAACCACTCTCCCTTGCAAGAATTGAATATTTCCTCCTGTTTTGTGTTTCCTCTTTGGCAATCAGTTCTTCATTCACTCAAGGATTTCTGCTCTAATGTGGTTGTTTTAGTTCCTTAAACGATTTTTGTTAAGGAATTTGCCAAATGCCCATGGGAAATTCAAGTAGAATATATCAATTAGACCACTCTTATCCACATGCGTGCTGACCCCTTGAAAAAATCATTAGAAGTATACAAAGCAGAATTTTCTTTTACATAACCTGTGCTGCTCTTCCCAAATGTGTCATGTTGATCCACAAGGCCTTTCATTATATCCTTTATTACAAACTCTACTTATCTGCCCAGTACAGGTGTCTGGTCTACAAGCCAATAACGTTCTGCTGTCTCTGTGGAAATAAAAGTAGGTGTTCAATATGGTTACTTAAATCATGGACCATGAAATTTTCTTTCTAAATCTTTTTGTCTATATTGACTGATTAAGTTATCTGTCAGGCTATCTATCTACCTATCTGTGTGTCTGTCTATCTATCCATCCATCTGTCTTCCACCTATCTTCCACCTATCTGTATCTTTCACTGGAACATCACTAGATTCTCTGTTTTGCCTTTTTTTCCCCCAAATAAGAAAACACTCTCCAATTTGGTGATATTGAGAACCGCTTAATAACTACTAGTATATTTATAGCCAGTTTTAATCTTAAAAGTACTGTACATACAGTTACCTAACAAAATTCAGTAATCTAACATAACTGGCATAGTTAGTATAGACTTAATATGATCTGGGTATCCCTATATTTGTTTTTTTACTTCCATTATTTTTTCTTTCAGATACTTTATCCAAGTTATGTTGGGTAATAAACTTTCACTCATCCCAAGAAAGCATGAAGTCATATTTGCTCAGTTCCAACAGCCAAGGGCTTTTCCACAAAGAGGAAAGAGATGAGGCTTTAACAGTACCTCAAAGCCCATTTTTGTTCCTGGATTTAAAGCAAGTTAGTCTGTTCCATACTTGCACTGAGTGTATTTAACAGATCTTTTCCCATAAGCAAAGATGGATATAAAACAATTCTTCTGTTTTAGTCCCAGGTTCTTGTGTCTGCAGAGTGACATCTGACACAACTGAATGTATTTAGATTGTTCCTTCAAAATCCTCCCTCCTTTTTCCTCATATTCACATTTAATCTTGTAAGTCCAACATATTCTATAATCTTCTCTTCCAAATATTAGGAAAAAAAAATGAATGGATTCATTCCTAAAATGAAGATCTCTTGTGTAATCAGTGAAAAGTACTCATTTTTACATGTCATAATTCTGGGAATTCTGCTCTCTAGAGAACATTCTATTAAAACAGACAGTCAGCAATTGCTGATCAACAAGCAATAGATTTATTTTATCATATGATGACAATACTTGATAAGGCCTGGAACTGATTAATTGATTTTTGCAGCCTTGGATTGTTCTTACAATTTTACATTTGCGTAATACTATATTTTCCTTAATACTTAGTGCTGTTGTGCTGTTTACAGTCACTTGCTTCTTCTTTTTTTTTTTTTTTTTAAATTAAGTATTTCTGACTGTGATGGTTCTCACTCTTGAACAGAAATGGTTGCAAGTTATATCTATGAATGCATAAAATACATTAAATTTGTTGATTGAACATCCTATCTATATTAGTTTAATTCTTATTTCAGATATTAATTCAAATAACTCACTGTGAATGAATCAAAGCATTAGATCCTTATCTGCTGTAAGCTGATAGCAAACTCCATTTACATCAGTGGTAGTTTGGCAGACCCAAAGGGCTGCCTTTTAAATTCCAATTGACATTACTTCTCAGATCCACGTGAAAACAGGCATACTGGAAATAAGCTCTTTATAAAACATACAGTTATTGTGATGTGCCAGGGGAATTGAAATATGTCAGATAATCTTCCCACAAGGAAAATGTTAACTAGATTATTTAATATAGACCGAGATTTTGTCATTCTACAGTTAATCCCATTGTTTTTTTTATTATCGAGCGAAATTGTCTGGCTGTCGTTTCTTTTATTTCTTACATAGTTTAGAGAAGCACACATAATTAGGAGATCTAAGACAGATGGGGAAGACAACAAGCCGTTATCAGATAATCAGTCAATGGTTCCTTCATTTCTTTTAGTGTCTTATGCCAAACCTTTTCTCTCTGCTGCTCAAGGAATACTTAATTTCCACGCAAAGAATAGCCACAGGACCCCAGTGCCAAATGCACACTACCCTCTGAGGCCAAGGCTTTCTGTAGGCTCTGATTCTTGTGGATATGAGAGAGAATTAAATCCAGGTATCCTGCTCTCTGGGTGTGCATTTTCATTACCAGATACAAGGGAAGTCTGAGGGCTCCTTTTGTGTGCAGGGTCAGTCACTGTCTGAGCATATCTGCTGATCAGGTACTGCCAGCAAGGCTGGCAGGAAAATATCTGCATTTTAGATCTATGCAGTTAGCCAGCTGCGGCTATGACCTTCACCTGCGAGTCAGGTCCCTTTGTGCAAGGGCTTCACAGAGGTGACCCCTGCACCAGCAGGCAGCAGCGCACAGTGTGGGTACCAAGGCAATTTAAGGAGGAATTTGACAGGATGCAGTCAAGTGCTAGGATACGGTAAAGGGCAGTAATGGACAGAGCATGAAGCTGCCCTTCTGTAAATCTTTCAAGAAAGGAGTGGGCTCTGCACGGTGAGGGGGTCAGGACTGGGGTTCAGCCTCTTGTATAGGGTGGGGACAAACGGGAGCTGGACACGGGTTATGAAAAGGAGCTTCAGTTTTATGTCAAGGCAACACACAACAGGGAACCACTCAGTAGCTGAGAGGTTCTAGCACTAAATGTTGATCTAAAACTACTGGCCATACACTTGTATTTGTTGAGGACTGAGAAAAAGATAATCAAAAAACCATGAAGAGAGGGGATTATAACAGTTTTATAGAAGTGGACAGGAAGGAAAGACTGTATTAGAGAAGCCAGCAGAAAGACCCTTTAAGATTAGATGCAGCAGGCCATGTCTGGAAGGCTACAGAAACTGGTGAGTTAGGAGTGGGTTTACACATTTTGCCATTTTTAGAGGTGCTGGCAATTTTGTCACGGACGTGATTAATCACATTGCGTGCATCCCACTCCACTGGGGGCTACTGAAAAATTCCTAGAGATGCTACGTGGTATCCAATAAATAAATAAATAAATAAATAATAAAAAAGGAAAGCAGCAAAGCAGTGCCAAGGGCTATTGAATGATCCACGCTGTCAAACTCCAATTATCTGACATTTATAAAAGATGCTAAATATAATCTAGTATCGATTTGCCTTCGGGGTAAAAAAATATTTCTCATTATTCAGTCATGTACTTGATAAATTGGGAGTGCCCAAAGCAAATACCGATTTGTGTAAATTAGCTTTTATAGATCTTATTTTTGTCTAGCGCTCATTTTCTGTCAGCTGTAGAAGCGGTTAGCGGGAAGCGCAATTAAAACGCCACCGTAAATGACAAATGGCCATTGTGCTGGGGTGTTCCGCAGGAGCCAGCGCGCTGCTGACTTCCAGGACACGATGTGAAACACCGCCCAACCACACGGTAAAAAGAGCACGGCGCCTCAACGCCGGCGCTTTGCTTAATTAGGCGTTTAATTAAACAGGGTGAGAGCCTCGCAGCGGCTCACAGGGATCCGCCATCTTCGGTGGCTTTGGGGGGAGGCGTGGCGTCGCTCCCTCCCCTCCCTTTGACCCCCTCCCTCCCGCTCTGTTCCCGCGCATGCGCGGTGCGCCGGAAGCGGCGGCGGGGCGGCGGCGGCGGCCATGGCGATGTCGGAGAAGTTCGACTCGCTGGAGGAGCACCTGGAGAAGTTCGTGGAGAACATCCGGCAGCTCGGCATCATCGTCAGCGACTTCCAGCCCAGCAGCCAGGCCGGCCTCAACCAGAAGCTGTGAGGCCTCCCGCGCGAACCCATTCCCCTGAACGGGCCCCAAACAGCCCAAACCCGACCCAAAACACTCTCAAACTCGCACAAACCA
>CM021732.1:85362567-85511161 GCA_011075105.1 Heteronetta atricapilla
GCACAAACCACCCCCAAACCGACCCAAAACAGCCCAAACCCGACCCATAACGCCCCCAAACCGACCCAAAACACCCCCAAAACACCTCCAAACCCACCCAAACCACCCCCAAACCACCCCAGACCCATCCAAAGCACCCCCAAGCCCACCCAGAACACCCCAGACCCACCCCAGAATGACCCAAATCCCATCCTGATGCCCGTTTTGCCTCATGACCCGCCCCGTTTCCTCCCCGCAGGAATTTTATGGTGACGGGCCTGCAGGATATCGACAAGTGCCGGCAGCAGCTTCACGACATCAGTGTGCCCTTGGAGGTGTTCGAGTGAGTGCCCTCCTGCCTGGGGTGGGTGCTGGGGGTCCTGGCAGCTGCCTCCTTCAGCACCTTCTCCCAAAAGCCCATCCCAGGGGGTACCAGGGAATGATAAACTATACACCTGATTTCACCTCTCCCATGTATATTTTTTTAATTTCCATTGTACGACACTATGCATGTAGGCAGTAATATAGCTTCTGCCCCATCTAGCAGTACAGTAAGTAATCCTTCATTTTGGAAATGCACTTCTACACTAGGTTAGAATCAGGGTAGTAGAGTTGCAAACAAAAATAAATTAGGCCAGTGCATAGGTATTTTAATTTCACTAGTGGCAATCCTCCTCCTGTCGGAGATTTAAGTGTTAAAAGTAAAATTATGAATGTAGAGGGAGAGCTTTACAAGGCAGCTTTTATGCAGAAGACTAGTAAATTGCCAGCATCTTGTAAAACCAAAAATATCATCAGTTTGCTACGTTCTGGTGTGTTGTTAGCTGTATAGGGCTTTCTCATAGGCCTTTCATTCTCTATTTATCTATGATAGTACTCCTGAATGTTCTGTTTTCTTCATTCAGGGATGGAATTTCCCTTACTTAAGCATGTTTTTATTTTGCTATGTTATGTTTGCTTGTTCAAGAGCTGATACAATTTTTACTGTTTAATATTGTACATATACTTGTTCCTTGAGTTGCTTGGTGTCTTATGCGATGATTGCTCACCATGTGCTAATGAAACTATAGTTATTACTGTTGCAGTTACTAGGGAAGGATTTACCTTTCTACATTCATATATATACCTATTGTATGAGAGGAGCTGAGTATTAGATTTTTGATAATTTTTTCAAAGATCCAGGTTCTCTTGAAGCAGAGATTTAAAACAGCATATCAGCTGCTTGCTGTCTTCCCTGAGTTATATTTTGAAAGTGACCAATCTAAACAATGTTTTTTAAAATTCACATTTCAGAGAATAGTAATAAAAAAGCAGAACAAATACTTCTGTTCATTGGAGAACTTTCTAGTACCAATGCAATCACTTAGGCAGTATCGTTTTTATTTTCAGATACATAGATCAAGGTCGCAACCCTCAGCTTTACACCAAAGAGTGTCTGGAGCGAGCTTTGGCTAAAAATGAGCAAGTAAAAGGAAAAATCGACACAATGAAGGTAAGCCAGAAATAATGAAATTACTGATGTATTTTGTTCAGTCCTTTCCCCAAATATATATGGGGGACAGGATTTCACTTACGTAGTTATTAAATCCTCTGTTGTGGTTTGCATTAGGGATTGCTCTGCATCCGTGTGCCTTAACAGAGAGGCCAATACAGGAAGCTTGCAATTCACAGCTGGAGATGCAGATGTTGCTATGAATTCATTTTGACTAAAAGTATATAGTGTTGCAGATCTCTTTTGTTATTTGTGTTCTGAATACTAATGGGTACCTCACACTGTTATATATCTGTAACAGTGTGACGTGTGTAAATTTAGAAATAAGCAAAACAGAAGGGGTATTTTTACAGTCTTGAATGGGTCTTAGCATGTTTGCCATTTTTAATAGTCTATATGAGCACAAGTTAGTCTTTATTGAATGACTCTAAATGTATGCTAGTGTTTAGGGTTTTTTGAACTTGCACTTTCATCCAGAAAGAACTTAAGCATTCTAGTATACGGTTTTAACTACTGCTGAATGGCAAAATTAGAAAAGGAAGTTCAAAGAAAGGGGTGTTTGTGTTTCTTAATGTTCTTAGGCTTGATTTTAAAATTAGTGTGGAGAATGCTGCAGAACACAGACATATCTGTATATTTCTTATTTCTTATTCTTTTGATAGAATGGACCTTGCTTGTAAAAGTTGTAGGAACAGTTACACATTTCTGAAGCAGGTGTGAGTTCCTTCTTAAAGGTGGAGGGGATTACGTAGCAGTAAGTGGGCATGTCCTTTATCAGCTTTGCATCGATAACATCATCTAAACAAGTCACCTTCACAATGAAGGGTGTATGATTGGAAGAGAATGTCTTAAACTTGGAAGTGTTTATGGTTACTTTCTGGAGAGACTGTATTTAAAACAAGTTGAATGGCTTTCATTCTGATCTGACTTCCTGTTGGTTTTGGGTGATCTTGGACGGGTAATGGGGGGAAGAGGACTACATGGTTTCCTTGAATTTCAGTAATGCCACTTACCATATACTTCCAGCATCATCATCTACTAGAAAGGGAAATAAAGTGTGTGGGACTTCTTCAGTACTTTCTTTTCCATCCCAGGAGATGAGAAGGCAGTTGCAGCAGGGAGGGATTCTTGCTTTTTTGTCCTTGAAATTGTCCTAAGAACTTCATGGAAAGCATCTGAAAGGAATGTGGTGGTAAAAGTAAGGAGAAAAAAATATTTGAAGCTTAAGGTTCTGAGTCCAGCATATTTTTTCTGGAAATTTTTATTTCTTAAGTTAGAATGCATCGAAGAAGCTGCTTAGAGACAGGGAGACCAGACCCGAGACAGGTATTGATGCACCAGAATATAGCAGAGAGATACCATTGCTTTATGTTTCTTAAGTGAAGATGCTAGTTAATTTATGGCTAATTAAAAGCATTTTAGTTTGATCCTTTTTCTAGCAGATTTCATGTTAGCGTTTTCTTTGACTCTTGTAAACATTAATTTGGATGGCTGGGGTCTTTTTTGATACCCGTGTTTTAGGTCACTGAAACGTTAAAATGTGCAAAAAATGCTATTAATTGGATAACACTGCTAGATGAAATCTAAATGGTGCAGGTGGGAGTGTGTGTGTATTTATTATCTCTCTCTCTCTCTCAACGTAATGTTCTCTTTCTTTCCAGAAATTTAAAAGTCTGTTAATTCAAGAACTTACAAAAGTGTTCCCGGAAGACATGGCAAAGTACAAAGCTATTCGAGGAGAAGATCCTCCTCCTTAAGTTGGCCTTTAACTCTAAAAATGTCAATTCTATAAATTGACGCTTACCACTCTTTATAAAAACATTGACTGAAGAGGTGGGGCCTCCGAGACTTCATTAAAAACTATACTACAAATGGCCTTGATAGGACGTAAAGGAGCTGGATGATGGCACGTGGTTCTGGTCTGAAGCTACTGCATCTTTATGAAGACTTTCACTCAAAGATCGCTGTTGAAACTTCTTGTGGTACTTGGTTGTTCTTTCCTGAAAGGTTCTGGAGATGCTTTGATAACCTGCAGGTGATTATATAGCATTTACTACAAAGTGCATTTCAGGAACAGAAAATCATGTTTTTTTCTTCTGAAAAGTGTGTTCCAGGGTTGTGGGTTCATTTGTTTTTGAGAAATATATTTATTATACTTCATTTTTTTTATTTGTAATGTTTTTTATCACTGTAAAACAATTGACTGTGTTCACCTTGGAAAATTCTGCTGAACAGGAGCCTGTCGGGCTGCAGTTTGCATGTGTCATAATGAATCACAGCCAAGAAAACCTTTGGATACATGTTTTGTTCTGTAAGCTGCAGTGCAGATGACTGATGTAGAAATTGGGCTTATTCAGGGATGAGCTCCTCGACAATGTTAATATTTTGTGTAGTATTTAATGTAGGCCTTTGTTCATTTTCTTTAAGCAAGTTGTCAAATAAAAATTAAAAAAAAAATAAACTTGCATGCTATTCTTTAGGGAATGCTAATTTACACAGCTTTCAGTTCATATTTATCAGTGTCAGTGATAAATGAAATAGGTATCAAAAATGAAATAGGTATCAAAACTTGGGTGTTACAAGCTGTATTTACAGATAATCTTGGCATTTTGCTTTTTGTGGGGAAAGCTTTAATACCTGAAGCAGGAGATTCTGGGGATCAGTGATTACCACAAGAAGTGTTTCTGGTTAGATTCAAACTCATTTGTGAAATCTATTACTGTTTATATGCAAGACAGTCCTGGAAGAAAACATCTTGATGGGATTGCTACCCAGGGGAATAGTGCGGAAGACTGCTTTTACAGTGAAAGTAACCAAATTTGCATATAAAAACTTGACCTTGCTGAAGGGGAGGACAGTTTCATTTTTTTCCGCTTTACGACTGAAATGTGTTTCATGTTTCAAAGATACTTAACATTCAATTTCACATAGTTTCACAGATTAAGTAATTCAAGAAACTTGTTATCACAAAAGAAGTAGCATAATGTCTATTACGATTATTAGTTACTTTGATGAAGTAAAGCCTTTAGAGCATCAGTAACGCCAAGCATACTTATTTCCTGACCAGACTTTGGTGTAACAAAAGAAATTGAGAAGACTGGCTGTTCCTCTGAATTAGTTATTGAAGACTTGCCACGAGATAGTCCAAAGAGATCTAATTCTTCCCTGATACTACTCTGCCTTGCCCTAGTATGCAGATACCCTTTTCCTTGTAATACCTCCAACCAGTAGTCGCACTTTTCACTCCACAATGTTACTGCACGAACTTGGCAGAAAACAGCAATAAAGAAAAAGCACATCAACTCCCCCCACCCCACTCTGTCTGGATTGCAAGGACCTGAGGAATTCTCGAAGCACTGGCACCTGCTAGCTCTAAAGAAAGTGGACAGAATATGAGGCAGGAGAGCAGAAGGCAGAGTGTTTTTAAGGTGCTTGTCATGCGTTGGGCAGAAGAGCTGGAGAGCAAGATCATCGGCAGCAGGCAGGTGAAATGTTTCTAGGACAAGAAGACAGCAGGTAACTGGCTTGGTTGTGGGGTATTTGCTGTGATACCATTCAAAACCTTTTATATATATATTTGTTTTAAATATACTTTAAAATGTAGTCCTCATTTTCAAATTAGTTTTACACACATGATTACTTTGAATTTCAGGCTTAGGGTATTGATTTGCAATAGCATCACACAACGCTCAGCCATTAATGTGAGAGTCCTATCAGAAATTTGCATTGTAGGCGTGTGGAGCTTGAAAAACAACGTCTCCATCAGTTAATATGCTGACTAGCACTGTGTTGATAATCTCAGAGCTAATGAGCTTAATATGGTGTAGGGTTTTTTTTGTTCTTTCCATAGCTATATGCCATGCTATTTATTCTGTAGAAACTACTAACGGGATACTGGAGTTTTATACAGTATGGATTTAAACATACTGCTAATGGGAAAAGAAGAGGTGAGGAGGAAAGGGATGCCATTATAGATTCACTGGAAACAGGATTTTTTACTTGAATATCAATACACTAAAGAGAATTCAAAAGTTAACATTCTGAATATTAAATATTTGTGTCCTGAAAATTTCCTTAGCAGAAAAAACAAGTTGTGTGTGTTATTTCATTGTGTCACAGCACCCTTCTCCAGCCATGGAACTGAATCATTTCTTCATGATGTCTCTGCTCCTTTCCACTTCTAAGACCACCAGCACGGCAGGGGAGATGGGATTTTTAAAATTAATTATTTTTTTTCTGGCAGAGGATGGTGAAAGAGAAATGCTCTTCATAGGATTTGTGAATTTTCTGTGCTTTGGTGGGCTCAGTGTGGCAAGCTCTTGAAGTTGGGAAGCTCTTGAAATTGGTTAATTGTCCAGTAAGCATCCTTTCCTCATCCTCAACTAGCGCCTTCATGTCCCTCTACAGGAATGCCAGTGTGTTTTGGGATTTAGGCAGTCTCCTCCACCTTGTGGAAGAAGCTATGTACTTTGCTGCCATTACAACCTCACCGTCCTTCTATAAAATCATAGAATCATTAAATTATAGAATCAAAAGCTGTACTGAGCTGAACAGCCTACAGGCTTGTTCTGAAGTTTGGCATTGAATTGCGGCCCTAGTAATTGATGATGCTGTCTGGAAGCATTTGCAGGGCACTGGGAAATGTCTTAGGAAGAGCTGGGTGGCCTGTGGGGACGTGGGCAACACCCCGAGCAACATGAAGTGAGCCACCTTGGTGAACAGGTCATGATTACATGGACAGATGTGTTCCCGTGTGAGGGGAGCAGGTTTGCTTTGAAATCCACTTCCACAGATTGCCAGGGCTGGTCTGGAATGGGGTGAGTCTTTAGAGACCCAGTGCTCCTTGCAGAGACCTTCAGTTGCCAGCACTGGTGCTGCAGGCCTAGACGTAGCCAGCCACACCTGCTGGCACTGTGGGCCACCAGCAGGTCCTGGTCATCAGGTGCTGTGTCTCCTAGCAGCCCCCTCATCTGGCTGCAGGTGCATTTGGGACCCCAACCGTCTTCCATCTTTGAAACCCCGCTTTGTTTAGCTCTTCATATACAGGATGCCTAACCTAAAGCTGTGTATTCCAACAGGTAATGAATAGTACACCTGTTACAGGAGTTATTTGATGCAGCTGGTAAATGTGTCCTTCCAGCTCTGCGAAACACAGAGTCAAGATGACACAGTGCCCTGCTCTGGGAACACTGCGCTTTATATTTTCTTAATTAAAATAATGGAAGGGCACACATTGCAAGGTACTTCTGTAACAGCTCCTGTGATTCTGTTGATTCACATCAGGAATCTTTTTTTTTTTTCTTTTTTTTTTTTTTTTCTGTATTGTGACATATTTCATGCTCAGAACTAGATGCATTTATTCTCAACATGACGTAATGCAGACAGTAAAAAAGAAATACCTCTCCACAGAGTATGAAAATTTACAAAACAATTCCTTCTCTCCTAAAAGAAAAGTCCCTTTATGTGCTAAGAAAAAGCACATAGTATTCCCACTCCTATATATATAACATGATTCTAATTTACTTGGTATTTGTCCTTTGGTCATTATAATATTCAAACTTCTCCAAATGTTCCTCAAAGGAAGAAGAAACTACCTTTATATACAATCTGGGAAAAGGCGATTTGAAATTATTGTCATACATCATTATTTAACAAGTTACTTTGTGGGAATCTGGGCCATATTTATGATCACTTCTGCTGCAAAAATAGCGTTTACTCATAACGGTAATCGTTGAGGTTCATAAATGTTTATTTTGTGTGCTGCTAAAGATTAAAAATTCCTGTGATTGTATAGCTGTAATGACATATACCAAGCCACTTCTGCACCATCGTGGGAATTTCCAGTCCTCATCAGTAAACAAAAAGAGAAGCTCTTAACAGTCTGTCACTGAAATTACTGGTAGGTGCCATTGTTATAGGGGAAATGATATAAATGTTTTTACCCATAGGCACCTTAGAAACACACTGCTTAAGTAAGAGATTACCATTTAAATATAAAAGAATTTCCATCTTCAGGATTATTATTACTTGCAAAGTACTATTACCTTTTAAACGTTAGGCTATTTTCTACTATTTTATTACATTTGACCAATACATTCTCAAGAGTTTCTCTGATATGGTTAAAGCCTAAAATGGCTTTAAAGCAGACAAAAATGACTTTGAATAGATCTCTTGTCAAATATAAGATGTTATTTGGTCTAAGACTATTTAATACCACTTAAGACTAAATAAGTCTTGGTTGAAGACTATTTAATATCATTTCTGGTCATCACATCTTAAGTGACAATATTTAAAGGAATCTGAATATATACCTCATAATTAAAAAAAAAAAGATTCAGCAATACAACAAATCTAATTTAAGAGATGCATGTTAAAAAATCAACAAAATTTCTCCTTTCAGAGCTCTTCTCTCAAGAAATATGAAAAAAAAATCTAAAATCGGGAAATGTTTTCAGAGTACAGTAGGCATCAATTATGCAGCAGCTTTTTGGCAGCTTCTTACTCATCCTGGGAATTTCTTCTCTCATGAAGCATACTGCAGAAGATGCATAACCTCATAGATGTACCTTTCCCTTGGACAGAAATTCAGCTCTTACATAAATGAACTTCCTGTGTCTGCTCAGCATACCTGTAAGCTCTGTCACATCTAGAGGTTGATAGTCATGGTTGCAGATCATTAAGATTACAAGAAAATCTCATTTTCCACTCTTTTTTGATCAAGTGGAGAAGAACTACTATTACAACATGCTTGAACTCACTGAGATTATGGTGAAAGCAAAAGAAAGGAAGCAATTAGTAAAAATGCTTTTTTTCTCCCGTATATTTGGGCTCTAAATTTTACAAACTGATGAGTTACAAAGCTAACCATATAAATATTGCTGTTGCTGTTACCTTTATTATTACCTAAGGAACACAAAGAGTGTGGGACCTGCCTCATCTCTGTGACCTTTCTTGAGCATCTGGACACCAGATGGAAACTGGTCATGATTGCTGGGCCTGCACTGCTCATTTTGTGGGACGGGTCCCCCTGCCCTGCTGGGAGGTCTCACCATCTACCTCCCCCCCCCCCCCCCCCACTTAGGGAGCAGTTGGCCCTTGTAGCTTGCTGGCATTTAGTTTTGCCCCTGAAATAAATATTTCCTACTTGTTCGAATTACAGAAGTCTTACATACCAAATGCCATTAGAGCTTTGTTTGATTTATCCATCTATTCCACACCATGGCATGTAACAAAGAAAACAACCCCTACATTTTCTTCTCTCCACTTTTGTTGTACAGAGGAAAAGATCCAGTGCTTAGAAAAACACTAATTTTCACAATATCCCTGTGGCAAGTGTGGTTATAGTTGCAGATTTATCAGGTGAATAAGAAACATCATCATTGGCTAGATGTGGAACAAAATTAAGAGCAAGGCTCCATGTGCCTCCATACCTGTTCCTCAGGTAGGCTAGAGATGCTCTACATATACAGATGGATACATATACACATGGATACTTGACAAATACGCCAGCCTTAAACTGAAAGAACTCTGAACTGATCAAGATGATGAAATATTTGGGAGCAGCATTAGCTTGCAGAGCTGCTCATATCCATTTCATTCTGACTTTGTCAAAATTAATTGTAAAGCCCTTTACCAAGTGTGTTGAAAAGATTCTGGGGGTAGAAGTCCACTGATAAAAATCACTCACCAGAGCAGGAGTGGATGTTTTTACAGTCTGGCTCACAAAAACAAACAAACAAACAAACAAACAAACAAAAACCCTTCTGTCTATGTAGCAAGATGACCCAGCAACCAATTTTCTAGAGCCACAGCAATTGCTTACCATGAAAATTACAGGTTGTGTTCAAGAAAGGGTAAACACCAAAAGAGCCTTTGTGCATTCGTTCCACTTTCTGCTGAGCAGCATTGGCCGCAGCTTTCTGAGCATCATATCTCATTTACAAGGTGACCCCGAACACAAAACCTTTTAATTAGCCTGAAAATCCAACCTGCTTTATATACATGACTGTCAGCCCTCTCGCCTTCTGCTGCCCTTTGTTGCTATGGCAGCGGTCTCCCAACAATGGAGGTTATATTGCAGAAAGAGAAAAGCATAGCCAAGATGCTCAGAGCTTGTGCGTGAAGCCGGATAAATATTCATGTTGCAACCGGGTGCTGAAGAACTGCTCTTTGAGTAAGTTCTGTTGCTATTGTTCACCCTCAAATAACACCCGGAATAAACTTCCCCTTATTAATAAATAAACAAATCCCCAGGTAGACAGCAAATGTTAAATCATCTTCCTTCCCCAAAGAGCAGTTGGGAAGTGCCACGTGAGGAGACTGATGTACAAAGAGAAATGAATCAGGTGCTTGACCAGTGTATGTCAATCTATTGAGATTTGTAAGACCCCTCCAGCTTTTACTGGTCAACGATTATCATTTGGCCAATTGTATTGATGGTACAATCAAAAGCAAAATCATATCATCTATCTAGATCTATATAATGATCTATTGATTACTACAAAGTATATGGTACAGATTTATTTTGTGATAAAAATCACAAAAGGGCATAAATAGATACTTATACCTAAAAGATAGATATAAAAATAATAGATATAAATATAAATAATAGATATAAAAAATAGATATACCTATATCTACTCTTAAATACCTTCCTTTCTTATCCTGTGTGTCTTTCTCCATGGCATTTTTCTTAATGTCACTAAGTTCTTTAATTTATCTTGAGGTTGTAGATAAATCTTCAGAAGGTCTGAACATACTTTGTCATGTATTCCAGTGCTGCAAATTGGGAATTGTAAACAATTTTTCTGAAAAAAAAAAAAAAAAAAAAAGTATTCTGGGATGGTTCCAACAGCATTTTTGGAGCTAGTTAACATCTGTGCTGACCCACAGCTTATTTTAGCTCATAAATCTCATAAGCATCAAACATGATGTTGTGCCTTCAGTAGAACACTGATTACTATAATACATCTTCCTGTCATACACTGGCAAATACAGAGATACAGTAACAAAAAAGAAAGGAGGACTGGAGTCATAGACATAGTTTCAGGACTGGTGACAGCAAGACATCTCAAGAAATGGGGAAAAACTGAGTAAAGAAGGCTGCTTCTGTTTGGGTACCCAAATTTAATTTAAGGAATTCATATTGCTTAAGTATTGTGTTAAAATGTTAGTGGCAGACTGCTGTACAGCAAAAAGGAAGGAGAAGTACTATATCACTACAAAATATATTTTGGTTTCCTCTAAATAATACAGAGTACACTGTAATTCATTCCTTAAATTACAAAATTTACTTAATCTTGAAATGAATAACTATGATGTAGTTGCTTAGCAACTCAGACAATGCCAACATCCTTGGCCAGGTTGTATCATTCCTTTTCTGAATTTCTGGCAGTATCTTTTCATTTGCTTAAATCTCTGTAACAGTTTATCTGCCTTTTATGCTTTAAACCCAAGTCTGTACCCTTCCATTTCTCTGCACAAGAGACAGCCTTGCTGCCAGGGAAGTGATTCCATAGAACTGAAAGCTGTAATGTATTTGATATATCTCCACATCCCTATGGTCTCTTGGAATGATCTATGGGGAAATGCAGTTGAATTCTGTTTTCATTAATTAATTTGTTTAATTTTGATTGCAGATTTGCCTGGTCTTTGTCCTGGGTCAGATTGTTGATATGAATGGGAAACTTTTCCAACAAGAAGTTCCAACAAGTGACATACCACTTATATGTAAAGCAGTTCTCTTCTCTGAGCATAGTGAAGCACTGAAACAGATTGCTCAAAGAGATGATGAATTTCTCTCCTTGGCAATTCTCAAGACTCACCTGGATGACCTCCAGAAATCCTTTCCAACCAGCTTTTCTCTGATGCCATTCAAGGGAAACATTCCTGCACTGGGGCACATTATGGATTACAGTCCCTACATGCAAGTATGCAAGGACATGACTAGGCCCTGTGTGTGGGCTTAGACAACAGAACAGACCATGAGAAAATACCAGACATGAGAGGAGAAAATGCTGAACAGAGCAAATAACAGAGCAAGCTGCTGACAAACTTTGCAAAGTAACATCATGAGAAATTACTGGATTTCACAAGTTCTTACGGGGAGCTATGTGAGAGAAGGACAAGCTCTACAGGTACTCAAAGGGGAATATTGGGGACCTTTCTGGGTCTGCAGTCTTAAATGGAAAGCAGTACCTAAGTTACCGTTGTCACCTGCAATACTGTGTAAGGCCTAGATGAAATAGGTAACAGTATCAGAAATACCAAATGTTGTTTTCTAAAACTGGGACTGCTAGGGAAAAAGTAATTGGAGTGGGTTGTTTATTTGGGAAGAGACAAGGGTGGATAAAGATTGGGATCAAGATGGGTGTAGATAATTATAAGCATTGAAAAATGGAGGAAAATGGGGATAAAAGAGGATAATCATGTAAAAGAAAACTGCTGGTTGATACATGAGTCTGACTGAGCCTGTACCCACTACAGTCTGTCTTGTCTTCTTATTAAATCCTATTCTTCACTTTTTTTTCTATGTAATCTCACTCTCTGTCCTGTGTGAGTGCAGAGTTGTCTAAGAGTCAGTGACACAGTAGGGACCCCAGATCATGAGGGCCCATAGTGTCTACTGGAGAGTCTGGTATGCTGACATTTCCCAATCTTTGTGTTTGTGTGTGTTTAATTCACTTCAAGATGGACTAGCTTCAAGTAGACCTGTGTTTGGACAGACTGAAGGTTTGAGCCAATGCCTGGGTAATGGCCCACAGCCCAGGTGTGGTTATCAGCATGGCTTAGAGCCTATGCTAATACCAAAAGGTTTTATGAATGTGCTGTGCTTCTGAATCTGCAGAGTGAAGATCTCTGTATGTTCACATTAATGAACGTTAATCCCGATAAACTGAGAGAAGGATCATGACCTAGCTAGTTGTATTTACGTGAGTGCTGTTGCATTCATGTAGGTGCCAACAAAAGCACTGTTTGGTCCCTGTGTCATGTTAGTCCTGTGCCTATGGTAGGTGTGCCTATCTGTGTCTCTGGAATACACGGTCAGCCTCACTACTGGTCACACCTGCAAAGAGGAAAGCAGCAGACACATCCATTAGGTGGGGATGGGAGAAACATGATGGACTTTGGCAGGCTGGGGAGGGGAATCTCGCGGGGTCACTCAGCAGTCCCTATCTGAGAAACCCTTCCCCCAGCAGCCCCCCTTGAGAATCAGTCCCGTGTGAACCTAATGAGGTTCAACAAGTCCAAGTGCAAGGTGCTGCACCTGTGCTGGGGCAATCCTATACATAAGGACAGACTGGGAGAAGAACTCATTGAGAGCAGCCCTGCAGAGAAGGAGTTGAGGGTTCTGGTGGATGAAAAGCTCAAATGAGCCAGCAGTGTGTGCTTGCAGCTCAGAAGGCCAACTGCAGTGGGCTTCATCAACAGAGGAGTGGCCAGCAGGGTGGGTGAGGTGGCTGTTCCCCTCTGCTGTGCCCTTGTGAGGCTCCACTTGGAGTGCTGCATCCAGGTGTGGGCCCTCAGCACAAGAAGGATGTGAGTCTGTTAGAGCAGGTCCACGGGAGGACCACAAAATTGATCAGGAGCTGGAGCACTTCTCCTGTGAAGAAAGGCTGACAGAGCTGGGGATGTTCAGCCTGGAGAAGAGAAGGCTGTGCAAGGGTGACCTTATTTCAGGTTTTCAATACTTAAAGTGGGCTTATAAAAAGTTAGAGCGTAACTTTTTGCTTGGGAAGACAATGACAGGACAAGGGGAATGGCTTTAAACTACAAGAGGGGAGACATACATTAGATGTTAGGAGGATATTATTTAATCAGAGGTTGGTGAGGCACTGGCACAGGTTGCCCAGAGAAGCTGTGGATGCCCCATCCCTGGAAGTGTTCAGGGACAGGCTGGACAAGGCCTGGGCCAACCTGGTCTAGAAGGAGGTGTTCCTGCCCATGGCAGGGGCGTTGGAACGGGGTGATCTTTAAGGTCCCTTCCAACCCAAGCCATTCTATGGTTCTGTCTATTTTGGGTCACATAATAGCATCATACTTGCAAATGAAAGTGAGCCTGGTGTTCAGGGCTGTGGCTGTAGTGAAGCACATATCTTCCATCTCTGATTGAGCCCATCTCCCCAGTATAGCTCTTCAGGGGGTTGGTTGGCTGCATCCCACATGCGGGACGCCCAGGTTTTGGAGGGAAGCCCAGTCCTGCAGGGGAAACAAGAATTACTAGCTCCATGGTGAGGGAAACAGGATGAGGGCTTGGGGCTATGGTCTGGAAGTGTGAAGTAGAAGGCTTGACAGACCTGCTGCTGGGAGGAGCTGTGTTAATGATACCTGGTAGTTACAGTACTCACTCCTCAGTCCATCTTCATTCCAGGTTTGACAGGATCAGACTGAGTAACTAGCTTTAGCAGGATCAGGACTTCCAAGGACTGGAGACAAAGTGTTCTGTGCTGTTAGATTACATGACTCTTAACCTTGGCATTTTCTGATCCTGACAATAGAGTCTATACTCACAGCAAGCCACAGAAAAGTAGGAAGAGGGCTGGGGGAGAGAATTATGCAGCAATAAGTTGTTTGCTTATTCTTTTCTAAATTGCTTAGCTACCATGGAGATAAGCATAGCACAGATACCAAGAGGAACTAATGTTATTCCTGCACATGTCATTCGAGAGCACTGTGTACAGTTATAAAGCTTTAAAAATAAAATATCTTAATGATTGAATTTAGGAATTCTGAACCTCAGATCAGTGAACAGTATTGCCTTTCAAGAAAAAGAAAAGAAAACAAACAAAACTTAAAAAGCACAAGACCAGGGGCTGTGTCTCCATATCTGAGCTTTTGAAATGAAGCTTAGAGTACAGGAATTTTGTGCTGCTATCATAATTTATTTACTTTATGCCGTTGTTGTTGTTGTTCTGTGTTTTATTTTGTTCTACTGCAGTAGTGCTTAAGCAGGAAAGCAAAAGGGGGAGGTAGTGTAAAAAGTAATAACACTTTATTTGATATTGGTTTCTTCTTCTTTCCATAGGGAACTTTTCCAGAAGGAACATATCTACACCTGGCATCTCTGGTCTGGTTTTGCACCTGGGAAGAGTATATGTGGATGTGCAGGCTGCTGTTCTTGATTGTATTAGCCCCTCTGGAAAGGTTAATGAGAACGTACTTTTGGAGACTGGAGCTAGCATGACTTCACAAAACCATAGAGCCCTTCTTTCCTCCATGCCCTGTGTTCCTGCAGAAAGACCAGGCTGGAGGAACGATTTACACTGATAGACAATGACATATGTGACAGGAATAAAACTGGTAGCAACTAAGGAAGGTGGTGTTTGCACCAAAACAACAACACAATCAACTCTTCAGCAGAAGACTTGCATTCTGACAGCAGGAGGGTGGCAGCGTGGTTACAGGACATGGGTTGTGCCTTTCTTCATCACAGGCTACTGAAGAGAATATAACTGTTCCAAAGCAGTTGTCACCAGCAAAGAAATTCAAGAGATGTAATGAGTACTCAGTAAATGGCATCTTCCATCTTCTCTGTTACACACAACTGATCCATCTCCAAACATTAATGCACACAATTTACATGAGTGAAACCTAGGAAAGAATGACTGCAAGAGTGGAGAACCATTTTGTTTAAAGTAAATATCACCTTCCCTACCTATATAGTGCCTGTGTTGATTTTCATTGCCTTAATTTGATATGGTTCTAGTTTTGTGAATGTATCACAGTCATATTAAGAATTCAACAGCTCCTAGGCAAGTGCTCTAAAAATTAAGCTATAGTTCCTTTAGTTCTCTCACTTAATAACCTGTCACTATTCCATTTAAAATATAACAGGTTGCAATGCTGAGGGGTTTCCAACCCTGAATGCCTTGTATCAAGACTGTTCCACCAATTTCTGTGGTGTAGGATATGGCAAACTAAAGGAGGGGGAATATGCATGTGGAAAGGTTTGGACTCAGGGAGTAGGAAGAGGGGGATGATACTCCAGTTCCATTTCTCCTAAACATGGTGAAAAAAGTCTAAAACCATCTCTGTCCCCTCCCTCTTTTACCTGCATTTATCGTGTCATTTGAATTGCTTGATGCAGTGGAAGTTGGCTGCCACCAGCAGGATACTTGCTGGTTGCTTACAGTCCAGATTTACTGCCACTTGAGAAGTTGCCATGTGATTTTATGACGGTAATGTTCAAAAAGAGCCTTAGATACAGGTTTCCACAGGTAGAGAAACATCATCACTGCAGTGGCATCCCTGATGTCATCCTCAGGGTTCTTATATAGGAAAAATGATGGCAGTGCCTTTGTGTTTACAGATTGTAATATGTTAACATATACATTTTGGCACTTGCAGCCAATTTTTTGGGGGCTTAGGCATCAAGCCAACAGGTTTTTTGAGAATCTAAAATTTCAATCTGGGCACCAGGAGGGATAATTAGACATTTAAATGCACAACTCTTGTAAATCTTGCCCCACTAATGAATTATCAGTGCCACTTCTCCCTGCACTTTGACTTTCTCAGATGGTCATCTAGCTATTCAAAGACTATATCCCACTTACGAAATACAACAAGAAGACAGACAAAGGTGATATATTAATATTTAACACAAATATATTACTACTAACCCTGCAATTCAGAATACAGAAGGAGATTACTTTTTAATTTCCTCTTTCTAATGAAATAACAAAATACTGGCTTCTGTGTGTGAATATGAAATTGGTTTTTCTCCAAATTGGAACACATCGGAGCAGTTTAGAGTTTTCTAGTATTTTGTTAGTTATGTCCACAAGAAGATAAACCAATGGCAAATCACAGAATGATAGAATGATTTGGGTTCATCTAGTTCCAGCCCCCTGCCACGGGCAGGGACACCTCCCACCAGACTACCAGGCTGCCCAAAGCCCCATCCAGCCTGGCCTTGAACACCTCCAGGGATGAGGCATCCACAGTTTCTCTGGACAACATGTGCCAGTGCCTCACCACCCTCTGAGTGAATAATTTTTTCCTTACATCTAATGTAAATCTCCCTTCTTTTAGTTTAAAACCATTCCCCCTTATCCTATCATTAACTGCCTGTGTAAAAGTCACTTCCCATCTTTTTTATAAGCCCCCTTTAGGTATGGGAAAGCTGAAATGAGGGCTCCCTGGAGCCTTCTGTTCTCCAGGCTGAACATCCCCAGCTCTCTCGGCCTTTCTTCATAGGAGAGTTGCTCCAGCCCTCTGACCAACTTCATGGCCCTCCCCTGGACTCGTTCTAACAGTTCCACATCCTCTTTGTGCAGGGGCCCCCAGACCTCGTGGGGCCCCACTCCAAGTGGTGCCTTTTATTTACTACTTTTCATTAAAATTACATTATTTTCAACCTCTAAAAAACTACAATTTCAGAGGTTTTCAGTCTTTATACGAAATTGAGTGAAATTGCTTATTTTTCTTCCTTCTTTCTGTGTAATGAAAAAACAAACAAATAAACAAACAAACAAAAAACCCTGCCCTTTTCTTTTGAAAATCTTTGTAATTATAAAGTGGTAACTTTATGTAACACATACAAGCATACATACTTATGCACTCACTAGTGTCCTTTCCTTTCCAGGTCTTTTGCTTACACTCCTTTGAAGCCACGCATACTTTTAATGCTTTCACGACCCTCCTGTTTGTGGGCAATAACTGCTTGTGTGCTTAGGCTCAAGGAAGAATTTTTGCTTCATCTTAAGTTTGAGAAAGGCATTTCTGAAGGAAGGAATACTAAAAAAGCAGAGGATGAGGTTTAAATTTTTTACTGTGATGCTCCAAAGGAAGCCTTGCCCTTCTTTTAGATGGGTAGCAGTAATGATGAAGAATATCATGGCAGAGTTGGTGGGGAAGTAGGTTAGCACTGAAGTGCAGAGGTGGTGGAATGGAAAGGGAAGGTGTGCTGGGCTTGCTGCATGGGGACAGTGCTGTTCTGTGGCTGTATTTCCTGCTGTTGTCCTGAGGACTCAGACAGCTGGGGAGCATGCCCTGTGTCCCAGAAAAGGGAATGATTTCCACAGAGAGTGTGGTCCTTGGCATTCAGAAAGCACCCACACTCCATGCCCCTAATGAGTCTCTCATTGCCATCAGAAAATACCCTCAGGTCAGTGGTTGCTTGTGGAGGAAGGAAGCTCCTCCAGTGAAACAGGAATGGTCTGCTCAGGACCGCAGGAGTGTGTATGTGGGCAGAGTAGAGGTGAGTCTGGTGCCCCTCAGGGGAGAAGGTACTGTTTCACTTAGAGGGATCTGTAGCAGAAAGCTTCAGGTGGGTGTGCCTCGAAAATAAACCTAAAAGCCCTAAAAACAGTGGTGAAGAAGGTCAAGAAGAATGGTAACTATTGACAGCACCTGACAGAGCGGTTTCTCAAGGTGCTGGCACATCTCCATACAGCTCCTTGAGACCCCAGCTAGGAAAGTCCAGTTTGATCACTGTCTTCCCCATACCTGCAGCATGGCAGGGCCATAATTGACACATATAACTATTTGTGCCGTAACCATCAGACATAGCTATTTATGCAAGCTCCTTCAAGTCGCTGTGGTCAGAAGCTGCTTAGAACCCATACACTAACTGGTAGGCATAATACAGAAATTTATCAGATGAAGTTTTTATTCTTTATGTCAAGAAAAGGAAGAGTGTTTTGAAAGGGACTGACAAGTGACAAAGTTAAAGTCAAAATTATCCACATGTCCACAAATCCAGTCATTTTATTACAGATGGCAATCAGATTGTTCAGGCATGATTTACCCTTGGTAAACCCGTCCTGGCTCTTCCTGATCACTTCATTATCCTGCAAGTGCTCCCGAATCTGCTCCAGGGGGCATTGATTCATGATTTTTGGAGGGGTCAAAGTCAGTCTGACTAGTCTGTACTTCCTGATCCTCTCTCTCAGATCCTTATAGTCACTTTTGATACACTTAAGGTCTCCCCTGGCAGTATCATTGGTGTCCATGTGGATAAGCATCAGGGGGTAATAGCCTGAGAGCCTTGGCTGTTTCTCTGCAACATCTTGGATCTAAGTCTCTGGAGAGCAACAGCTCTTTCAAGACAGAAAGCCAAATGAGCAGATGGGGACTTCTGTCCTCTACAAATGGAAACCCTACCACTACTAGCCCATACCACTTCCTCCTCTTGCTAATATGTGGTTCATGCTTGGCCAACTCTGATGCTTTCCCAGACATGGCGATCTGCCTCTTGCCTGATAGCAGGACACTGAACCTATTCTGCAACTCTAGACCTGCAGGTGGAGGAGCTGTCCTTCTTGTGCCAGAAGTCAGGTTAGGTCAGTCTATTATAACTAATTCAGTAATGATTCTTTTTTCTCTCTATTTCTTTCTTCCTTTCTTCCACACACAAGTGAAGAAGAGGGGCTGTCACCATCGCCTTATGGGCTGAGAGGGGTCACTGCCTATAGAGGCATGGGGCATGCTACAGAATGCAGAAGAGCATCTGGGGATTGCACATGACTTGTTATGGGATGTGTAGAGGAGAAACCAAGGGTTTAGGGGAAAGAGAAGGATTAAAATTGTTTGTGGAGGATCAATGGGGCTGTGTGTGTGTAAATAGGCTGCCGGTCAGTATGCATGCCTGGCCTTGCCCTGTGCCCAGTGCAGTCTGCCCTGGTTTTTCATTAAACTCCATACAAATCTCTTGTCCTGGGTGAGGGGATACCTGTTGTGTGCACATGTGTCCGTATGGGGTCTGCACACATCACGGGCAGTATGACTTGGTCACAGGGGCCTGCACGTCCATGGTGCAACCCAAACAAGTGAGTGTGTGTGTCAACATGTCCTCTTCCAGCTGCCTTCCAAGTAGGCCACAACCCCATTCAAACCAGAGACACGTTTCCAAAATTGTATCAATTTGACCAAATGAACATGTTTACAGTTTATATGTTTACATCTGAGCTAACCACTTCAGGTTCCTTTCCTAACCAGCCCAGAGATTAATTCACATTAGTCTGAGGCAAATATCCACAACAGGTCATTTATCTGGGTTGGTTGTTTGGAATCCCACTTAGAGATACCTTAACTTTTCAAATGTTTTCTGTAAGGAGCCCCAGACAGCCCAGAGCATGCTTCTGGTCTCCAAACTGGAGGCAAAATAGTCATATTAGACTTGCACAACTACCTTGGAAAATTTACCTGTGCCTTTACTGTCTGAAAGAGGACAGAGATTACTTGTACACTGCTTGGGAAGATGATATGGATGAAAATATTCAAGGCTGTGAGAAATTCAGGAATGTAATGAATAGCATACCAAAAAAAACCGCTGAATCACTCTCTAGCTTATAAAATATGAGTAAATCTTGTTTAACAATTAGAAGGTTGCATCATGATACTGTAATGATTTCTCCTCCTTCACCTCCTTCCCCTATCTATTCCCCACCCAGAATATAATTCAGCCATAAACTATATCTGCTGTCTAGTCTTGAAGGAGAATAACAGAACAAATCTATAAATCTCTTTGTTGAAACCAGTTTTGTGTTGTTTTGCGGTATATACCTAACTGTTGTCTTCTTCTTCAGCAAAGTCATTGTCTTGAGAATTTATGAGTTTCTACATTGCAAGGCAGGAAAAATTATTATTATTATTATTTTAAGGATGTTAACTAAGTTTTCAAAAGATTGTGCTGTATGACTGTCTGCAACAGAGCAGGAGACTGAGCTAAGAGACTCAGCATCTTCATCTTTGTGCTTCAAGATAATGTCATGATTCAGTAAGGAGAAGGAAGCAAAAAATGTAAATGCAAAGAATATTAACAACTTCAAATTTGTCATAACAGAAGTGGAACAGAGGCAGCAGCTGGGAAGATTATGCCTAAAATCATATGATAAAAACCATACAGTATAAAATTGTCTTCTTCCTGTTCAGTTCAGGTTCTTATTTCCCTGCCTCTCTTTCTGTACTGTGGTTGCAAGTTACTGTAACTTCCAGTCTTAAAAAATTCTGTAAGCTCTTCCAAGAAGAAGTCAAGCCCAATTGCATGACCAATAAAACTGCTTATTCTGTTCAATAATGCAGCTCTACTGGAGAAGATTTGCATTTCTGGAAAGAACTAGTTCTGCAGTGAATTAATTCTTTTTGAACTGCTGCTGAGAAGAAATGACCTTGCAGAGAGATGACTGACTTGCAGATTTCTTGTCTATGGCTACTTAAGTTCTCAGTCATTGCAACTCGTCTATATTTATTTACTTAACTGAGCATACACTGAGCTAATTTACTGTGATTTTACTAAAATTGCCATGCATTAATAAGCACAATAAATTCAGGTCAAATTAAAACACAATCCATATAATCACAAGATAAGTTTATCAAACACCACACAAATGCAGCAAAAAATTGACCTAACCAATAAGCAACAGAAATTGCAATGTGCCAGTCTTGTCTTGGATAATTGCAGATAGATTTCCTTCAGTTCCTATACATAGTGTCTTGCATGACTTATACAAGTAAATATCTATGCTGCTGTCAAAAATGATTGGCTCACTTTCCTCCACTCCTTAAGTCACACTAGGTGCAGGATTGAAGTGCTAACCTTCCAGAAATTATTAGTTTCTGCACATATAACATAAGCATGATGGTCTCAATACCTACTGAAATAGTTTTCAGACAATACTGCTTTTGAATCGATTGACTTTGAAACACCAATTTAACCTTTAGCCAATTTTTACATTCTATGCCATTTCTCTACTTCTATTTATTCCTTTTGACAAGTGGAAATAGTTAGTCATGGCTTGTAAAAGAAACAATAGGGTCTGTCTTGTCTAAAAGGGGTCCAGGGTGTTTTTACCTCCAAATGCTTCTTTTCAGCTGGTGCTCTGTCGGTAATGTATTGCCTTGACTAATTTTAAATTATTTTCTATGCTGTCTTTTGATATTTTTACAGGTAGTCTCTACGAATCCTGGATTTCATTTCTAGGACAGCCTTTTAACTTGTGTATTGCTGCTATGACTTCAGTTTTCCCAACTGCTTTCAGAATGCTTAAATGTAGACCACATGATGCAGCCTGGATGGGAAGACTGTCCTAAAACCATACAATGGCTGTTTGGAAGGACCTGTTGAGGTCTTTGCTCCAACCTTCTGCTGGAAACAGTACTATTGCTGTGCCACATTAGGTCATCCATGCTTTTGTGTAATGAAATTTTTAAGTTTTCAAAAGCAAAAATTCCAACTCTTGTCTGGATTACCTGCTTCTGTGCTGCATTACCCTTCTGGTGAACATATCTTTTCCTAATGTCCAAGATGAGTTTCCAACACTCTAAGTCCATCACCTCTTGTTTTATCACCAGGTGTTGCAAAGAAGAGTGTGGCCCATCAGCTTTGTAACCACCATTTAGATAGCTTAGGCTGATAGGTAGCTATCAGCTACCGGATAGCTAGGCTGATAGCTGTAGGCTATTAGATTTTCTCATCAATTCTTCTTCACAAGACCAGCAAAGTCCAGCCAATACAGCTTCCCCTGACACATGCTCTGTGCCCATGACCATCTTAGCTGATTTCTACTGGACCCTTTCCATTTTCTCCATCTGCACACAGGTGGGGATTCATCAACAATATAAAGTACAGGAAGCTAATAACTTCCCCCAGAGTGCTGGGTGTGATACCGATGTGGCTCAGCACACAATTTGCCTTATTCACAATGAGACCACACAGCTGACATATCCAAACTGCCATCCCCTGTTATCTCCAGGTCAGCTTCATCAGGACTGCATAAACTGACTGCTGCTGTTCACGCCGTCAGTTTATAGTCTGTACTGACGCATTCCAACCCCAATTCAGTATTTTGTGCTTCTTATTGAACTTAATGTTTGTATTCTCCCTAATGGTCAGTGTTAAAGTCCTAGACATTTGTCACAGTCAGCACAAATCTTATTTTAAAAAGTTTTCTAACAACGTGCTGAACATACTTTATTACACCCTCTTTATGACATGCGTACAAGCGTTCTTCAGCTTTCTGGACCTCTATCAATAAAGCACTTGAGATGCTAATAGAAATTCACAACTTGTATTGGCTTGGACCTAAATAAACTAGACAACCTCACTTCCATATTCTGTCAGAATAGATCCTATTTACAATTGCAGCACTACATTTTGCCTTGAGCTAGCTCAAATTTGTGTTCTTCTCAGATCTGATTTTCCATAGCTGGTTTTATTCACATGATACTCAATGTTCCTGTTCATCATCCTGCTCTACTCTGTGCTGGTGTGGCCTCACCTCGAGTACTGTGTGCACTTCTGGGCACCACAGTACAAAAAGGACATTAAACTGTTGGAGAGTGTCCAGAGGAGAGCAACAAAGATGGTGAAGGGCCTAGAGGGGAAGACTTATGAGGAGCGGCTGAGGTCACTGGGCCTGTCCAGCCTGGAGAAGAGGAGGCTGAGGGGGGACCTCATCATGGTCTACAACTTCCTCGCAAGGGGGAGTGGAGACGTGGGTGACCTATTCTGCATAAACACCAGGGATAGGACCCGTGGGAACAGGGTTAAGCTGAGGCAGGGGAAGTTTAGACTAGACATCAGGAGGAGGTTCTTCACCAAGAGGGTGGCTGCGCACTGGAACAGGCTCCCCAGTGAAGTAATCACTGCACCGAGCCTGACTGAATTCAAGAAGAGATTGGACTGTGCGCTTAGTCACATGGTCTAAACTTTTGGGTAGACCTGTGCGGTGCCAGGAGTTGGACTTGATGATTCATGTGGGTCCCTTCCAAATCGGGATATTCTATGATTCTATGATCTCAAATGCCAATGGACTGAACAGAAAAAAATGTGATGTACAGCAGCTGTACTGATACACTTCCAAAGAACCAACAAAACAGCATCCTAATGACCCGTGCAGACGGCAGCAGTTTTCTGATCACTACACAGACTTTCTGTCCTTGGTTAGAAGTGTCTCTTCCTGACTCAACTATATTTTAA
Organism: Heteronetta atricapilla; assembly: GCA_011075105.1. Taxonomy (NCBI): domain Eukaryota; kingdom Metazoa; phylum Chordata; class Aves; order Anseriformes; family Anatidae; genus Heteronetta; species Heteronetta atricapilla. The sequence goes on from CM021732.1 coordinate 85,385,958, forward strand.
GAATATTAAAGTTACCTTGAGCCCCATCTGCTATTAGGTTAGATGTGTTAGTAGGCACCACAGAAGTGAACAGGTGCCAGGAACTTTGTAGCCAAACTCCACGTCAACAGGGGAAGTCTGTACAGCCTCTTACTTTATCCAATAACACAAAATAAACAGACAATGTATAGAAGTCTGTAGTTTATGCTTTTTCCAACCATCCTTAAGTTCAATGTTGAATGGAACAACCTCAGAAAATTTTCTGTAACACCCCCCACCCCCTTGAAATATTTTACTTTGACAGCTAACCACTGTCATTTTTCCAAAAACTATATACCCACCCTATGACAACCTAGAAATACGTCCTGTTTTGTTCATCAGATTGTCATGTCAGTGTCAAAAGCTTTACTAAAGTGAAGATGCCACATTAACTACACAGTTCATCATAATGAACAGTTCTGAAAGTTTTCCTTTAGTAGAGATGCCTTGCCTTTCAAAAGTCCAACAATGGTACAAACATGCTTGTTTGCAAAAATACGTGTGAGTGCAAATAAGTTATCAAACTTGGATTGTAACTGTCTCTTTATTTAACTCCTTGCAAATATTTAGTGCAAGCATAAACGGAAAACAGGTGTTCCCTGCTTCTTAGACATCATTTCCCACTTTACTGATCTCTGTTTTATTTGCTTTATGGTTATTATAATGGCTGCCACCAACCACTCCCACTTCAGTGTGCAGACCATGACTCACATAAGTGCCTAATAAATTACATCAATGGGAAAGCAGATGAGCACATGAAGAGGAGGTGCAAAACTCATTAGTCATGCAGTCTCCTTTTCTGGCAACTGAATTGCCCGACATAAAAGCGTTGTGAATGGCTCGTGCATCTGTCAAGTCCGCCAGATGCCAATCTTACTCTTGCAGTTTTTGTGAAAGCTATTAATCAATATGCATTATTCAGAATTTTAAAACAGGACCTTAATTAAGCAGCCAACTAAAGCAGAAAGAAAAAGGTAACTACCCAATATACAGTGAGTTTTTTCAAAGAGAATGACATGGGGTTTAGCACTCGAAGCAACATTCAGATCACAATCCATTTATTTATTTCCCATATATTATCTTGCATAATGATGCAGTTAAAGAGAGGTATTCTGGAGCAATAAAGTGAAACGAAGAACCTCTGTGTGCTAGATACTGATTTTGATCAATCTGCATGAAATAAAGTACATCAGTGTACTAGATCAAAATTAGAAAAGGACACAGTATTGCACTGCTGTCCATATTGCTGGGAATAAGCCAACATCTTCATTATAATCCAAATGTTTCCAGGGATTTAAGCATATCTAGAATAATTCACCTAGAGCTGAAACTGTATGAAGTCTTTGTATAGCCTTCCAGGATTTTTTTTTTCTTGGTTTATTCTCACAGAAGGGACCCTGGCACATTTATAGAGGAGTGCAGCACATCAAAAATAAAGAGAGCCCATGTTTTTTTTTTTTTTTTTTTTTTTTTTTTTTTTCTAATATCAGCAACTGCAAAGATACTTTCTGTATGAACAAATCTCACTAAACGTGAGAGCGGCAAGGGTTCCAATCTACCACGGCTATTCTCGTAGACCAACCTGTTGTTCAGATCAGACTACCCCTTAGTCTCTGATTCTTTATTTTAAAAATCCTAACAAATAACCAACCAATGCCACTATTACTTCAAAAAAGTTGCTGATTGGATGACTTCAATTAGTCTTTGCTCGTTAGCAAAATTAAGTAAAAATGAAACCTGAAAACCATACCAACACTAGCAAGATGCAAAGCAATTCTGTCCCTTAGCTAGGCAAAAATAACTTAATGGACCACTTATAACCACCTGAAAAACATAAAATGATGAACATGAAAGCTTTAAAGGAAGAGTAAATAGTGTATGAAAAGAAGAAGAGAGGACCCCATGTTGAGGTGTGAAACATAGGGTTTTGTCTGTCTGGAAGGCTGCATTATGGTGCTGATTTCAAGCTCTCTGAACAGAGCACAACGCAGGATTTTGATTCTGGGACAAGAGTAAGAAATACGACTTTTTGAGTCAGAACCATCAGTAATCTGTCCAAGCCCTTGCTACATTTATAAGCTAATATAAACACAACTCCCCTTCTCCTAGCACTTGTCTGCATGCAGACCAAATATAAATGTAAACCAGCTGAATCAGGTGTCAGCAGCAAGCCCCTCCTATAGTTTCTAGATTTTTCTAGAGTACTGATTTATCCAGCCATCAAGCGTTACTTCATAGCTGAATTGGCTTGTTTGCAGCTAACGTGGCTATGTCAGCATTTCTTGGCAGTACTGCAGACATACCTAAAAGGACAAAGCTATTTGAGTCTGCTTTTAAGTATGTGTTGTTTTCCAGATTTGTTCAGGAAGCTCTAAGTAGCTTAAAGAGACAACCACATGTACACACAATAAAAAGGGAAATAGTCTTTTATTTCCTAGTATCTTTTAATTCTCCACAAGTTTCAAGTAATTTCATTTTTTGTTTCTTGTGGGCTAACACACTCTTAAGTTTGCTTCTGTAATTCAAGAATGGAATGAGTGTAGAAACTTTTGCAGATAAAGATGCCCGTGTAAACATTTTTTTTTTTCTTGCACTTGTTCTGTTATTATTTTATTGAGAACAACAGAGGAATTTATCTAAAAATTCATCATTTGTTACTCCTCACTGTGAGAAATTTCATATGAGAAAATTCAGTGGCTGAATTGCACACAGCTGATTATATCATTAAGAATACTCATGAGAAACGCAGCAGTAAAATTCAGTGCTGCCCAAATTAGTCTTACCATCACAAAAATAAGAAAAAAACTGTTCATGAGCAGGGGACTTCCTTAGTAATGATCAGTGAAGTATAAGAGATTGCCTTTGGTGAATTGATATGTTGACTTCTTTGTACTCCAGAACAATTAATAGTATGCAGATTTACAACTCCCATTGTTAAGCGCTCAAAATGTGAAGTAAATAGAAGTGTCTTGGGAGGTGGGTCATCTTGCTGTGAAAATGTTCCTATCATGTTCTATTTACAGCCCTTTTATGAAAAATACTCTTCATCTTAGTAACTGGAACACGTAAGGAATTTACAATGATTAAATAGGTTGCAAAAGGAGTTTTCTTCTGTAAATGGATAAAACTCAATCAGCATATTAAACAACTTGAAATCTTGATGAACACATGCAGTTTGGAGAGTTCAAATTTGTTCCCGTGTATAGGAGCTGAGGCCTGCCAAGGTCAACTACAACCTGGGTTGCATCAGGAGGAGTATCACCAGCAGGTGGAGGGAGGTGATCCTTCACCTCTCCTTAGCACTGGTGAGGCCACACCTGGAGTGCGGGGACCAGGTCTGGGCTTCCCAGTGCAAGAGAGACCTGGACATACTGGACGGAGTCCAACAAAGGGTCAGGAAAATGGACTGGAGGATCTCTCCTATGATAAAAGGCTGAGAGAGTTGGTTGAAGGGGAATAATATTTACCCCAGTGAAATTATTATTTCCAGAATATCTGGAAATGGTCTTGCAATGGCTGACATATAGAGAGAAGTAGCAGAGTAAATGCTTAAATGCATGTGAGAAGTGAGGCTCTGTTTGCAACAAAAGTGAAAAAAAAACTCAAACAATGCCTTGCATAAAAGGCAAGCATGGGGTTTCTCAAATCTATAAAAAATCCCAAACTGACTCTTAAATTTGCCTGAGACTGATAATGGTCATGCAGAAAAAGAAATGCTGTCTTTTTTTGGTGAGTGGAGATCTTCATGAGATGTCTGTAAATCCTTTCAAGACAATGAATGAATAAAGAACAGAAAGTAAACTCAGTGACTAGCAAAAATAACTATTTTATATATATATATATATATATATATATATATATTGCCATTAGACCCCCAAGCCCCAAAACTATTTGGTGCAACTGCTGTTGGTGAAAACAGATAAGCATGTTCACACATGAATTGAGAACGTTCTTGGCATCCTAGAAGACATGTGCAGAAGGGAACTCCTCATGCTCCCTTGGACTGGTGTAAGGGGTTTGTCCTGCTCCTCAGCTGATGGGCTAGGATCAGTTTGCTGTCTTGGAGATCACCAGGCAGACAGTGACTCCCACCCCTGCAGCTGCAACATCTTAACTTACTGACCAGAATCACAGAACCGCTGAATAATTTGGGTTGGAAGGGACCTTAAAGATCATCCAGTTCCAAGCCCTCCCAGGGACACCTCCCACGGCCCATCCAACCTGACCTTGAACACCTCCAGGGATGGGAATAATGTGCACACCCAAGCTGTTTGCGCAGCCTGGGGCCTACGGGGCAGGTCAGCCTCCCAGGCATGCCCCAGTGCTGGGAAACAGTGATCTGGACCAGGTCAAACAAGCTACCAGTTGAGGAGCATGAGTGGGCCTAGTGCTTGAGCCTGTGCCCTGCTGCTGTTTGATTTTCTGGCGCAGGCTGAGCCCCAGATGAAGGAGACAATTATATACTGCCAGAAAGGGCAATTTATATGTCTACATCTGCAATTTAAAACAGCGCCCATGCATGTAATTAAGCACTGGCCCGTGGTTGTCTGTGCCTCTAAACCATGATCGCTGTCCCTGGCATGGCCTAGCAGCCACACTGCTCCCCTGAGGCTGGAGCCTGGGAGCAGCAGGCCAGCCCTCTCCCCCAGGGCATCTATTTACGTGTAAAAACCTCTCCTCTGAACAATGTCTATCAGACACTTCATCAAGCATACACAAAAGTACAACCCTTGCCCATGGGAGTGTTTAATGTCAGGGAAAGCAGACCATGGCAGGCAGCATGGCTTCTTTCGACTACCTGCTTTGTGGGTACTTCTGCTGTTCTGGGAAGGCTGAAGGTTGGCAGCAGGAAGGCAGGCTGACAGGCTATCTGCCTTGCCACAACTCCAGGTCAGGTGGAGCCCTGTTGGGAAAGGGCTGCCAGCACCCCCCTTTAACTGAGATAGAAAATATTCTGGGGCTAAGACCAGGGTGAGTAGAGCCATAGGGTCACAGGAACAGTATGGCAGATCAGGTTTTCACAGGGATGTGGAGGCACCGTGTGGTGTTTGCTCAAGCTGTATCTTCTGGCATAACTTTGCTAGGACAATCAGCAGGGGGAATGTTCTTTACAAAAGCTGATTAACTGGTTCTGTATAATCTCACGTCAAGTGCTGAATTTTCACTGTCAGCAAAATCATTTTATGCCAGTTCATGTTCTGTTAAGGTCCACCTTTAAAGATAGGAAGTCCTTTAGATATTTTGGTAGGTTTATTTTAGGAAAGATGCATGCAAATCTAGCCCAAGGTTCTAACCAATGCTGATGCCCCATCATCAGGACAAATATATATAAATAACAAGCATTTAGAGGCCAGGACACATAAAGAACACCAGACTAGATTTGTAGTCAAGGAGAAGGCTACTGCTCTCTGAGAGGCAGAATATCAGCACATTTTGGAGAGAATGACACATAGAGAGGGCCAGCCAGAATAAGGGAGGCCAAAAAAAAAGTAAAACAAACTGTAAAACACTGTGAAAGACAAGCATTTATTACAGCAACAGGTCTAAGCAATAGTATGGTAGAGTAAAATTGTTTTTCCATTTTTGAAGAGGAAGAAGTGGAAAAATGTAGCAAGATTAAAATATAAGAAAACAAAATTCAGAGGAACACCATAGTTGAAGATGGTAAATGGTATTCCACTGATAAGTTTATAAAATATTTCCAGATACTTGTAGTTGTCCCAGCTTCCAATTTTGCTGTCTGAGCGTGAGCTCTTCACCAACAAAGTGATATGAGGGAGAAAAAAAATAAAACTTGTTTGGAAGGCTGTACCCAAGTCAATTCTGATACTAAATTTGAAGAATAATCTGACTTTAGTGATGTCTCTCTCTTTTTATTTTTTCACAGTTGTTTTCATCTCAGAATTTCAAACCACAGCATCACACCAGCTAGGTGGATATGTTTTCTCAGTTTAGTTGTCACTTATTGTACACAAAGCAAAACAGTGTTGTATCTGCAACACTGAATTAAGGAATTATCATTCCAAGCTGATAAAATGTTGGAGATAAAAAAATAAAGTAAAAATCATGATACTAGCTAACTTGCTCAGATACACTGAAGTCCAGAATCCCTGACTCTTTTTCACTCTTTGTAGAAAGTCTGAGATCTTTGTAGTGTTCTTGGAAGCCAAGAGGTTCAGGCTTAGTTTGCTGAAACAAGAAAGAATGTCCTTACAATCTGCTGAAATGCAGGTACTATCTATACGCAGGCTTAGGGTTAACCAAAATGTCAGCTGCTGTTTCTCACGCATGTAGATGGACCTTGCTGTCCAACCACTGCTGTTCCTGTTTTGTTGTTGGTTTCTTTGAGAATTCAACTGTCTTCCAGGTTTGCTTCAGTCATTACTCCCTGGAAATAAATCAGGATGAAAAACACTTGTCTTTCCAGCTTGTGGCTTTCTGTTGCCAGTCAAGAAAGAGCATGTGAGATACAGAATCCTACCAGAAATTATGAAAACCAAATTGCAAGATTCTTGATCGTGGACTTCCTGTGCTTAACTGCAGCACACAGGCAAGTAACCTATAAACGGATGAAAAGGAAGGTGAAGGCTGCTCACATATTGAACTACAGTAGTTTCTGAAGTACAGAAGCAGCCTGGTAGCTTCCAGTGGTCAGCTGAAGGGAGTCTCTGAAGGTAGACAACAAATATAGCTTTCATTTGGAATTTACATGCAGCCTAAATTTCAGGTTCTAACATTTGAACAATCTGTATCAAAATTGTGAAGAAAATGATGGTTAATTTCCAGAAAAGATTTATTATGGAGGTAAAATGAAGCTCAGAGAGATTAATAGCTTGTGACACATTCAGGTTATTGCAGTGATAAGACTCTAATAAATCAACAGCACTGTGTTTTGATAAGCTGAAACCGAACTGCTTGAATATGTTTAACAGTGGACCCATCTCAAACTCCTTGTTTATTAAACCTTGTCCTTGGGATAATGCCAGCATTGACTGGGTCACATTTGCTGATATCACTTGCTGCCAGAATGAGCCTGGAGAGACTCATGGGCAATATGTTTAGTCAGCAGTGCTCCCCGATGGTGAAGAAGACCAAATATTGAAGCTGCATAAGCAAGAGCGTAGCCAGCAGGTGGAGACGAGTGGTTTCCCCTCTGCATTCAACTCTGCTGGAATTGCATCTAGAATAGTGTTCAGTTTTGTGATTCTGCTATGAAAAAGACCTTGGTATACTGGAGCATTTCAGCAGAGGTTGACCAGGATGGCCATGCAAGGAGCAGCTGAGCAAACTACTTTGTGCAGTCTTTAGAGGGGAAGTATAACAGAAATATCTTGTGGCTTTTTTCAACTACTGAAGGGAGGCTTAGAAGCCATGGAGCCAGTTGCTTCTAGAGGTACAATGTGACAGGATGATAGCCAATAGACAGAAGTTGCAACATGTGAAGTTCTAATTAATTATAAGAAACAAACAAACAACAAAAAAACCAACAACCAACAACCTACAATTAATTCACTGAATTTCAAACTACAGAAACTCAGCTAGTCAAGGCCCTGAATTATGTGATCTAAATTGACCTTGTTTTGAGGAGGAGTTTGGTCCAGATGATCCTCATGGACCCCTTCCAATATATTCAATACTACCAACTGATCAGGTTGCTAACTGGTGCCTGCAGAAAAAAAATACAATCCTTCCTCACCTTACATGAAGGCAGTCTTTTTAGAAACCATTTTTTTTAAGTGGTAGGTTAAACTCTTCAGTGATAAGGCTATGTACATAATGAAATCACACTGAATGCTCCTGAATTCTATGTAGATCATGTACAGATATATATTTTGGCAAGGTAACACTCTAAGACAGTGTGATGTGGCATACTTCCCTGTTTAAAGATGGTGTTTAAGCCGTGGAGGTATTTGCAGTTATTTTTGGCCAACTAAATTTTAAATATATGGGCAAAATTGTGTTTAACCTGCTTTTGAATATAATTTTTAATGTAAGTTATTGCAGTAAGTCTGGATAGTGATAGCTCAGAAAATTCTCTTTTGGATTTCATAATACACAGAAACCTAATCTTCAATTTAGCCTCAAGCTCAGAAACTATAATGTTCACATTTTTATTGTGATTGTTCTTCCATAATTTATAATGAATGTAATTGGACTGAGACTCATAATAATGTGAACAGATGTCTTGACTTGTAATATGTTGTTTTATATTAGATACTATTTTTATTACCATTGAAATTGGCCTTTATTTTGTATCCCCTTCCCTTGAACTCTGAAGCAGCTTAGAAGTCCAGAAGCAGTATCCAACAGATAAAACAAATATAGATGCAAAGCAGAAAAATTGTGAATTTCAAAAAAGCCCTAACTTTATGAATAAAGTGCTTTTCATTGATGAGTGAAGCTCTCTCCTGGATATTTCTTGGACATTCATATTACAAATTAAACGATAAAGAAAAAACAACCAAAAAAAAAAACAAAAAAAAAAACCAAAAAACCACAAGGGCTAACATTGTCCACTGAGTATTTTTCATCAATATTTTTGTCTTGACAAAAAATCAATTGTCTGTCATAGAAGCTTTAAAAGAAACAATTAGATCAACAATCATTAACATTTTTTATTAAGAACTGAACACAGTTCTTAATACAGCTAAATACAATTCAGCTAGATGAATTCAGTATTATTAGTATCAAGGAGGGGAATACCTTAGTCTGTTATAGGTGGTGTTGGCTGAAGAGATTGGAAAATAAATAAGTAATAATTAAACTTCCACACGACAGGTCCGCAGATGTATTCTGTATCAGGTAGAATGAGATCTCTGAATGCAGCTTGTCCCAAAGGCAACACTGTGTCTGTGCTCAGCTGAACACCCTGTAGTTGTCAATTGCACTGCCCAGAATCTACCCACTCTTCACGACCATGGGACACCACTGTGCATTACTCCAATGCGTTCGTTTAATTCCTCTGGCATAAAATACATCGTGTGAGAGTGGAATTACTGACACTTACTGAGCTGCTGCCAGAAGGAAAGTAGTAAAACCATTATTAGGTTTTTCATAGGGAAACCCTTGGGGTATTGTTTTCAGAGAGATAAGAAGTTCAATTTAATTACTGAAATAATTTGTCCGAAATGTTTTATTATCTGCAGCACAGCAGAACTGGGTAAATACTTATCTCCTGCTGTGGCAGCTCAGTGAATCAGAACAGTCAATCTCCCTGCTCTCCACTGGTGAACACACCGTCCGTCCCCAAAGTTGTCATCACAAATCAAAATCGAAGGGAACAGAGTAATTCAGAAATATATTGAGAGGGCTAGATGAACAGCCCTGCGGGCAAGACACCAGAACCACTGAAAAGAAAAGAAGGAATGGGGGTTGGCCCTGAGAGAGCACATTGAGCATTCGTGCAGGGCGCCACCAGGAGAGCTGTGGGCAGGCACACCTCTTCCACTGAGCCAGGCACCCTGCCTCTCCTCACTTTACCTAGCAAAATATTAGTGCTCCTTGTTTTAGGGGCTGGTAGGGTTAACGTATGTGATTCACATGGATGTTCTGAAAATGTGCTTTCTATCTGTGAACAATTTCTCTTTGAACCATTAATGTTACAATTTAGAAGGGGACATGGAAGAAACATCTTTAGTAATGTTGCCCATGAATTGGCAGAAGCACTCATCAGTGCTAGCTACAAGCTCAATAAATAATATTAAAGTATTGCAAACTCAGGAGAATGCTTGACTTTCACAACAAGGATGTTTTCTGCTCTCCTCCCCCTTCTCCAGCTTTATTTTTCTGACTTTCTTTTCCTTCTGCTTTCATCTCCTATTCCTTGTGCTAGTCTGTTAGTTCTTTTTTTTTTTTTTTTTTTTTTCCCTTCAGGCTTTTTTAATTTTTTTTTTTTCTTTTGCACTTTTTCCCTTTTGGGAGGCTGGGGGAGGATGGTACTTGGTGTTATAAATAAGGGCAGGAGCTGGTAAGGGTAAGGACAGTGGCACACAGCAGATGCTAGAAGAATAGTCTTATAGCCTGGCAACAAATTAGAGTTTCATACTAAAAAAAATCTTTTAAAGAATGCTACCTAACTAGCTGAGTGGCACAAAAAAAAAAAAAAAAAAAAAAAAAAAAAAAGTTGCCACTGCAGATATTTTTTCCATGAGCTCCACTAGAAGTGGTGATGAGCAGGTAAGCACCTGTTTAGTGAGATACATAAAATATACAAAAGAAAATGGGACTGCTTTAGGTAGTCTGCCTTACATCTGCTATAGTGTCAGCTGTAATGCACCCCCATGAATCACTGCATCCTATAAATTGCTCTTATCAGTCTTATCATTATATGTAATTTTTGGACTTGTATATTGTGTACATTCAGATGTATTCTTAGGATACAGTTTGATCAGCACAAAATGCTCTCACAGCAATAAGTCTGGTCATCTAAACTTTCATTTCTAAATTGATGTATAACAGCATCAACATTTGCTATGGACTGTCAGGACTGCAAACAACATCCTGTACCGTGCAAGATCTTTAGCAGGATCTTTGCTTGGTCATGCTGGCAGGCTGTGAACAAAGCCTGTTTCAAGGAGCTCAGTAAACAGAGTGCTGTGAAGTTCAAAAGGAAAAGCAGAAATATTGCCAGCTCCAGTACCTCTCCTGGGGTCACAGCATTTTGGGCTGGAGCTGCCACTTTTGTGTGGAAAAATCCAGTCTTTTCACAAAGCATTTCACTGGCCATTACTTTATTCATGGGATAAAGCCCACCAAACTTTAAGGCATATATCCCAATCTTCATGAGACACAAAAGGGCTTGGGAGAGTGGAAAAGTGCTAAGTGGAAAAGACTAATGAGTGGCTAGGAATCTGTCACAGCTGTGCAGCAAGAGTGGTTTGCAGTGGAAGGCAACACCACAACAAGTAAAGCTGCTTAAGCGGTTGTCTCTTGATTCCTAAAATACACATGCTGAATCGAATGGTGAGTATATTCTAAAGAAATACAAATGACAACTGTTTATACGCTTTAGTTTCAAATTACATAAAAGGAATTCATTTTAAAAATACATTTGAATTACATTTTATATTGCTACATTTATTTTATTACTTCTTGCTTATGTGTTGGCAATTACCAGGGCGCTTTTCTAAGAGTCTGAAAAGTAAAAACTGCTTTATCATTTTCATGATGGCAAAGTTCTTCGCCTGAAGAACTGAAGGAAGGAGCCTTTGTGCAGTCTACCCCTGCCTATGGGGATGGCATAGACTCTTCTTAGAGAGCAAACAGAAAGGTAATCAATCATAAATTGCAACAGGCGAAGTTTCCGTGGACTTGGGGAAGAAATTCTTCACAGGCAGTCCAGCCAAGCCTGGGACGAGATTGTCCAGAGAGGTATTGCCATCTTCAGCCTTGGATATATTGCAATCTCACTGGCGCAAGCTGAACAACCCAATGTAGCTTTGAAATCAGCCCTGCTTGGAGATCCCTTGCACTCCAAAGTTTTGTGAAACCCTGTGCAACACAACTTCATACAATAGCAAGGAGAGAGTCTTAAATTGACTTTGCAAAGTTATCTTCTCCTTTCAGCAGTGCAAAGTCTGAAGAGACTAGGGAAGAATAATAAATGGGAAAGTGTGCAGTGTGATGTGCTGAATTTTATTTGGTGCATGAAGAGGTGCTACATCGCACACCAAAAAAAGAATAGACCCTCTTTAAATGATTCTTATGCAGCACAATACTCTATGTGCTATTTAGCTTGGCTGTTCTTGTTACCGGGTATTGACATGCTGGAGAGATTTGAAGGTGGAGAAGTTAAAATGATACAACTTCTGAAAAGATGCATAACAAAATCAAAAAATAACAGCCCATATGTCTTACTTAAAAGCCATGGCTTTATTCTACAATCAGTTAAAACATTAACAAAACATAAAGAGAAGCAATAATAAGGATGAGGAAGATGTAAATAAAATAAAACAAGTGAAATTCAGATTGCAGTGCCGAAACCATTTCTAATAGTGAGATGTAGTGAGAGGGAGAATAAGAATCCCTCTGGCTAACATATTTAGCTGTATGTCTGACAGAATTTGAGTAACTATACAAATAGAGGTATCTTTTTGTTGTTGTTGTTGGAAGCGGTATGGAGTGATTTAACTCCTTTCCAGCACTAGATTCAATTAACCAAATTAATTTTAGTGTATTCTATTCAAGCAGTGGGCTGCATGATACTCACTATCCCCCCCCCCGTGGTTTTTTTTTTTTTTTTTAGGATTCTGTGCATACTCTTTTGCTTCTTCAAAAATGACAATTACTTTTTTGGAAGAAAAAATTCCTGAACTTGGTAACAAAAACAGTTTTTTCTCAAGGAGTGTGGTAATAGTTTGTGTATTTTTAACATTTGGGGTGATGCTGTATTAGATGAAGCTATACTATTTTTATTCTCTCATCAACTTGAAAGTTTTTATCTCCTCGTCCACAGACCAAAGTTTTTAACCTCTGACCAACTAACCTAAACTTTAATGGGATCTGGGTGTATTCAGCATTTCTCAGTATCCAAGCATACGGTAAGTTCTTACACTTTTTTGATGGTCTGCCTCATTATATAAACAGATGGAAAATACTGCATGCTTCTAAGAATTATCAACAATTCTAATCTATGCCATACATTGCTAAAGTCACAATGCACACTGTCTTTACTTGCTGTTATCCTTTGGGAATAAACAAAACTGTACTTTTACCATGCATACAGAATTTGCTTCTTATTTATTTCAAATATTTTGGTCTTTCTGGCTCTCCAAAAGTCTCTGCTGCCTTAACAGAGTGATTGCATTATTCTGTCCATCTTCTGCTCTTTGAAAATGCAAATTAAATACTAACAAGCTGTAAAGAAAAAAAGGTTGAGCAATTCCCTTTTTGACATGCAGACTACAATAAAAACAAGCAAGGACACAATTACTCCAGAAATATGTCCTGACAAGAATGTTAAGTAATTCAGCCTTGTGGTCTTAATGATGTTCCAAGTGCATGTGCACATATTCATGTGTGATATGAATCGCAACAGGTATATGTTAGAAGTCTGCTTTTTAGAGTTCTACAGAATGGAAATTCAAACGTTCATATGGGTGGAAATTCCCATATATTTGGGAATATATAGCCATAATTATATGGCTATAATTAGATTATAGCCATAATCTAATTCAGCTGATTAGGATATTGCTTTAGCTGTAATAGCATTAATATCCTGTGCCACTATTAAATTAACACAAAAAGCAAGCTAAATGAAAACATAATGTAATTAACATCAGCACAGTTGAGAACCAGTCCCCATTGCTGAATTATCCAGATCAGCTGTACTCCATTGATTATAACCATTAATCACAGTCTGGCATATTTTTATTTCGTTATCTCAGAACTATGTTCTTTTAATCTTGTGATTTTTTTTTCTGCATTTTTTTTTTCCTGCTAGCTCATTTGCAGTGTTCCTATCTTAAATTTTAGAGCAATTTTACATCCCTCAGTTGGGTTCATGGTACATTTTTGATATTCCTTATGGCAAGTTGAACATGATACAGAAATAATAAAATGGTAATATGTAGTTTTTCTACTGTTGAGTAATTTTTTCTATGTCTTTTTTGTATCCTCATCCCTTACTATGTCTGCTGATTCTTTGCCTTCCTGAAGCACTCAAAAAGGAGTTATTGCTGGTTTTGGTGTCTTTTAAAAATTAATACCCATACACTGTTTGGACAGTCTTAGGATGCTTTTGCATTTAATCTGCCAGCATTGATCGTTCTTCCTATTTTCCTCATTTGTAAAAGATCATAGGTGCTCCTTGCTCTTGCTTGTCTTCTCTACACTACTGTTCAGCCATGCTAGCTTCTTCCTGGCCTTTCTGAAGTTCCTTTCAGCATGCATGAATTCTGAACTTCCTGTGTGATGTTCAGGATGCTCACCATACTTTCTGCAATGATGGCTAGTTTAATTGATAGCCTTTTTAAAAAAGATCATAGTTTCAAAGAGGGATTTAGGCTAGAAGTTTGTACTGTACAGTCACCTGCTCCAGGCAGAGCTAACTGCAAACCTAGCCAGGATGGCCAAGACTTTGTGCAAGACAGTTTTAAAAATCTCCAAGGATGGTGACCCCGTCACGTCTCTTAAACTTTTTTAGCAAATATTTCTTTCCTTACGTCTAATCAAAATTTTTCCTGCTACTCCCTGTGGCTGCTGTCACCTGTCCTTTTGCAGCACTGTGGAGTTTTCTTCTCACGATGACATCCCTCTTAACGCTGAATGGATGCACTGCATTCCCTTGTTGTTGCCACACTCTGCACCTGTTATGATCCCTGTTGCAGGATGACTCTTCAGCAGTAATATTCTGGATCAGGTCCTCATGCACTGCTCAGAACTAGGCCAACAGCTGTTGATGGTGGCTAACTGTTAGTCACAGTCCATGGCATTTAAGTAGACTATATGGTCTGCTATTTCCTGAGGGTGCTGATGGCTCTTAGGGGGAGCCTAGGTAAAGTGTCCAGTCAAAACATATTTTAATCCCATAGTCCTCCTTCTAACTAAGACAAGCACATAGCTCTTATTGAAAATACTTTCACAGAAAGAGTGATAATTCCTTAAAAGCAATTTTTCTCCTCCCCCCCCCCCCCTTTTTTTTTTTGTTACAAATGCAAATATATTGCTGTATTATAGGTGGTAAAAGTATCTCAAGACAAGGACAACAGATGATATTTTAAATATCCAGAAATAAATAGGCTGGATCAATATACCGTAGCAGATTGTTTTGCTCATTAGAAGGTAAAAATAAAAAGGAAACTTGTCAATCTACCAAAAATCTAGCCTTTCAATAAGGTTATAATTGGAACACACTGTCAAAAACAACTCTGAAATTAAATTCACAGCAGCTGGTACTCAATACACTTCATGACAGGTCATCAAAGATAAAAAATTATCTCTACATGTTACTTCTTTCATCTCTGACAGGTATTTCAATATGTCCAAGCTTTTTAAAGCCATATTAACTCTTTCAGGTTAAAATAAGACACACATTGTATCTTTGCCTTAATTGGAGTCTTTTCCTTTGCAGGAAAAACAGAAAAATCCTTCATTAAGAGGATACTCTTAATACTTCACTCTAACATTTGCTACTGTGAGTCATAAGCCTCTCCTAACTCAGCCTGTATAGCCTTGACTAGTCCTTAGCTGTGTTGTAGCTTTTTACTACTAAATTCTCTCTTTAGATGATTTGCTTCATTTGCTATAAATAATACGCAATATTTAGCAATATTTTATACCAATCAACAGATTGTGGACACCATCTTATGTGTGCATGTTTCTTAAAAAAAATAAAAATCACAAACATCCAAATCTGGAGGCATTTAAAAAGACTGAGGATAATATTAACAATTTGATCTGGTAAAGACCCCTGCAATTCTGCTTTGCAGCTCACTGATAAAAAGAGGTATCACCTCCTGCATTAAACCCTCATTCTAAAGGAACAACACATGATTGTTTCATTTCCATATCAAAAAGTCTCTTTTGATGTGTCTTACCACCCATAAACGCAAAATAATCATGTGAAATGCCTCAGGTGACTAGTTTCCTCATTTGAGATAATCTACAATTTCAGGTGAAATCCTGTCCAAATGGTGGGTTTATCTGCATTATACTGAAGTAGCAGTGTTGATTTTAAAGAAACTCTCAAAATGACTACACACTCACTAGAGCTACGAAGATAGAACTAGAGAGGAAAGAAATCCTGCCATGGCTACCACGGAGAGGTTTTCATATGCTCCACTCTTCTATCATCAGTGTTGTTGAATAATTAAAATTTGCCTGCTACCTGTTTGATCTGCTTGTCTTATCCATAGTCTTATCTTTCATATACCTCTCTCTACTTCGTGCTCCATCATATGTATTTATATATTTTTTGGCCTTTACATGTATCTATCCATTTTATCACTATACTATCTCTTCCCATGGAGTGGCTCTTCCTGTGCACTGTCACCCCGTGCTGTGAGAAAAAGGGGGTTTAGCACCCACTTTACAACTGCTGTCCATGAAACACATT
Organism: Heteronetta atricapilla; assembly: GCA_011075105.1. Classification (NCBI taxonomy): domain Eukaryota; kingdom Metazoa; phylum Chordata; class Aves; order Anseriformes; family Anatidae; genus Heteronetta; species Heteronetta atricapilla. Next base: position 85,402,030 of record CM021732.1, read on the forward strand.
ACAGAAGGAACAAATGCAGAATGAATTATCTGACAGTGCTTGCTTGGTTGGAAAGGCCGGTGAAATGGGTCTATACGTAGGTTCATAAGGGAGGGCATAATCTCAAAGAATTACTGCAGACTTGCAGCTCTTCAGAAAACTGAAGTCCTTATTAGTGAACTGGGGTCTCACCTTTCTGTCTCTTAATGAGCTGACCAGCAAAAACAGTGCTTTTGAAGGTTTGAGGTCAATACAACAAATATCATGTTGAAAAATCACCCCTTGGCTGGTTTAACACACTAGTTTCACGTATAAAAGATCCTAAATCAATTTATTATAATTAGGATTTTAATTAATTGAAATTTATTTTTCAAAATACAGAATACTCAAGAGCTAAGCATGCCTCTTGCCTTTATCTTACTATGTTTTAAGATAAGACTACTACATTACCTGATTCATCTAGTAGCTGGTTAACATTGTATGTGAAGGTCTGTTTCATCAGTATTGAAAGTAAAATATACTTTTCAGTGAACAAGTGCAATATTTAATTTTTGTTAGTTTCAGTTTTTTTATAAAATACATATGCCAAAGGGTAAGATAGCCTCTTCATTTTTCCCATAAATCCCTTTTCAGCATTTTGTGGACTGACTTAGAATTACAAAATTAAATACAGAACTACATTCTTTTGACCTAAAATCTCTGACCTGTGAGATAAAGTGACATTGTTTCTGCTTGAGGACTGGTTCAGCTAATTGCTGAGTGATGGCTGTGACACAGCTGGTATACGGTTTTGTTCCCAAGGTAACTCTCCAATAGGAAGAGATTCGGAATCAATCATTTGTTTTATAGGGATACAGCAGGTGTTATGAGCTGCACATGGGGAAAATAGGCATTTTTACTGAGAGGGTCATCTTTTTATTAAAATATCCTTTCATTCTCCTTTGTGATGCAGAAAGAACATTGTCAGTATTATAGCTGAAAGGAACATAACAGTTTCAATATGAAGGAGACTCAGGAATTTCTCCTTTGCTTAACAGGAGTTCCCTGGCAGTCACATAAAAGCTGTAATAAAGCTGCAATGAAATATCACTTTATTCTCTCACCTTTAATAAAATCATACAGCCTTTCCCCAGACCTCCACACGGATGAGCACTGGATCACAGTAAGAGGCAATAAGCTACCTTATTCTTACAACATGCACCAGAGACCACCTTATTAAACATGAACACTAGGCAGTTAGGACAGAGTCCATCTTCCAGTGAAGTGTACTGGTTTTCAGTGCTTCTAGTCCAGAGAGCTGGATTGCCCTCATAGCACTGGATTTTTTTCTGGAGAAAGCAAAAGCTTCTACACAAACTACATATACCTTTTTGTTCTTGAGAGGACACCTAAGAATAGGAGATAGTATTTGTTCCTCTTACATAGATAAAGAAAACCTTTTATTTCACATGTGAACAAGAAATTCTTTTAAGCACAAATCCTAGATTCAGATTATCATATATCTGAATTAAAAAAGAAAGAGTATCTTCTTCATTGCATGAAGCTATTGGTAAAGCAGAAAAACTCATCAGGGATGTAGTCTTTGAGTTATGGCTCACTTCACAGCTGTGCAAAGCATTCCTTGATTTCCATAAGGTTTTACTTACAGGCAACACAACATCTCCTCACCCCCCATCCTCCCCCCGTTTACTATTTCTAAGGAATAAAAAGAAAAACAGAAAAATTTGGAGACAGAAAAGTTTAGGGAAAAAAGAAAAAGAAGAGCTGCACGAAGACTTACTCTTTAAATTATTTTCTACGTATTTTTAAGAACATAGCAGAAAATGTCTTCATTTATATTCAATCAGGATTTTATAGCTCAAAGCTGTGAAGAAAATGTGCGAATCAATTTCACGATATTGACTCCTATCTTAAAGTTAGTTCCTATTTAATCTAACCACAAACAGAATTAGTATAAATTCATATGAGACAGAGATGATCCTGTCAGATTCATTTGAAGGTATGGGAAATCCCTTCCAGATTTATCACCATTTGACAAGTCCAAAGAGTAATGATGATTTCTGGATGTACTACGACTGTCTAATACTCCTTATCATTTCAATTACTCAATTTCTTGACATTACTCTTTCTCTTCAAGGGAATGCCTTGGTTTCTTAAAGGCTCCTGTAAAGGAACATGTGGTGGGTAAGCCTTGGCTAGCAGCCAAACCCCCACCCAGGTGCTCCCTCCCTCCCCACATATTGGACCTGGGGTGAAAATAGGAAAAACAGGAATGATAAAGCTCATGGGTGGGTATCAGGACAGAGATGTCACTTGGCAATTACCTTTGCGAGAAAAACACACTTAACTTGGGGAAAATTAGTTTAAATTCTGGCCAAGTAAATATTTAATTACTGGTCTGGTAATGGAAAATAAAAGACAAACCTTAAAACTGCCCATTTCCTCCCCACTTTCCCAGGCTCCTGGGTCCTCTACAACCCCTCCTCCCAAAGTGGTGCCGGGTGGGGGATGAGGCACGGGGCTGGGGCCAGCCTGTAACAGCCCCCCTCTGCCACTCCTTGCTCCTGGCGCTGGGCCCTGCTCCTGCGGGGGCTCTCCATGGGCCGCAGCCTCCTCCAGGCCACGTCCACCTGCTCCACCAGGGGCTCCTCCACGGGCTGCAGCGTGGAGATCTGCTCCGTGTGGGACCCATGGGCTGCAGGGGGACAGCCTGCGCCACCAGGGGACTCTCCACAGCCCACAGGGGAACTGCTGCTGCCTGCCTGGAGCACCTCCTGCCCTCCAGCTGCACTACCTGGGGCCTGCAGGGCTGCTTCTCACTCCTCTCTCATAGACATTTCTGCCCTTTTTCAGTATGTTTTCTCAGAGGCGCCCCACATGTTGTGGACAGCCTCAGCTTTGTGTGGTGGTGGGTCTACCGGAGCCGTCTGGCTCTCCTCATGGAGTCCACCCCTGCAGCCCCACCACTTGTCACCTACCTGCACGCAGAGGTCTGGCCTCAGTTGTTCACCTTTACCAGGTAGTCAAATCTCATCAGGGCAGGAATCCTAAAGCAGAGCAAGAGGAAATGTTTTATTACTCCAAGTCTGGTGTGGCAGCAGTCAGATGAGAGACAAAGGCACGGGCAGAGCAGCACTGGTTGAGTGAGCTTCACAGATACGAGAGACTTCTGCCTTCACCTCTCCTGTTCTCATGAGATAGACCTTGCGATATGCTGGGTTGTATTAGAACTCCCTATGTAGCAACATACAATGTCATACAAGTAATATGGCCTTCTGTCTGTTTCACATACAATTTAAATTGTGTCTTTTGGCTCAGTAAAAAGCTAATATTAAAAGCCGTGAAGTTATTGCCAGGACTTAAAGTCTGCAATTCCGAGATTAGATTCCTTTGATAATTATTTTAAGTTAAAGGCTGTGTAACTAATTCTACACTTGCAGTTCTTGTATTTCCTTATTTGGAGTAGCATTTTATTACATCTTTTGGTTTTGTTCATCAAAGGGAAAGTTTTGAATATGAAAGCAAACAAAATTTTGCATTTGACGGCATCAAAACACTTGTGGAGATGAAGCATCTTTCAAGATTAGATGTAACAAACGTATTTGCATTACATCTCAAAACCAACCAGAATATGTGAAAAACAACCTCCTTAATTGTTAGTCATGGGACTTAGTCATGATTGGAGTTAATGATTTAAAACATCTAATAATCATTTAAGTCAATTGATAGACTTGAATGTTATGCTGTCTGAATAATCAAAAAAGAAAAGTTTATTGACTTGAAACACCCAAGAAGACCTAAGTCATCACAGCGCATTCCAGGAATGACAAGGCACAGTCTTCAGCAAATTGGAGGACCAGTGTCCTAGAGAGAGCAGGTGAGAGACAATTTACTCCTACACAATCTGCTATTAGGCCTCTGGCCACAACTGCCAGCAATACTAAAGGAGGCTTAATTCACATGCATTTGAGGGTTACATCTGAAGCTCTTGTCAAATAAAGTTCTTGAGCTCATTTTATATTGAGTCTCACCAGAATGAAGAATCTCAGCATAGCAGAGCAAGCGAGCCCCTGAGATTAGGGCAACAAGACATTGCTTAATAACAGTTCTCCTAAGAGTGAAGTTCTTGATACTTAACACTGCTGTTTAGTTTAACTGTTTGAACTCTAAGAAATGATATAACAAAATTAATTACGTATTTTATAGGAATTGATAAGTACTAATGATCTGTAATACTAAGCATCAGTATTATTAGTTAGCCTACTTTTAAAATGAGTTAGGCTGTACATATAAAAGTACACTGATTTTGTAGTAAAAATATTTCTGTAGTTACTTATCTTCCTGTAAAACTCACACATATCTATTACTGTACTGGCACTATCACTTGTGAAAGTCCTAGGCTTTAGCAAAAAAAACCAAAACCCTACATTAAAACAAAAGATGAAAGATTTCTCATCCATTCCAGATGGATTTGTATATTTGATTCTTTTTATTGATCTCCATCTTGTTTCAGTCACTTAAAAACTGTCTTGTTTTATAATTAAATAATTGTTTCATAAGTTTGTACTTGTAATGATTCAGACTACAGTTTTGATATGCTGAAGAGATCTAAAGATGCATTGTACTTATTCTTTGAATTACTGCATTAATTATAGGCAAATTAAATGAAATTTCAATGTGTATAAATATCTGAGGGGAGGGTGTCAAGCAAATGGAGCCGGTCTCTTTTCAGTTGTGCCTAATGAGAGGATGAGAGGCAACGTGCAGAAAGTAAAGCACAGGAAGTTCTGGATGAATACGAGAGGACCCTTCTTTACTGTGAGAGTGACAGAGCACTGGCACAGGTTGCCCAGAGAGGTTGTGGAGTCTCCTTCTCTGGAGATATTTGAAACCTGCCTGGATGCCATCCTGCGCAATGTGCTCTATGTGATCCTGCTCGGCAGGGGGGTTGGACCATATGACCTTCAGAGTTCACTTCAACCTTGGCCATTCTGTGATTCTGTGGTTCTGTGAAATTCAGTAAAGAAAGGAGTTTCTGTTATATGTCAATAGTTTCAAAAACAAAACAAAACAAAACAACAACAAAAAACTACTTTTTTTTTTTTTTTTTTTTTTAATTGACAGAAGAAAGTGCCAACTGGCTTTTACCCTGCTTGCTTAAGAGGGTTCATAATGTTAAGATTAAGCTTATGTTTCTGCAAAACCCCTTTGTGAATTAACTGTATCAGTAATCAAATCAGAACTGCAAAGTCGATTCTACTTTCTAAACATCAGCACTATTTATTTCTTTCAAAGCAACCCTAGTAGTACAGACTATCTGAAATGGTTTAAATAAGCTTGCAAATATATTACATTAATGAGTCCTGGCTAAAATAAGACTCCTTTTAACTTTGGTTTACAACACTGGAAGTTAAATCCTTTAACAGATACATTTTTTTCCCAAATGCACAAAGAAAACTAAGTTTTAAAATAACTAATACACAATTTTCTGCATGGTTTTATAAATCTTTCTTACCTTTTTCTTTACAAAGTAGAACATTAACATTGTTTACAAGTCACAGGATGCCTTGATTGGTGAATGTTTGATTTTTATAAAGAGAAAAAAACACAACAATTCTAGATGTACAGAATCATTGATATTGGCATTATAATCCTCTGAGAATTCCTGGTACACAAGACAAATTTTCTCAATATGCTGCTCACAAAGTGGGATCAATCTTTTCACCCTCTTGATGGTTTTAAATGGCTTACCTTTATTTTGTGCTGCCTTTTGTATCATCAGATATGCATTACTACATGTAGGCTCTATTATTCATTTCAACCTATTCCCACATTCAGTTATTTCATCTCATTTGCTGTTTGCTATCTTTTTCCTTTTTAGCAAATCTCATCTGTCTTGTCTTTGCATTTAGTTTGGCAAGTCCCAGCACTTGCTGCCATTTCTTCATCTCTTCTTCCTGCTGCCTGTCCCCTTCTTTACTGATGTTGACTGGATGCATGCATGTATTTTTTATTTTTATTTTAAATATTTCATATTCTCTGTATTTTCAGAGAAAGTGTTATATAGGTAAATGAATAGTTATGTTCTCTAAAAATTCTATTTTAATTCCTTCTTAGAAGAGAACGAGAAAGTCAAAGCCTTCTGTTAGACATATAAATTAACTGTAAGACTACATGTTTCAGACATCCTACATGTACATATGACTTACTGCAATCTTCAAACTTAGTATTTCTCAACAAAGGACACTGGAATTGAGAAATTGCTGCTCATGGGCAGGTAATTTGAGTCTTAGGGTTTTTTTTTTGTGTGTTAACAGAAAAAATATTTTTTTACAAAGCTAATGAAAATTGAATGTGGGCAGCCTTCTGTGGTGTGGTAAATCTTTTTTAAAGACTGATGAACAGATATTCAAATTTGGTCATGGATGTCTGAAGAAAGTAGGAAAAGAAGCAACAAATGAGTGTCTGTCAGATCAGGCATGTGGAAAGTAAAATGCCATCAGCCAATATAATAATAACATTTTATTATTTTGATCAGGCCATCAATACACCACCAGACTGAAAGAGAAACTATAGTATCTTCATTTAAATTGAATTTTCTTATAGACATATGGGAAAGACTCCTTTTTCCTCTCTTCTTTCAGTGTTCTGGCCTTATGTATGTCCTGGCTTTTTAATAAGATCATTTAAAAAAAAAAAAAAAAAAAAGAAAAAAAAAAAGATAACTTAAAAGAAGTCCAGGAATTTGACTTTCAAGAGAACAAGAGTTATTAATTTTGTTCGGTTCTTGAGCAAAGGCTGCACAGTCCTCATAACTTTGCCTTTCTTTTTCACTCAGTGTTAGCAGTGATATTTACAACACACTTTGCTGTGGATTGTGGCAGTTCAGTGTACTGGGGCCCATATCAGGATCACCCACATAATCCAGGAAACACAGCTTTGGACTGAATAGAGTGTTCAGTGAAAAGTCTTCAAATCTAAACATTAACTGAGAGCATGGCCCAGATATATCATACAGCCATTTGAGCTTGTCACTGTCAATGCACTTCGTACATTAGCAGAACTACAAAAGAGTGGTTAGTCAAAAGGCAGAGGATTAGGGATGGCTTTAAAAAAAGCATTTTTTATTTCTGGATTTGAAAAATACTATTTCATTGAATCACAGAATCATTAAGGTTGGAAAAGACCTCCAAGATCATCTAGTCCAACCTTCCCCCTACCACCACTATCACCCACTAAACCATGTCCCTAAGCACCACCTTTCCTTGAACACCCCAGGGATGGTGACTCCACCACCTCCCTGGGCAACCCATTCCAATGCTTAACATTTCCTCAGTGCAGCATCAAAATAAACAGCTTATTTCTTGCTTGGGTCTTTGTTTTACATTTCTCTCTTTTATTGCTCTACTTGTCTTCCTTTAATACAAAACTCAAGCAAATCAATGCATAGATTTTCTGCAGAGGTCTGAGAACTGCAGCACTTGATATTTTTTTTTTTTGCTTATCATGTAAATAAATCATCGTATTCTCTCATGGTCCAAGCTGTAAGTGAAAGCAAGCATATCCTTACCTTTGAATGACATTGGACAGCAACCCCAGAGTTCATGGATGCATCCCATCAGATCGCATTGACTTGTGTCTGTCCAATTTGCTTAGATATTCCTTAATTTGATCTTCATACGGAGTTAAGTCTTTCTTGCTCTAAACCTTCTCACTGCTCTCAGGGGCCTGGTAGTCCTGAAGGCTGGCTTTACCGCTAAAATCTGGAGCAGGATGCATTGAGTTTCTTGGCCTTTTCTGCATCTCCTGATTTGCACCATTCAGCTGTGAGGCCATATGTTCCCTAAGTCATCTACAGATGATACATCTGTAGAAGCCCTTCTTGTTGCCCTTCATGTCCGTTGTCAGATTCAACTCCAGGTGGGCTTTGGTTTTCCTAACCTCACCCTGCATGCTCAGACATTCTCTGCACTCCTCTTGGTACCTGTGAGTATGTGACTGTGAGAGCATGAGAGGGTCAACTTGTTTAGAAAGATAAATGAAAGAAAAATAATTTTCCTATTTGGAGTCATCTTATGTAGTCTTATTAACTCCTTTATGTCAAATCATTCAATCTTCCCTTGTTTACAAATCAGTAGAGCTTAAGAATTTCTCCAGCACAACAAAAAGCCACCCAGATGACTTTACACATCCTTTTTCAGCATGAGAGAACTCCCTTTTTTCCTCCAAGAGGAAAGGACATGACCTCAAGGTTTGTGGTGTTTTGAAACTATTTTACAGAGGGTTGCATTCTGCCACTTTTTATGGGAATCATATCGACAGTGCAAGCAAGCTTTTGGAGTTTGGGAAGCACTTGATAATCCTAACACAGAGAAGTGGATATCTGAGATATTTGAATAAAAGTGAATTGTTAAACAGAATTTCAGGTACTTTTAGGAGTATTAGGCTTGTATTGGTTGCAAACCCATTGGAAGCAGCAGCTTACAACCAACTTTGAAATAAGGACAGCACAGGAGCTCATGCAGCTAATGGTAGACTGGAAAACTGCGTGAGCTGGATCAGGAGGTGTGTGGAAGGGAGATGGTGCAGAGCCAGAAGATTAAAACTGAGAATAAAGTCCAATTAATCTAGTTTAAGCAACTTTACTACAAAAGTTAAACTCTAACATCAATCTGTTGTGCAGCAAAATAGTCTGGAGGTAAATCAATGCATTCTCATTAAGCCTTGGCTCTACAAAAATTTCAATATAAGAAAAGCACTTACATTTGGCTCCTTAATTTAAACAGGTGGATACAGACTAGAGAATTAAATGCTGGAACAAATGGCCAATACACAAGAAAAGACCTGAGGTGTTTTGCAATTGCTGTAATAATTATGTTTTTCTTTCTTTCTCAATCTCCAGATGCTATCACTTTAGGGACACACTAAATAGATATAATCTTCAAGAAGATTAAGATAAGGTATCTTTTTTTTTCTTTTTCAGATAAGTTTTTTTGGATACATTATTAAAACTGACAGCTAATTTTCACTTATACGCTTGCCGTAAGATGTGCTTATATTTTGATTTTCATTGTGATTATATTGTTAATATGTTACAGTTTTCATTCTCACACATATGTGTTTATTTGACCAGAGTTCAGAGTTAGCTATAAGGCTTCTTACTGTTGCATGAAAAATGTCATGCCCCTCAAGATACAAAACCAAGTTCTGTTGTAAAATCATTGTGCCAAATCCAATTAGCAAAGATTTTTTGATGAATTAACCTCATCATGGCAGAACATACACTGCACCTGCTCTTCTCCTTTAGTGCCAGACTTTGGCCCTCCTACAGCTAAGTCCTAGGTTGTTTTGCTGATCCCTTTCAGCTCACTTTTCCCTCCTTGTGTTTAGAGGTCACTACCTCCAGATGTCCAAGATTTTTCCTTCTCATTTATATGTATGATTGGTCTCTTCATTCTGTTCTTTCATCATTCTCAATCCCTTCTTATTGCAGAACTCTGCAACAGATGTTTGATTCTTCCCTTGGACCTTGCTTTACATCCAAGGAGCCTTGCAAATATTGCTTTTCCAGAAAGGAGAGAAAGACTGATCACAGGAGCCTGAGGATGATCAAAACAGAAGGTTATTTAACAATCTACCTAGGGAAAAAGCATTAAAAATTTTCATTTTCTTACTTAAGGGATCTTTCTAATCATGAGGGTAGTATGAATCCCCATTCTGAACTACAAATCAGTGTCCTGACATGGTGGTACTTCACATGTGCCCTCTACTTGGGGCAGTTACCTGTGAAGAAAAAGCACAGAAAGAAAGAGTTTGCCTTTGCTGCATCTCCCTCACTGCTTGGAGGGAGACAATGTGACAATATGAGGAATACAGGCCTTGCAGCAGTGACAGGGTAAATTTAAGAAGTCAACAATAACATGCTTCAAGCAGGCTAAAGATTTGAAATGCAGATGTTGCATAGCTTGTCATGGATGATCCTACTCTGCTAATCTCAGTAAATGTTTGGTTGTGATATTGTTCTATTTCTTTGGGTACTGAGAACATAACACCTCCTACCCTCATCAGTCACCATTGTCCTTGGTCAGGATCCTGCCCTCCGGCGTCAAAGGCTGTCTCTTTTGGGGCCATTCCTGAGTGGGCTGGAGAGGAATTGCAGCCTTTCTGCTCTACCACCAGCACTAGTGGTATCTGCCCTGAGGACAGTGGCAAGTATAAAGTGTTCCTTCTTGCTGATAGGGGAGGAAAGGAGAAAACTTGGACTCTGTTCTGAGATCAGATGCCTCATCATACTAGGCAGCAGACACAGCGGTTTGAAGTATGGACCGTCTGTCATCTCTTCATCTGACAGTCTGCCACAAAAGAAAATCAAAGCAGCAGTGTCTGGAGAGCAGGTCTGCATGGCCAGCAGCCATGTCAGATGGACTGCAGTCTTCCAAGCACAAGGAACGTGACACAGCAGGGCCCACATGTCTCCTGACCAAGACTGGCTCTGGCTAGCATTCATCTGGTGTTCCCAGCTCCTTCCTTGCCCCGCAGCACAGGCTCTGCTCTCAAAGCCAGCAATGTGCACCCAAGCTGCAGGAAGGCTCTGTCCTTACAAAACGAAGACACCAGGCTTTCTTTGAGCTATAAAGCCCCACCCTGGTGAAACAGAGGCTGGGGAAGCTTCAAAGTGCCCCCTATGCAAACAGCTGAACTAACTATCCCCCCCTTGGCAACCTCAAAGACAGGAGATACTCCTTCTCCTGATCCCAGTATGTCAATTCCTCCATCTCCAGCAACCCATTCTGATCAGGCTAGACCAACCTGAGCAGAGGCCTATGGGCCCAGCTCATCCCAGAAGTGGGAATGAGGTGCAAACCCTACCTTCCTGTCACAGCTGGGATGTGTGCACTCCACCACTGAGTTACAGACAGGGTTGAGGTGGACACCAATGTGGTGAAGTGGAAGAGGACCCATTCCTGAACCAAGGGAGGCAGAAAAGCCTAAGGAACTTGCATTAGAGTTGTGACTAACATTAGGTGTGGGTGAGGTGCTATTGTCATCAACACTGCTTCACCCAAGTGACACTATGCAAATCTAGCAGCGTTTGTCTCTTTCCAGAGCACATCTTTGAGATCAGAACAAGTAACGCCCCATCCCTTCCAGGGCAGGGAGGCAGAATCATTTGGACGCTGTGTCTACTGAATGTGATCTTGTCTGGGAGACGCAGGTACATAACCAAATTGTTCCTTAACAGTACCACACGTTCTCTAGGAGGTGATGGGACCCTTTTGTACAACGTCTGGTTGCTATGCGGTGGTTTGCCTCTGCAGCTATTGCTCGTATTGCTGCAGTTGCTATAGGAGATTATCAGATGAAGTGATGAAAGATTTCTCCCCTTAATCACCACAGCATATTGCCTGGCTTTGTGTATACTGCATACCAAACATCTGATCCCAGCAAAAATCTATCCCTGCTTTCTTCCTTCTACCCTGCTGGAAACCATGGAAACCAAGCTGGCTTGACTCTGCTATGGACACAGAATAGAGGGACGGCCCAGAGATCAGGCCCTTGTCAACTCCACTGAGCTAACCCCGTGCTTTGCCTGGAATGCTCTAACAGCACAGCCTATGGGAAAGATTGTAATCAAATTGTAATTTGATTATACTAGTATACTAATTTAAGATACCATTTAAGAATATTCTTTGATAAATGACTTGTTTCTACATAATCACCCCCAGGACACCAGATGCCTTCAGCCACCAGGAAATAGTATTGGGGTTGAGGCCACTCAGATCTATTACACTCCTTGAAGTTTTCAAGGAAATGCTTGCTCCTTAAATACCCAAATGTCAGTCTGAACCACGTATACACCTCCCAGTTGGTCTGTTTGTTGGCCAGAGGTTGCAAGGCTAGTACTTTCCCACTCATGAAACGATTTGTTGTGATGAAATATTTTCAGGGCTCTAGATAGGGACACACAATTAGTTAATCTGGTGGAAATGAGGGTCATCCATCTCCCTAGTGCTACTAGAATAAACTGGTTTTGTGGCCTTGCACATGCTTGTTGACATTCAAGTGAATAGCACAACTCCCTCCCTTACATCTATTCACAGTCAGTGAATGGTCACAGCCCCTTGTAGCATCCTGTCTCTTTTCCCTTCCTGCACCTTGTGCAAAGAAGCCTTACTGAAATGTGGGACACTAAAAACAACCCATTGAATTACAGACTGGGTTACTGATGACCAAGGATTCTGTATTGTCATCCACTCGATGAGTATCTGTTGTAGAATCACATCACAGCATTGAGGATCCATTTACCTTTTTTTGGTCTTCCTTGAGCACTAACCTTCATCAAGAACAATTGCCAATAAGTTCCAAGATTCTTTCAGGAACAGCAATAGCCTGAGCAGTCAGGGTCCCTTTGTGATCAATAACATTGAACTTCCTCCACCATTTTATTGCACAGCCATTTTGCAAGCTAAGATTTTTTTTTTCCAAATCTTTGTGATCAGCTTTAGTTTTGACTGAATAATGTTGACCTCTTATTATTCAACAACTTTTCTAGCTCATTTGTGAATATATTGAATAGCATGCATCCCAGGGTTCACTTCAGAGATGTAGAGGTTATTTTCTGTTTAGCCTCAACCTTTCTTTTCTCTTGTTTAATAAGCATTAAAAAAAAAAATAGTTTATTGATGAGAGCACTTTTGATGAGACACCTTGGTTGAAGATTTTCTAAAAATGCAAGTCTTCTTATCTACTTCCTTGTTCAGCGCCTCAGAAAAAGGTCATCAATTTGCGAGGAACAACTACTCTCTACAAAAACCGTGTCAACTTTTGCTTGTTTAATCATATTTATTCATAGATCTATTCATTCTTTCTTTCATTACATTTTCATCCAATTTTATTTGCATGAAAGCCAGACTTTCTAGCTTGTAGTACCCAGGAACACTTTTCAAAATTCAGCATGACATTTACCACTTTCTATTTCTCCAGTAGCAACATAAATTTAAGTAATAGATTGTATGCTGCAGTTAGCAATTTGGCAATCTGTTTTATAATCTTGTCAAAACCCACTGATCCTGATTTTATCTAAACTATTTTCTATTTTTATTTGTGTTTGTCTTTCTTCTCCTTTTCAAGGGAAAATACATTTGGGTTCCCAGTTTCCCTTCATGCTTGTTAAAAGTGGTAAAGAATTTTAACCTGTGAAGAGCATTCCAGGAAGAATTTGACCCTCCTCTTCCATTTAATTTGTTTTGATCCATGTTGAATGTAACCCTTCTACCAGCTATTGAAAGAAACCAAAAAAGTTGGGTTCAATAAACAATGAGTGACGTTAGGTTACCTGTACCTTTAAAGCATATTTTTAAAAAAATAATAAAGACATATGGCTTTTCTATCATACCTTTCTACAAAATCCCAGTTCATTTTTTAATTTCATATTCTATTGTACTCTATGCTGTAAACATATAGAAGTAGATAACAGATCAGGTAACTAACGTGTTGCTGATAATTATGCTATGGCATTAAAAAGTGTTCGTCTCTGTTTTAGTCATGATGTCTGCTATACAAAAATGTGATCAGTTAACAACAGTTACAATAAGATCACTTGATTCTTGAAAAGGTCTGTCTTGAAAGAAATGGAAATACTTTACATTTGTGTTAGTCTAGATCAAATTCCTGAACATATCGGTTTCTGATTAAAGCTAGTGTAAACACGGCTGTTTCAACCAGGTGTCTTCTGTTACCCATGTTACTGAGAGAAGCACAAGTTTTATAAATATACTACCTTAGGGGGGTACAAAAGTAGCCTACCTGAGTATTTTCAGAAACATCTGGGTGAGTCTAGTGTTATGAAGTGCTCTTCAGAAGTTGATAGGGAGGACTGTACAGGGAAGTTGTCATTAACTCCATCATGCCATTGCAAATGTCACCTTAGAGCACAGATTGTGCATACCTGAAAAGTGACTTAGTCCTTGGTATTACAGTCACTCTTTGGAAAGCTTGAATTCTTTCACTAAAAATGCATTGCTTGATTGTATTGTCATACTGATGACTTTGGGTTTGATTTGCTTTTTAGGTGGATATTAGTATACTGTATTCTATAAAATACTAATTGCAAAAAAAAAAAAAAAAAAAAACTATGAAAATTCAGTAGCTTTTCTAGAAACACTATATGGAGTCCTTTTTTCCTAGACGTAGATGCGTAGTAAGATACGGACTTCAGGGGACATCCTGAAGTCATCTAGTTCAATGCTCCTCTCAAAGGCCAAACTTGTTATTTGGAGATTTTTTTTTTAACCTTTCATAGAATTCTGAGGGATTTTTAATATTTATAGCTTGTGACTAGAATTTAAAATGCCTCTGAAATAACAGATTGAGACAGCAAAGTTAAGTGACCTTTAGTGCCAAAAGGAACGTGGCAACAAGTACTGCTGGTCTGTAGGAAATCCAAAAGGGGGGGCATCATTTCAAATACAGTCAAGAATGACATTGTAAAATACTTGCATGTAAATGCGAAGAAAATAGACCTGGAGCCAGAAGGTTCTGGTGAAATGGAATTTGAAGGTAAAAGAATAGAAAAGGCAGATGGAAGCAGGGAGAAGAAGAGGGTTGGAAGCAGTGTGGGTAGTAATGGCTGACAATGAAAAGGATGTAATTATATGGCGGGGACTCAAGGGCTTCATATTTTCATATAAGAAGGCTTTAGGAGCATGAATTCTGGTTGAGGAGTATATGGATTGTCAGAAACAGGAAGGTTAAAGGATTCTGAGCTATGACAAAGTGAAAAATGACGGTTCCCAAGTAGGAGTTTTAGGAACATCCTGGAAACTCAAGATTTTGAGGAGTATTCTATCTTTCCCTGTCCTGTCTTCAGCATATCTGATATGACTGCTTTCTCATTTGTGTGCTCTGTTTCAATTCTGCATAATTAGCATGAACATGTTTCTACTTCTGACTTAATCCTAAAAAAGAATAAAAAAAAAAAGATTGGGGAAACTGCTCAAAGATAGATGACAATCATTTAAAAAATATTCTGCAGAATATCTTGTGAATATCGCAATTAATACCAGATTACTAGAAAGAGAAATAGCAAAGTCTTTTTTTTAAAAAAAAAATATTCCCAGATTCAGGTCAATGATACCATGCAGGTTTTACAGAAGCAAAATACTACTTTGAATTCCTTGTAGATGTTTTGCTTTTGTCTAACACTGCAAATTCTTTACGGTAAACCTTACACTGGTATATTCTTTTCCTTTTTTGGATTCTGTGAAAGTATTCTTCATTTCTCAGCTTCCTCATTTGTAGAAAGAAAGTGATCACTCACCTTAGCTGTTTGCTATTCCTTACAAGCTGTTCAGATACTCTTATACAGACCTCCAGAGGAAAATTTATAAAACCATTTAGGTTGCAAGTTGGATTGGTATACTCTACTCTTCAAAGGAATATACTATTTCATCATATTCACATAGATCTGTTTTTGTTGAGAAAGGTATATTATGAGAATAGATGGTTTCCATCACAAATAGAACATGTTTGTAGAATTTTGTCTGTATTTGAACTGTGGTAACATAATGTCAGGGAAATTCCTCTTTCTTTTTAATTAAATTCTTAGGTGTCCTATGGTACACATCACACATCAAGTCTGTCTGTTCTTGTGGGTGTACTGAGAATCTAGATATAAAAAGATACTAGAAAATAGGGTATTGATGAGTAACCCTTGAGCCTTAGCTGTAAACAGACTCCTAGTTACTCAGGTATAACTCCCATAATAGGGGTTCACCTTGAGTGTAGGAGGTAATGAGATATGAAAGCTCCTGGTCCCAGAGTCACTGTCATGCTAGTTGTGCACCACCCCACCGTGGAGTAGTGGGAGCTCTTTTTCCCAGCTGAAATGTTTCAGCTTGGCAAAAATGTGAGTGAAGAATAAAATGTGAGACAAACTGAGTTGCATTAAATGTAGGGTAATAACTAGACTGTTGTGTTAGATGGAAAGGTTCTTTATTAAAGAAAAAGAGATTTTATATTTTTGTTACAGTTGAATATATAATGGTGGTTCTTCTTTTTGGCAGGAAATGATGTGCAGGTTAAGGTAAATTAATAATGTAACCATGGTAATAAAATAATAACCACTAATGTGGGCTTAATGAATATGATTTTGTTAGCTAATTTTACTGAATGCATTAACTAAGGGCTCAAGTAAAACTAAGGGTGCAGATCTTTGTGTCTTTTCCTAATATAGTGTTTCTAGACAACAAAATCCTCTGCTTCCACTAGGGGATGATGAGAAAAGCAAGATACTGCTTTATATTAGCAATAACTATTGTGTTGCAGTGTTTTAGTTTAGGTCATAGAATCATAGAATATCCTGAGTTGGAAGGGACCCTTAAGGATCATCAAGTCCAACTCTTGACACCGCACAGGTCTACCCAGAAGTTCAGACCATGTGACTAAGTGCACAGTCCAATCGCTTCTTAAACTCAGTCAGGCTCGGTGCAGTGACCACTTCCCTGGGGAGTCTGTTCCAGTGTGCAACCACTCTCTCAGTGAAGAACCCCCTCCTGATGTCAAGCCTAAACTTCCCCTGCCTCAGCTTAACCCCATTCCCGCGGGTCCTGTCGCTGGTGTTAATGGAGAAAAGGTCTCGTGCCTCTCGACACCCTCTTACGAGGAAGTTGTAGACTGCGATGAGGTCTCCTCTCAGCCTCCTCTTCTCCAGGCTGAACAGGCCCAGTGCCCTCAGCCGTTCCTCGTACGTCTTCCCCTCCAGGCCTTTCACCATCTTCGTAGCCCTCCTCTGGACACTCTCCAACAGTTTCACGTCCTTCAGGTCAGGAGAGTGTTAAAATTCAGGGAATGTTTGCTCCAGTATAACTTGAACACAGGTACCTCATAGCCAAGAATTAAAAAAACAACCAACAAACCAACCAACCAAAACAAAAACAAACCACCAAAAACCATGGTTTATGGAAATGGGATCATAAAGCTGTCCTCAACTTTGACATACTAATGTTGCATCAAAATAATTCCACTATATTTTAATTTATACCTGTTGGAGAAGTTCAAAAAAGAGGGGAGGGGGGCAGAGGGAGAGGGGACACACACACACACACAAAAAAAGCCAGACCACAGAGGGACAGCATAACAACAGAAACAGTACTTTGATTAGAGGCATTGCTGTAGGAGTTTGTAGAACATCAGGCTGCTTGCTCACCATCTGATTTGCAATTACAGACTTTGGACAACACCTACAGCTGCTGTGATGCTTTGTAACCCGATGAATCACTGCTGTACATAAGCACTAAGTACATTTTGATTAAGACTGATTGTAGACTGCTGAATCCATGATTACATTATAACTTAAAATCTTTACATCAGACAATGCAAAGGAAAGCTTTTGCTCTTTTAATCTTCAGCTATTAAAATTTTACATGGCCATTCACATGGAACGCAGTGATATGACTTAAGAACTGGTTCAGAAACATCATTTGTTCCTGATCTTAGGAAGACATTTAAGCCATAGCATTTATTTTCTTATTAATGTAAATAGTTTTATTAATCCTATTATCATAAAACATTTATATTTTTGTGCTGTAGTGTATGATTTTCATAGAATCACAGAATAGCCTGAATTGGAAGGGACCCACAAAGATAATCAAGTCCAACTCTTGGCTCCACACAGGACCACCAGAAAATATAACAATATGTCTAAGAGTATTGTGCAAATGCTTCTTGAACTCCGGCAGGCTTGGTGCTGTGACCACTGCCCTGGGGAGCCTGTCCCAGTGCCCGACCACCCTCTCAGTGCAGAGCCTTTCCCTAACCCCCAGCCTGACCCTCCCCTGTCCCAGCTCCATGTCATTCCCTCGGGTCCTGTAGCTGTCCTCAGAGAGCAGAGCTCAGCGCCTGCCCCTCTGCTCCCCTCGTGATGGACCTGCAGGACGCCATGAGGCCTCCCCTCGGCCTGCTGTGCTCTGGGCTGAACAA
Organism: Heteronetta atricapilla; assembly: GCA_011075105.1. Lineage (NCBI taxonomy): Eukaryota > Metazoa > Chordata > Aves > Anseriformes > Anatidae > Heteronetta > Heteronetta atricapilla. Next base: position 85,419,988 of record CM021732.1, read on the forward strand.
ACCAAGTGACCTCAGCCCTCCTCATATGTCTTGCCCTCCAAACACTTTACCATCTTTTTAGCCCTGCTTTGGACACACTAATAGTTTTATGTCCTCCTCATATTGTGGTGTCCCCAAAATGCACAGAATACTCAAGGTGAGGCCTCACCAGAGCAGAGCGGGACAATCCCTTCCCTTAACCAGCTAGCAATGCCATGCTTGATGCACCCCTGCTTATGTTTGGCCCTTTTGGCTGCCAGGGCACACTGTTGACTCATATTCAACTTGCCATCAACCACCACCCCCAGATCCCTTTCTGCTGGGCTGCTCTCCAGCCTCTCGTCCCCCAGTCTGTACATATAGCCAGGGTTGTCCCTTCCCCGCTGCAGAGTCTGGCACATGCTCTTGTTATGCTTCATGCAGTTGGAGATTTCCCAGCCCTCTGTCAAGATCTCTCTGCAAGGCCTCTCCACTCTCAAGGGAGTCTACAGTTCCTCCCAGTTTAGTGTTATCTGCGAATTTACTTAGTATATCTTTAAGTCCTGTATGCAAGTCATTTATGAAAACATGAGAGGGAACTGCCCTAAAATGGAGCTCTGTGGAACCCCACTAGTACTGGCCACTAGCCTGATGTAACACCATTTACTATAACCCTTTGAGCCCAACCCATCAGCCAATTGTTCACCCATTGTATTATGTATTTATCTAGCTATATGGTGGACATTTTGTCCAGAAGGATACTGTGAGAAACAGTATCAAAAGCTTTACTGAAATCCAAAAATACTACATCAACTGGCTTCCCTTGGTCAACTACGTGGGTGACCTTGTCATAAAAGGAAATTAAGTTCATTAAGTAGGGCTTTCCCCCTGTGAACCCATGTTGGCTGTGACAAATGACTGCATTGTTTTTCATGTGATTTTCAATAACACCCTGAATAATCTCCATAATTTTCCTAGGCACTGGAAGTAGTACTGACAGGCCTGTAATTAACAAGGTAATCTTTATTGCCCTTCTTTAAAATTGGAACAACAGTTGTCAGCTTCCAGTTGATTGGGACCTCTCCAGATTCCCAAGACTGTTCATTAATATAAAGTTAATAATGTATTGTTTTTACATCTTTTTTTTTTTTTTTTTTTTTTTTCCATCTCTGATCTGTCGCTTCATTTCTGAAGTCCCAAATTCTTCTATCCACACTCAATTTCTTATCTTTTCTTCTCCTTACTATTTAGCTCCAGAGTTCAAAACAGGTTGCTCATGTGGAGGAACTAGGTAGGACAGGGGTTTAAGCTGGCTTGTGGTGTCATTCTTTTCCCTGCCAGGTCTCTTAATTCTTATACCTGCTTTCAACAAGTATGAGAACAAAAGTAGCACCTACATCATTATGGAAGCATGTGTTGTTAACTTAGTGGTAGCTGGATCTGAAGTCATACAAACATCAGGGAGCTTTCCTCATTGCATTGTATGTCAGAAAGTTTATAAAACAGGAAACAAGAAGCAAAAAAAGTCTCATAAGGAACTGCAGAAACCACTCATATTTCAGGATATGGAAACTAAAGAACTAGGTAAAAGGTAAACTGAGTAATAACTGCTGCTCAATTAAATGCCGATTGCATATGTCAGTAACTGCAAAGCATTAAAATAAATTATATCTTTAAAATGGAAACACAAATGCAGGGCTCAAAGGAGAACAAATCCCATTTCAAAGGACAAAACATTTGCTATCTCCTCTCGGTTGGGCAATAATATGTTAATTGCAGAATGAAATAGATTCAAGTTTTCAATATGAACCAACTTGTCATTGTGGCAAAATAGAGAAAAAATTGAGATAATTCGAAAGATGAGCAAGAGACACCGCTAAAACCTAAAGGGGTGGCAGAAAAGTTTGAGGTTAAATACAGCTTAGCTTAGAGATGTCTGAGGATAACAGCTTTCTACAAACTTAGTAACTAAATGCTTGTGGATCTGAAAAGGAGACCAGAGGAAAATATTGGGAAACAACTTCCCCACATCCCTTATGTGAGAAAGACTCTACTGCTAAAGAAACTTCATAGAAAAAGTCAATAGCAAAAACGTGACTCAGTGCTGCTTTAAAATCTTGCAGGGCCACAAGACAGAAAGTTGACAATAATGTACTTTATGTTAAATAAGTATTGAGATGAGTCATGGTCTATGCCTGGCCCCTAAAGAAGAAGAGATCGGGCTGCGCATTCCTGTCCCAGAATCCTTCTCCATGAAAATCTAATGGGCTCTGTGCTTTTTCCTGCCCTGTTCTACCTTCACACACAATTGGCTTTAAAGACCATATACAGAAGTTGTGAATTATCAGGCTAAATGAAATTGTGTGTAGTTTACCCTGTAAAGTTTTTCTGGCCTCCTTCATCCACTCAGGCAGAAACTACGAAAACAGACTTCTTAGAGTTCTATATGACTATATGATGCTGAAATAAAAAAGCTTCATCAAGGGTCTCAGGGTATTTATCTACAAAAATAAATATTTATATTGAGCTACCTGACTAAAAGCTAATCAGATTTAGCACAAAGACTCAGTTTTCAGAGGAAAAAGGCACCAAGGCTATAGCCCAGCACAGACTATGGCAGGAGACCTGCACTCTGATAGCAGGAGGATGGCAGTACAGTTACAGCACATGAGTTGTGCTTTTCCTCATCCTGTTATTTCAAGGAGGACAGGCTGCAGCCATAGGACACCCAAACCGAGGAAACTAAAGAAAATGGACAGCCACCATATCTAATATTTACAGAGGGTGAAGCAGGCAAAAATCAGAGATGAAAGATAATGCCTAGGAGTCAAATAAATTTTGATTCCTAAAAGACAGGAAAGATCTGTCTTAAAATACCTTCACTGTCAGCGAGGACTTGATAACTCACATGTCATGTCCCTTGTCACATACAAGTGATCATGGCCAGACCCCTTCTACACGTGTCTTTGTGCTTGGATTTTGGTGTGAGAACAAGTCAATACTTAGAAACCTTAATAAAACCAAAATTATATTCCTCTTCCATATGATCTCACCTTGAACTTCATTGTATTAATTCATACAAGACAACTGGGAGAGGAGAGCCCACTGTAATTCCATGTGAAAAAAAATAAAAAAAATTAAATCTACTTCCAGAAATCCATGACATGTTATTGATGATGATGTTTTAAGTTCTAGAAAGAATTTCAGCTGGTCTGAGTATGTTTGCTTTGCAAAAGCTGTAGACGACAGCTTCTAATTTGTGGTGGTGGAGGGTGCTGCTTAACACGTACATGGTGTTCAAAATGATGGTGCTTTTCCTTAGTGGAAGAAATCTTGGCCTGTGTATGTGTCATCAATATTTCTGTCTTCCCTAGATTTCACACTTAGTCATGGCTTTTCATCTTCTTCAAAGTCACTAAAACAATTTATCAAATCATCTAAAAATAACCACATGTTGCTGATGTCAAGAAAATAGGAAAAGGATACCCATCCATACCCAGCCAGACAATCCATGGCATGGAGGTTCTGAGCAATTACACTACTACACAGTATTTTTGAGCATGGCAGCACAGCAGACAACATTCACACCACATTATTCATATATACATATATATGTATATATGAATATATTAAGTTCATTGTTAGTACTTAACAGAGGATTTTCTTTACTCTGAAGATTTGTCCAGCTCCAGGCTCATCCACAAATTGCAATTGGTTACATGTCTTCCTTTTCCAAGTGTACATTACAAATCATTACAAAAAGTTATTTTCTTGAGTCTTACTGCTCTTTAATTTGGAGGCTGATACACAAATGATTATTCATGCCACAGAGCAGAAAATAACACTCATTACATTGCTCTCTTTTGCCTTTGTGATTCCTGCCCATGTACAGTGGCGCTAGCAGACTGAGTTTTAAATTGGCAGTCAGCACAGTTCTTGCTGATCCACAGCTGTATGTGTGTTTAAGTGCTTTTTTGAACAAATATACTACAATTAGTGCAATTCGAAGACCTCTCACCCAAAGTTGTCTGCATGTGCTGCACTCAAGTAAACAAAACAGAAAACAGCAAGGGGGCTGGGACTACATGATACCTAGCCAGAAATTTCTCTCTCTGGCTATTTATTTACATCCAGAGCACCACAGTGACCGTCACCCTGTAGCACATCTGAATACATTGGAGTGTTGTGCATTTTGAAAACATCCCAAACCTTTGCTCACTCCTTGAAATCCCCTGAATAATAAACTGCATATGTTTTCTAAAAGTCCCCCTGTCATTTAGCATCTCCCTTTGATCAGACCACCTTACAGCTTGATTTTTGCCCGTGTCCTGGTTTCAGTTAGGACAGTTATTTTTCCTCCTAGTAGCTGGTAGGGTGCTATGTTTTGGATTAGGATGAGAAGAGTGTTGATAACATGCTGATGTTTTAATTGCTGTAGAGCAGTGCTTACACTAAGCCAAGAACTTTTCAGCTCCTCGCTCTGTCCTGCCAGCGGGCAGGCTGGGGGTGCAGCAAGAGCTTGGAGGGGACAGCCCCAGGACAGCTGACCCAAACTGGCCAAAGGGGTATTCCATACCATCTGACGTCATGCTGAACAATACATAGGGGTGGCTAGCCAGGGTGGGGGGCCGGCTGCTCGGGGTTGGGCTGGGCATCGGTCAGCGGGTGGTGAGCAATTGCATTGTGCATCACTTGTTTGTACATATTATTATTATTATTATTACTCTCTATCTTAATAAACTGTCTTTATCTCAACCCACAGGCTTCACTTTCCCGTTTCTCTCCCCCATCCCAGAGAGGGAGGGGGGAGGGTGAGCGAACGGCTGTGTGGTGTTTAGCTGCCGGCAAACCCTGCTAATAGTTTGACATCTGTTCAGTCCCCAGCAGACATGAAAGCAACTGTTGCCCGTGCTATTCACACCTAAAATTATAGCTCCATGTGCCACAGTCTGTGTTCTTTAACTGCATGAACACTGCATCCACGTGTGTTTGCTATAGGAACTGTGAAGGGAAAACGTGTTTTGGACGCAGGGACTCAGAGCAATCCTCCTTCCTTGCCTGACAGACCAGGGGCCCCAGGCACTCTTCCAGTCCTGGCCAGCAGTGCCAGGCTGAGGTGATTCCCCGCCTACAGGAGATTGGAGCTCTCAGCATACACAGACACCCCTACCACTGCCAAAACCTTTCCCTTAGCTTCCCCTTGTCTGCCTGTGAAATCCAGTCACTCCTCACAGCACCGCCTGTAACTTCTGTCAGCTTCTCACTCTGACGTTTGTTGTGTCCCGAAATTCCTCATGTCATGTTCAGCAGTTTATTGCGTTCAGTTACCTCTACCTCAGGCCGGGGCTTAATGCTTGCATGCAGACTTCAAGAGGAATGGTATGCATTACTGAACCAGTTTAAAAAGTAGAATCAGCAGACGGATAACCCCAGCTGTTTTTTTTTTTTTTTGGGGGGGGGGGGGGATCAGTCGTATCACACTCCTGCAAACATTCCTGTATATCCTTTGACAACACCCCAAAAGCACTAGCAATGGCTTCTTTAGAAGCTGCCATCTCCTAATGCATGAGGGACTCAGAAACCTAGTCTTTAAATACACATGTAAATTAACAAAGCAAAATGCCCTTGAGTATATACTCCCTTTTAAAACCCAGCATGCCTTGAATCCATTGTATTCGTGTCATGCACACCCAGGGCAGAGCCCTTTTCAACCTTAGGCTTACTGCTGGAACAGAAGCTCACATTTCCTCTCTGCTAGCTCAAACCTCATGCTATAGAGTCAGTCCAGGGTATAAATACCAATGAAGGACAATGGCAAGCATAACACTGGTACCAAAACTACATGGATACACACTGAAAATCCAAAGTTGCTAACTAGCTAAGTCTCTGCAATCAGCTATCTAATGGAAATGATCACAGTTAAAATGCTGTGAACTAGAGAAGACAGATTCCTGGTCTACTTGGGAGAGAGCTTCCAGTAAAAATAACCAGTTCCACTCCTTCTAAATGGGGCTGCTGATCTCAGATGAAAAAAAGAATGCACATTAAGGAAAAAAGCCTTTGTATGTGTGATATTTTGAACATAAACTACATATTCATGATTCTGCCAGCAGGGACATGGATATGTGGTTCTGAGCATAACTTGCTGACTGTAAACTTTTTAGACCAGTGCTTCAGTGAAGGAATTTCCAATTCAGGTATTACAGATTAAGAGGTTATAACTGTGCCCTGGAGAATACAGGTATCAGGCATTTTAAAATCAGCTAGAGTTACAAGGAAGTCTTCACTGCAGCAGAATCAGAAGTCAGTGTTTGACTGTAAGTACTACAGTCAATATATTCTGTTGAAATGCTGCACTGAAGTATATTAACAGGCACAAAGTGGAGAAATGTAGAAATCAAAGTGCTAACCAATCAAAACTACTCATATTCATGTTCTAGCCACTGGCAGTTGTTAAAGGGGAGCAAATATTTTGTGGCTGACTGGAAGTAATTAACATCTGGAATGCCTAAGTTTTCTAATGATTCTACATGTTGAAGATAGGAATTTCAAAATCACAGATTTTCTGGAATGGTATTAAATTAGTGCTGCAGATGAGAAGAAAGAAGTGTTAGCTTTATGCACAATTGCTGAGCTTGGCAAGGACTTTCTGAGGTCAGACAAAGCAAAACAATCAGTTCCTAAAATCCCCTGAGAAGCATGATCATGTAAGTCCTCATAATATTCTCTGGTACAATTATCATTGAAAAGAAAGGAGACCAAACTGTGAACAACTTATATCGGCCTTGCAAAATTATTATAATGAAAGTTACTCAGAAATTGTAATGTTGAAATTCTGCACAGCACAAACTAATTTTACTGCAAAGCACTGATGTAGGCATAGGTTCACATACTGGCTACGAAGTGATGACAATCCATGTTAATAATAGCAAAGAGATCACTAAGAAATGGCATGATATTAATACAAATGAGAAAAGAACATTTTAATTCCCTATATCGCATGTCTTGTAATGGAAAAAAGCACTGACTCATCATCATATAAGGTACTTCTTGCTTGATAATGTTAGCACTAGCAATCTCATTCTAGAAACACACTCATTTGCTGGGTTCATATTCCATATTTCCTCTATGACTAAAAGTAGGATTCTCTCACACTGTATGCTACGCCTACTCTTCTCCTTCTGGTTAACTAAGGCATTTCTCAATACATGACTGCAGAAGATGTACCCATAAGATAGTCTCTTTAAGCTACGTAGCGACTAAATTTAGTTAGGGCTTATGTTGCAGACTTGGCCCAAAATGACTCATGGCCTGTTCAGACTCATTTACTCTTTTTTCTTTTTCTTTTCTTTTTTTTTTTTCTTTCTTTTTCTTTTTCTTTTTCTTTTTCTTTTTCTTTTTCTTTTTCTTTTTCTTTTTCTTCTTTTTCTTTTTCTTCTTTTTCTTTTTCTTTTTCCTTTTCCTTTTGTTTTCTTTTTCTTTTTCCTTTTGCTTTCTTTTTTTTTTTCTTTTTTTCTTTTTCTTTTTCTTTTTCTTTTTCTCTTTCCTTTTGTTTTCTTTTTCTTTTTCCTTTTTTCTTTTTCTTTTTCTTTTTCTTTTTCTTTTTCTTTTTCTTTTTCTTTTTCTTTTTCTTTTTCTTTTTCTTTTTCTTTTTCTTTTTCTCTTTCCTTTTGTTTTCTTTTTCTTTTTCCTTTTTTTCTTTTTCTTTTTCTTTTTCTTTTTCTTTTTCTTTTTCTTTTTCTTTTTCTTTTTCTTTTTCTTTTTCTTTCTCTTTCTCTTCTCTTTTTCTTTTTCTCTCTTCCTTTTGATTAGACTACCCTTCTGATATCTTTAGGAAGAGACTCTGTACCTGATTACCTATCTAATCCAGCCAAACCCTGATACTCTGATCAGTTTACTATGTTATTACCTACTTTGCAGGACATGAAGTGTGGTAATATTCCTTTATTACTTGAAATGGGTTAACTTTTGCTGATTGTTAGGTGCCCACCAAGCCACTCTTTCACTCCCCCTCCTCAGTAGGATAGGGGGAGAAAATACAATGGAAAAGCTCATGGGCAGAGATAAGGACAGGGAGGTCACTTTCAGTGAAGTAATACTTATGTAATTAGTTTATTCTTCAAATCCTTATTTAACATATAGTTTAAGTTAGTTTTTACATTTGAGCATATTCCTCCATGTTAAGGAGGAAGAATCCTTAAAAGAAGAATCAACTTAGCTGAATGGACAGTGGCAGTTACTTTCTCTGTATTGAATAAATTGAAGCTAAACCTCCAAAATTAATTTTATTTTTTGTTTTAATTGATTTGTAATCACATAGCACAAGATGACTTGATTCTAGTGTCACTTTTTGACAAAGTAGGGAGAGGAGGGCTACAGAAAGGTCTTCTGCTTGTCATCTCAAGCTTGCAGATAACATTTTAGAGGTTAGACAGAAGTCAGAGTATTGAAGACCTTTTGGTTCTCACTAAACAATGTACAAAATCATCAGTGAATCTTAACTAATAGGATGGAATAATGATTGAATAAACTGTCCAGTAAACCTGTAATTTATAGAGTTATTTTCAATCCTCTGTTACACCCATTTTAAAGCGAAATAAAAGCACCAGGTGAGATTTAGGGAGAATCTGTTTAGCAGCTGGTGATTTGGGGATGAAATTCACTTGCACTTGCTTGCCTTTTATTTCTAGGTGCACACACATCAATTTTTCCTAGTAATACTGGTCAGAAGTAATGCTGGTCTGAAGTGATTTTTTGTTAGCTTGTCTTGCTCCACAGAAAAAGGAAAAATGAACAAACAAAAAACAACAAAACTAATTTCACAGTGTACAGTACAATAAAAGTCTACTTATAAAATCATCAGGCAGTGTCTCAGACATACTCCCTGCAATGCTTAATTTTCTCAGAGCAGGGTTGAATGTAGCAGAATATCAGGTAGGAGAGCTTTGTTTAGAAATTAAAAGTTGGAAAAAATGTAGTAGTCAAATTCCTGCTTACAATCTGAAAGAGGCAGTAGGGATTGTATTTTGGGATTTAAAGGCTGGAGCAGGAAAGAACAGAGGATAAATAGTCTCATTCCCAATTTATCAAATGGGGAATGCAGAGTATTCTGTCCCTTATGGAAATCTGATTTCATTGCAAAAAGATAGCGTTAAAATGTTAAGTCTTTCAGAGAGAGTTTTTAGAATGGAATGGCTCCCAGTTTGTACTCATTCTTTATAAAAACCCACCAAAACCTGAGGTCTAGAGTACATTTTAACAATAATTACAGCATCTAAAAGGCATTCCTACAGCTCAAACAAAACCAGCACAAGTTACTTGTAATTGCAGCTACAGGAGGGTGAACACTGTAAGAACAGTAACATCCAATTCAAATTATATGGAGGAAAGGAAAACAGCTTGAAGCGAAAATGCAGCTCTCCATGTTGGCTACACTCTGGTTAGTACTCTTTCACAAGACAATCCAGGTAGGTTGTTTTCCAAACAATTACGTTGCATTGAAATGCTTGGTCAGAAAGAATGCTTCCCCTCCTGTGCTTCTCTCAAGTTTGCATTCACTGCAAACGACAGCCACCACCCCAATGTCACCCTCAGTTTTCTGGTAGGCCAAGATGCATTTGGGATCTACCACAATATCTCCACATTGAAGCTTCCAGCCTGGAATTTGTTGTCCTAGGTCTTCTTGTGCTATAGAATCAATTGGAAGCATTTAGCATAGTTCAGTTTTCAATCATCCAGAATTTTTCAGTACTTCATGATGAACTAGCATTCAGTGACATCAAGTAAAAAGGCTAGGAGAACCCTGCCCAGACAGGAGACATCTCTTTGATGGATGAATCTTTACTGGAGATTCAGTGAGAACAAATGAAATATTTAGTGAAAACGATGGGAACAAACAGGGACTAAACATTCAACAAAAGAGGTATGTTTCACACATTGAGCAGCAAACATTTATGAAGGTAGTTGACTGGTTATGTTTCCGGACTATACCCAACTGCATTTTTAAGCAGTCAGATGTATAAGAACAATTTCTCTAACTAAAAAGACAAACCGTGAGGTATTAACACATGTGATTCAGTAACCTTTCAGAAGAGAAAAAATGGATGAGATCTTGAACCCTAAAGGGACCCTAAGGTAGTCAAAGCATTTGACATCTTTTCTTATTATATTATCTTTAATGTTTTCTGTTTACTGCCAAGACCTACCAAATATAAGTGATGTAATGGATTGACAGAGATACTTTTCCACTTTTTTATTTATTAAAGATTATTTAAAAAACAGAGCTCTATACATATGCTTACAGTACCTGGTTAGGGATTTTTTTTTTTCCCCATAAACTGATGCTTTAAAGATTTCATATGTAACTGTTACTATATATTTTTCTTAGCCTATGTATTTACTCTTAGCCCACAGATCAAAACGCTTTGCAGCATGAAAATGAACTGCAAGGGACAGCCCAGCCACAATCTTCATCCTTTCTGACATTACCAGTAGAGCAGTTCAGGATGCCAGTGCAGGGAGAAGAAGGCAACTAGGAAAAGCCTGTGATGTAAAGGGAGCTTTTTTTGTTGTTGTTGTTGTTGTTGTTTTTTAAAAAAAATATATAAAAAAAGGAGAGAGAGATGTTAGGATAAAGATGACTGGGCAGAACACTGGAAGAGCCTGAGGAATAGAAGATATTTTTCCCTGTATCATTCCCAAACTTTTTGTTTTGTCTTTCAAAAATGGCTGTATAATGTTGCATCAGCAACATTTACATCCATCTGTCATATTTTCCAAGAGCAGCAATACAGACAGATTAGGATTTTCTGACTAGTATCGCTGTTTGGAAGTACTTTTGCCAAACAGATCCAATGAGAAGCTCTTCAGAGAAAATGAAAAACAGTTTTCTATATTTTATATACACTTGTATTCAGTGAAATTTTTCTCAACTTTCGTATTAGAGAGAGGTGTCAAGCATATTTCTTACATAGTTTGACTGATACCATGCTTATGCTGAATTGTTTATTTCCAGCTATACTTGATATTGAAAACAGTCTTCTTTAGGCATATGAGAAGGTGAATAAGAAGTGGCTCAGTTTTCAGAAGTATCAGATACTTGCTGCTTAAAATCGAATCAATGCATTTTAAGTTAAAAAACTGTGAAAGCATGGAATGTGACAGGTGGAGCTTGCCTGGACCAAACTTATGTTTAAAACAAAAATCAAATGACTGCTTGCATGCAAAGACCATAAACCATCTGATTGCTATCATTTAGATTCTCATGGCAAAAAATGGAGAGGTCTTCAAGTAAAATGGATATATCCAATTAAACAAATTAAACCAAATACTGAAAGTAGCCACCTGATAGTCCTCTCTTTGATTGCATGTCATATTTTACCACTCAGTTAAAAATGTAATGGGCCAGAGAACAAAATGAAAAAGGTATTATGTATGTATGTATTAGGAAATAATATTATGTATGACTAGTCCAGTGATCAGTTCAAAGGATGAATGGACAATGGTTCTCTGGTCCTTGCTCCACTGAACAACTTTATCTGTGATTACGAAGTATCAAAGTAGCTATGATGTGCTGCTGAGGACTTAAGGAGCTCAATCCCTAATCAAGAAAAACAAACAAATGAACAAAACAAACAGACAAAAAAAAAAAATTGAAAACAAACAAACAAACAAACAAAACAAAACACCCCACAAAACATCTAAAACCGAGTCTGCTGTAACTAAGCTGAGTTCTCCCAACAGCTGAGTATAGCAGACTGATAGATACCACCCTCAGACTGTTTTTAGGAAGGTGGAGGCAGAGGCACCATCTCTGAACCAATTCTCTTGTGCTGAGTTGGATGTGTGAATTCACGGGATGAATCCCAGCGGTGTATCAGCATTCCTTCAGTTCAGCACAGCCCATACAGACGTGATCCTGTTCTTGCCTGCCAACAGACTTACAGAGAGTGAGGAAGCCCAGTGTTCTGAAGATCTCTTTCTCTTATGTGAATACTTACTAGGACACTCAGGAATACAAATCTTCCCGGTGAATCTAGACTTGTTTTTCCTTCCAGAAACATGCATTTAGAACATCTACAGTCTAATGCTTGTTTCATGAACTCAAGAGGATGAGATTTCTCTGGCATTAAATGTACATGTGTATTGGGTATTAAGTATCTCCAATGAATTTATTGCAAGATAGCTTTATTTAAGAATAATTCACTAGAATAGGGCACTCACTGAGTGTCTTATATCTTTCAGACATACTTTATTCAAGCAGAAGCTTGGCTGTGTAAGCTATTTTAATTAAGACTTTAAGCTAAGCCTTCACCACCTGCTCTCCTTTATAATTCCAAATGTAAAGGGAATCTCATTCTCAGCAGTATCATTAAAATTCAGGATATTAAAGACATAAATGCATGCCGTTTCATTCATTCCACGGGCACTCATTTGCTGTTTTCCTTTTTACTGTTTTGGTCTCATCTAGGACTCAAAGGACTGAGCAGTGCTAAATGGTGCCAAAATATTTCCTTGACTGAGCTCCTGGGACTGCCTTTGAAATCATGGATGACTCACGTGAGCTTCTGAATCACAGAAAAGAAATACATACAGTAGCAGTATTATTCTGGGCCAATACAAATATGGTTTCAGGAGAATTTCATGTAATTTCTCTGTATCAAATTCCTCAGCTTTATCTGTTGTGGGGGAAAATGGTATTCATCTGATGCAACAAAAAATAAAAATAAAATAGGACTCATACCACCAAGTAATGCAAAAATGAATGACAGAATTAAAAAAAAAATCCTCAAAGTACTGTGGTACATAAAGTTATTATTTCCTTCCTCCAGGTGCTTGGAAAACTACCCATTTAAAGTTTATTCTATCCTGCACCGGCCCAGCAATTTGCAGAGCAATCCAATCATCCTTTTAAGCAGCACGGTCAGCAGGGAGAATATTCTCAGCCAGCTTCCTCAGAAATGTCCCAGTGCCTCCTACAGTATCAAACGGCCATAAGCATGTTACCAGATGTACATCAAAGACAGAGCTGAGTAAACAGCCAACACACTACTGGGACTGTGGGAAGAGTCCTTTCAGCAGCATTGAACAAAGACTTTATATAATTAAAGTAAAAACTCTTGCTAGTTAGTTCCCAGTACATCAGAATACATGAAATAAATTATTCTATCATTAGGTTCTCTTGCTAATGGAAACTCAGCACAGGACTGTGAATACTAGTCAATCTTTTGGATGCATAAAGTGCATCTTAAAGACCCTATCCTTGGCATCTACAACCCAAAGAAACCCTCTAGAGGTTTTTTCTGACTTGCTCAAGAACACAGACAGATAAGGTTCTTTTGCAGAAAGAGATAATGGCTATTTTGAATGAAATGAGTTATACTGGGTATTAAATTACTACTATTTTTAGATGTAAACAAAAAAGACTGCATGTTATAAATTATTCAACAGCTGTTACATAGAAACATTAGGACTTACAGAGGTTTTAGCTTGCCCAGAATTAGTCTGATTTGTTCCCAAATGAAACACAGAAACCATATTTCTGAAATTAATTCAGATACAAAAATATTCAAATAATGCATTAATATTTACAGCTCATAATACTAGCAGTTTCTTCATTCTTTTAGCATTTCAAATTTATGTTGATTTTTTTTTCTGTATTTCTTGGTAGTTAATATTAAAGACTTTTAATTCATTAATGTCTTAATAGACTCATGGAATTATTTCAACTTCTCCGTTGGCCCAAATTTCCATTAGAATTGATAATTTCTGATATAATTACATTCCATTAATCAAACTAAAAATGAGACATATCTAATGCCATTAATAATTTAGATATGATCTATTATCATTTTAGTCACAGCAAGTGATTTCTAGTCTGCTACACTTTTTTTTAGTTTTGTTTTGTTTTTTTCCATTCAGTGTGCTATGGTATGTAGCGAAATATGTAATGTCAGTTCAAATTGCCATGCAAGATTCAAAGATAAGAAGTGAGGACACTGTTACATCCACTCTTCTGCCTTGTAACTTGAGGATCTCCCTCATATTAAAAATGCTGAAGTTGCATGATATTTAACTTTGACAAGGCTTTGGACAAGAATTTCAGAGATTCCTAGAAATGCCTGTTTCACTGATGGATTCCATTCTCTGAAGAACAGTCAACCTGTGGATTGAAAAGATTGAAAAAAAGACTATTGCTGTAGGAATTTGGATTTAAATGCAATAAAAATCCCACACACGTTAGCTATCAGTTATGTACTTATGATTACATGAGGACAATTAATTAAAGTATCCCCAAATCTGGCACATTGACCAGGGAACTGTTTAAATGTAATACCAGAATGAACACGGTGTTTCTCCATGAATAACACAGAACACCTGAGAAGTTGCAGAAAAGCATTGTGAAAACCATTCTAAATCTAAGTTCTCTCCTGAGAACACACATCTAACAACTGTGAACAGGATTCATAATCCTTTTCAAAAGGCATTGCTGGAAGTGTCAGCACTGCTCCTAAACACCTCTTTCACAGCAGTAGTTACAGCATTTATTCAGAGTTGCTCAGAAAAAAAGAAGGTAACACGTGGCTGAAGGCATGGGTTTTACTGCCCTGCATCATTTGCTCAGTGGTAGGACTTCTGGATTCTATTTTCTCCTAAAGCTTTCTGTTTCTGAGATTGCTGACCCTACAGCTATCTAACAAAACTGTCTTGTTGATCCACTGAGTCAGGGCTATTCTTCCATATATACATATATATAATTGGAATATACCTCCTCCCTGCAGCCATGAAACATGGGTACTTTTATAAGCAAAGTGAATCCTTAGGATCCGTAACAGAAGTGAAAGCCACTGGGTTCATGATGGAAAGATGGACAAGGACACCACTGTCTAATGGAAAACTAGACCTAGCATGAGAGTTTGCTTCTGCTCTTGATCATTTCAGCATCCCGATTCAGCCAGGAGATATTTTAGCAGATGTAGAACTTCAGTTGTAGCATATGTAGAGCCTGCAAGTTTATCAGGGAGACAACTAGTCAATTTCATATGCTTTCAAGTTCAGTTAGCTACTGAGCAGATGTTTTGTCCTTTGCAATTTTGGAGTCTGACACCTGAGATTTCTCTATATAGTGTATCTGTCTCTGAGCACCTTTCCTGTGTATTTTAATTACTGCATTTACCATTGAAGTTGAAGATAGTTGCCCTTTTCTTATGGCCAAATTAAATTCCTGCTAGAAGCCTTTTAATTAGTTCTGATGTTCAGTAGACCGAACATGAGAGAAAATCACAAGGGGTTTTTATGGTTTCAGTTTGCTTACTCCTACTGAAATTCTGACTCAGTTGGAGAAGAGGAGGCCAATATGTAGCACTGCATGATTCACTACTAATATTTCAGAACTCTGGCAGCAGTTGCATTAAATATATATATATATATATATATATATTTTTTTTTCTGAAGAGAATCCCATGCTGCAGCTCTTCCAACGTGGGTAGACTCAGTTTCACCCAAAACAAATGTCGGCAACAGTAACTTCAAGCAAGGTTTAGTCTTTCAAATTTCTACATTCCTGTGAGATAATCTCAAGAATTTTTGAATTTATGTCCATTTCCCCCAAGCTTTTAGAACTGGCATATAGAGTATATCTATTGTGTAGATACTTCCCAAACATGTTTCATAGGGAATTTGGCAATTGTGCATTATTCAAAGACCTGAAAAGTTCTTGAGAACTAAGAGAATGTAATTTTATTTTTTTAATATGACTAACTTGCATAGATGACTGCAAGTACATAGCCCACTTTACATTCAGAGCTTTGTAACCCTTCACATTATCTGCCCTGGCAGTACTTTTCCTTCTTTTCCTCATGCTCATGCTGCTATGCCCATGGCCTTCTAGTTGAAAACCCCAATACTGTTGCTGTGGCAGGGTCTCATGGAAAATAATGGCCACCAGTGTAAGAATGACCCATTCTTTCCCTCTTTTTCTACACCTTTATTGTAGATTTTGGTTTGCATTATGGGTGGAAAGACTGTGGGAGTTAGAGTATGGAATAGGCCATCTTTCTCTGGGTTTACAATTTCTTGTCTTCTTGTTCTTTTTCTTCCTGATCTGATCAGGCTGGTGTCCAGTGCCACTCTTTAAATAATTTCAGGGGTCTGGAGTGGGCTTTGCCTCTGGGGAGGTGATACGTTCCTTTCTTTTAAAGCCTGTCCTTTGGATAAAGACCAACCCCAGACCTCCTGCCCTGTTAATATTTCCAGTTTGTCTGGAACTACCTGAAAAATGTGTCTGGCCACATTTTTTTTTTTGTAAAGTAACAGGTGCTCATGATGTGGGTCTTAGTTATTTCCAAACCTTTTTTCAAGGTTTGGAGTTTATAAGCAGGCTACAAAATAAGATCTCCTATAACTGCCCCATCCATAACAAGAACACCTTGAAAATCAGAGTGGCTATTGCCATGGCTCCATATAAATCCATGTACATTAAGGGGTCCCTGTAATTCTTTACTATCACCATTTTCACCTGCTTTCTTAAAATGTCAGATTATTCTGGGGCCACAAATGCATCTTTATAATCACCTTCGCAAATTGAAAGGAGGTATGTTTGCTCTGATCAGTCTTTGAGTCTATTTCAGTGCTGATCACACTTGTGTGATGTTGTTGATTCATTCCTTTTATCTCACAACCTCCAAGTCTACGGCCAGGAAAAGATTAGTTTTGTGAGAGCCTCAGTCAGGAGGAAGGGGATGGACCAGATGCACCAGAAAAAATCTTTGAAGAGGACTACTCAGGGAAGGACCTATTCTCAAAGCATCAGTCATTGGCTCTTTCGCTATTGCAGCTCCTGAGCCCTCATATTTTTTTTTTTTTTTTTTTTTTTTTTTCTGGGACAAAGCTTGCTTTTGTGAGTATTGTTAGGGAATATGTACGGTAAACAGTGTCACCTCAGTAACCTGGTATCGCAGATACTATCTTAGAGTATGAACTCAGAGTTTGCTGGCAAAATCCTAGTTAAGTTTATCTGAAAGGTCCACACATGTTCATCACGACAAGACAGCCATGTCTATAGTAGGACAGATACGCTTAACCATGACTTGCCTGGCTGAATGCAAAGCTAATGTGACTTTTGACTTCTCCTTTATGCAACAGTCGAAGGATATTACATTATATCCTGAACTCAGTGGATCAGTCTTTATTGCTCTTTTCCTGAAAGTACAGGGTTCTTGTACTGTTCTTTCTGATCTTTTCTTCATTCTTGTGGAGACAGTTCATCTGCTAGTCACAGCTTTTATGAATGATATTCTGATTACTTTTTCAGCAAAGTCTTTATATAAGCACACATACTATTCAGTACTCCAGGAACACCTATAGGTATAGGTATCATGCTCCTCTGACCCTGTGAGGAAGGACATTTGCCACCCTGGACCATTGTGCCAAGGCATGCCATCCTGGTAACAGAGACAGATACCACAACAGATACCTCTTTAACCAGCAGCCAGTCCAACACTGAAGAACTTCTGCACAGCAAGTTGGTAAAACCTTCCCCACCCCAGAGAGGAGCAAGCACAGGCAACATTTGTGTGTGAGTGAATCCCAAGGGCCACATGTACCCTAAAGATGCACAGCCTCTATCACCCTTTCCATGCTGTTCAAATGACAACACTACTGTCAGAATGAAGCTTGCTATTTTAATTGTGGAAAATCTGCCATTGCATTCATCCTCAAAACCAGAACTAGTTATCACGTTTACATAGTACCTCCTGGTGAAACAGCAATCACAGGATCCCTTTGTATTTCCCTAAACCTCTCTTGGGCTGGGAAACTTTTTATTAACTCTTTCCAGCTTGTCAATTGTGTCATGAGCTTACTAAGCTGCAATTCTCCTGCTCTTTCTACCCCTCTCAACATTTCACCCCAGAAGACAATCTATCTGCCTCCCCAGCTCACACAGGATGCACATATTGAGAAGTCTGAGGAAGGTCTCATGCCAGAAAGGCTTTGTAGCTTGTGGCTCTGCTGGAACAGTGCATTTGCATCCTTATCAGACTCACTCCTGAGGACAGGCATGGAGCCAAAACCTAGTTCCAGACAAGTAGAGATAACTTGAGGTTTACGGTCACAACATGGCTCCCAAGAGCTGTATGACAAACAGTGATGATGTGTCATTCTAGCTGTCAAAGTCAGTGTTCACTTTCCAGAGGAACACCACTCAAGGCAGGATGCACAGACACAGACAGGTGCTGTCAGCAAAATAACTTCATACACTAAACCCCAACCTTTGCCTAAGCTTGTTTCATGTCCTTCCTCTTGCAGTGGTGATATGAAGATGCTCAAGAGGGCTTATGATTGGCAGAGATGACAATGAAATATGATCACATTAAGACAGCTAATGTTAGGTCTAGTGAGCACAGAGTGTGGACCAGAGCCACACCAGTAAATAGATTCCAGGGACACTCCCTTGTATGGTTTACTTTACTCATATAAAAACAGCCAAAAGGGCTGCTGCAAAGGTACCAAACCATGGTTCCCTCCTAGCAATATTCAGTACGTCTGTACTATTCGCTTTGGCAGTGAACAATATGAAGGCAAACTGGTGCACAGCAACAGATTCAGGAGCAAGCAATCACTTAAAGGCTTAAGCCTCAGTGATAATGTAAATCAATTTCTAAGAAAGAAATGCTTGTTCCAAATAATTTGATAAATTATATAATTTCTATAGGGGGAATTAAGCTGCACTGAATATTGACATGCTCTCCTTCTCCTGACTGTATAAAAAAGATATGAAAACATATGAATGCTATAGGTTGAATGAAACATATGGCTTAGGCTAGCACAGGAAAAAAAACAAACACGAAAAGTTTGCCTATAATTTTCTGTAGTGTTTCTACTGAGATGAAGTATGTTATTAGCATATGACTAATTCTCTAATTCTTTTGGGAGGAAAAAAAAGTGTAGAAATTATATACCTTATTACCATACAGGATGTCTGTGATCATGAGTTCTAAAACTGGAATAGAATAGAAAAGAGACCTTTTTAATCATCTCTTGGTATTAATACAAAGGCACCAGAAGGAGCAGATGAAACAAACCATTTAAGTTAATACACACCTGTCAAGCAAGAAGCAGTATGATGACATGACTCCAGTCTCTCAGAGGAACGATTTTTTTTTTTTTTTGTTCAATGAAGACTGATATCCCAGTAAAATGCCCAACGCAAAAATAGAAATGAAGTTAAGAAATACAAAGCTCTTTGACTCGTCTCATCTATTCTCCCTGCGCTAATAAATTATTATGTTTGATGTTGTGGGAGTATAAAGAGGAAAAAGCAACATACCCCCATAGCCTGACAAAACTAGCAAGATGTTTCCTTTTAATGTCAACATACAATGACTATTTTCACAGTGCTGTTACAGGTATCTGTTCCCTATAAATACCTCTGTCCCATTATAGGTAAGCAACACTTAGGAGACAGAAAACACTGGAATGAAAACCTACCCCTTGCTAAACAAACAACCAATGGTGTGCCAAAAAATGTCTCGTAGCAGATTCTGGATGACATGCATGTCACAGTTCATTTGGATCTTTCAGAATTAAAGGACAATGCACTCTGTGTATCAATCCAATGTATTCTGTGTATCAATCTTTACTTCATTAACGCATTAGGTAAAAATAAAACATGAAAAATCTTTCAACAGACTAATCAAACTTGGTAATATCCTGACAAATTTGTTAATTCACAAATTCCTTAAATCACAAATGCACTAACTCATAAATTCACCATCTTGTGCACTTCTGAGTAAAACAGTTATCTGCTTGATGTTTGCAGGCATGGGAGTGGGCAGTTCAAGGTATAACCAAGTGTTAGTCCAAGTCAGAGAAATTTCAAACTGCATACTGCCCACTGTGGCATACAAGCCATCATCTCAATGATTAATTGGCTTGTAGACTCACGTAATGATTCCTAATAGTTCAATTTCCAGCAGACATCACCATCCCTCAATGGGTTATCTAATATTTTCATGTGTACACTTGTCCAAGAAGACAAACTTAAGAGACCCTTCAGTAGTATCATGGTCATTTGGGCAATGGTGGTGGTGGTGTTTATGTCTCCTTTGTAATGTATTAGCTTCTTCATCCAAGTCCAGGTCACAGATACAGACTACTAGTATTTAAACAAAAGGTAAAGCTGGTGCAGGCAAGTAAGGTAAGTGGAAAGTCCACTGAACTCCATGCCTGAGACACCTTTCCTGTAATATTTTATTTTTAAACTGTGACCCGTTAGCTGATTATATCTCCTGTGGCATTGGGTGTGTAGCAAACCATTGGTTTAATCCTGCTTCAGTTGGCAACCTGGATGCCGGGCAGGCACAGTAAACATTACCCAAACCGCTCACTACTTTAGCTACAGTTGTAATAAGTTTCCACCACTTGGAGGTGCATGTCATGCATCTGATATATTCTACTTGCCACACACCCCAAAGGACATTTCCTTTCTAAGATTTGGACAAGATAATCTTTAGTTTCCTTACCAAATCTACAGGTTGCCACTATATAGAATAATGTAAAAGAACCAAAAAATCGATTAAGTTGCAAAAGACCTTCAGGATCATGAAGTCTGCTACTGCATGATCTGCTTGTTACTTAGTAAGTGGCCAACCTCATCTTGTGGTGTGCAAGTCGTATGCTCCAGTGTGTCCAAACCATTCATGCATTTACTGAACCATTCAGTACTCAAGGCAGAAGAAAATCCTGCCTGATTTGTACTAGCTAAGTGGTTAGCTGGCCAAGTGGAACGATATTTGTGACCACTTTGCCAGTATAAGTGGGGCAGGATTTTCTTCTGCCTTGGGTACTGAACATCTATGTAATTTCCATCATTTTGTGGTGTGCTGCTACATGCCCTGTAGTAATATGATGACTGTTGATGATATCTAGTATTTGCTCCCAGTATTTGCTTCCACATATATCTCAGTTCTATGCCTGTCAATTATGTTTTACCAGTCTTCTCACCATTGTATAGCGTCAGCCCATACAGCACAGGAATCACTGTGTATGGCCTGCGTGCCATTTCTGTGAGCAAGTACTACAGCACAGAAATCTGCTAATTGAGCAGAACCTTCTAGTTGCTCTGTTAGTACAAGTTCATTGGTTACAGATACGGTAGCAGCTGTTTCTCACTATTTATCCTGTATTTTGCAGGCACTCCTGTTGGTAAAACACAGACCACCTGGCTGAATTCTCGGCCATAATGGATATGAGAGCAAGGAGACTCCATATATTCAATGGATACTCCTATGTGCTTCACAACTGCAACAACTTTATTCTCTTTTGTTAAGTCACCTTCAATTTCATGATGACAGGTATACCGCCCTTGCCTTTGTGCAGTGGCCTTCTGTGCTACACCTAAAGGTACTGGATTACCAGCAAGAATAGGCTTAAGAACAGGCAATGTAATTTTACGCTCCTTCCCTGGGTCAAGGGTTCAGTTGCTACTAGCTCTTTGTAAGCTGCTAACAGCACCTTTTCAAAACTGGGATCCTGGTCCTCAGCACTCTGCCTTATATACATGACATATATGTCACAACAGTGACCTCCTGTGGTAATTTTACTGCTTCTAGTTCTTCAGACAGCAGAGAATGAGCAGAGGCAGGAGTACTATACTTTTACTACATGGTGAGTAAAAGTATGCTGCTGTACCTGCCAGGTGGAAGCAAATCTCCCCCTATCCACATCCGACACTGGGATCATAAAAAAAAAAAAAAAAAAAAAAAAAAAAACCATCAACAGTTGCTGTCCATAGAAAGGCATGTGAATTATCGGAATTGACTACTGGTTACACTTGAAGCAGTTTGGTGTCAGCATTCAGGGCATTATAATCCACTGTTGCTACTTGCCATTTAGTTTATGTAATGGCCATTCAGAAGAATTTTAGGGAGAATGGGACTTGGCCATGATTCCTTGTTCTTTCAGCTGCTTTTCAAATGCAGTAACAGGACAGACGGTATCAGAAGGGTGGCTTATACCATGGAACACCTTGATAGGTGATAAGGGGGCAGTTGTTTGTAACAAGCTAATAGGGGTGTGTTGATGCAAGGCATGCTGTGGTCAATCGGGATGATGTTCCTATTTCCCATTTTGCCCACAAGTGCACCCATGACTGGTCCTTTAATATAGCCATACATAAGATATGAATCAGGTTGGGTGGACTCTACATCTGTTAGACAGAGTTCATTTAGCCCTGGACAGTGGGTGAGTTGTGACTTGCCCATTGATGCCTACAACTGAAACTAGTTGCTTGCTAAGTGGAAGCTGTCCTTTTCAAGTGTCCTTAATTATCATTAACATTTGGGCTTCTGTGTTGACAAGGAATGTTGCAAAATAGCGATCATTAATTGCAACCATCATCTCAGGACTTGGATCTCTTAACAGTTGGAGTAGCCACCATGAATACTTCCATTGGATCAAGTCCCTACCCTTGTTTGCCATGTATTCATGGTCTAAGGTTCAGTGCTGATATCTCTCCAAGCTCACATCCGTAACATTCTCCAGCATTCTAGGCATTACTTTATCGAGTCATACACCACCACTCCCATCCCCTGGTATAGATCCCAGAGGGCTATCATGAGGAGTTAATGAGGGAAACCCAGCCAATTGCCATATAACGGAATCAGCAGGCCTGACTTGGAGAGATCCCTTGATCTGAACACATTTTCCATAACTTTTAAGCTCAGTAGACTGACCGTACTACCCAGTTTCATCATCTTGCTATTCAATTTTGCAGTGACAGGCTAGCTCTTTTGCACTGCATTTACTTCAGCTGAGGTTTTCCTAGTTTTTATGATGTGTAGTGTATACCTGCTAACATACAATGGAAGGATCCAGTTTAAGCCTGCCTTAACAGTTAAAGCTGAGTCCAATGTTTATTCTGCTCCCTTTAGTATATAGCAGACGTCCTTGGCCAGAAACCGTATCCCAAGGAATTGGCTCTGTGGAAGATGGTTGTTTGGTACCTGGGGCAATGCGTGCTGGTCCTTCTAGCTCAGTTAAAATGGGGGTTTACAGGAAGACAGTTTGCAGGCTGGTTGCCAAGGTCCATTGCCATATGCTTTACAGTCAGAAGGATGTTAACTAGTAGGATGTATAGTCAGAAGGATGTGAAGTATATCCCCATCACAAAATGCCAGTCCATAAAGGACTTGAAATATTTGGTCCTGCAGTATCCAATAATATTACTGAACTTAATGCTAATGATCAAACTTCATTCAGGGTAAGGTGGAGCTGGTTGGCTCTGCTGGTACAGATTTTGGTAAACAGGCTGAGGGGGTTTGCCCAGGTTAGCTTAATATCTTCCTCCACGTGTCATGCCTGCACTGCTCTTGGCGCTCGGCCCTGTGGCAACGGGGCAGCTCCGGGGCTGGGCTGCGCCTCCAACGGCCACCACTGCCATGTTGTAGCCGTCATGCAGCCACGCTCCTCCCTTGTCCCTCTCTGTAACCTCTACTTCCAAGCGAGGCATTTCATAGCTGGCACCCTGGGGTTTTAAAGCAGGTTGGGATCTCAAGGTAAAAGCCACAGAATTGTGTGGCCCCTCTTTAACAGTGAAACTTGCTCAATTGCTATGCTTGACATTGGTGGTAGGGAGATGGTTTGATCAGATGATCTTGAAGGTCTTTTCCAACCTTAATGATTCTGTGATTCCATGATTCTGTGAGAAAATCTCAAGTAATTTTCTTCAGACAGGATCTTCTGTGAAGCTTATTTTATTCGCGATTGCAATGGTGGGCATCCTGGCAATCAGTACACCCTTACTATGACTACACAACTACCTTGGAATACAGAAAAGTAATTCTCTACTGCAAAAACACAACTTTGTTTCTCACAATTCTATAAAGGTGCAAGTGCCGAGCAACTGGGGCCACCCAGACTACACCTGCGTGCATTGAATCAGGCTCCATGGTGAGGCAGCACAAGATTGTGATCCAAGGGGAGCGCCGTCTGGTTTACCTGGGAATAAATTACATTAATGTTCCCCAAGCTGAATCTCTTTTGTCTGTGATAGTAACTGTTGGGAGATCTCTGTGTCTTCATCTTGATGCACAAGCTTTTTCATCCTATTTTTTCCCTCCACACTGCGACCTGAAGTCACACATAAGCTCCGTGTAACTTTCCCGCTCCGCTACCACGGGAGGACCGCGGACGCCCGTATCCCCAGCGCCGCACCCAGGCGGCGAGGACGGCCACAAGATGGCGGCGGCTGCCGTTGGAGGCGCGGCCCGGCCCCGGAGCCGCCCCGTTGCCAGGGGGACGGGCGTGCCGCTGCGGCTGAGGGCCGGCGGCGGGGCCAGGGCCGCGCACAGCCCGCTGCCGTCGCTGCCAGCTATCGCGCTGTGTGCCCAGCCCTGTCTGAGTGCTTCCTCTGGCTGTGGAAGGAGAGGTGGTGGCACGGGAAGGGGCCCTCGGCACTGTTTCCACTACCGTGCCTTTGTGGTTCCTACAGCCTGCCGGCCTTGCGGCTGGAAGCAAACGTAGCTCAGGCTTGTTTCCTATGTCTAGGCAGCAGGCGGTGCGTTTTGTTTTATAGTAATACAGGTCTGATATAAGGACCTTGCCTCTATGTGTCAGGCTAGGCTTTTGGTGCTTTGGTGGGAAGATCTTGGGGCAACGTGGAGCTGAGCGTTTGCCTTTTCCCAGGTGTGCTGCAAGAGCCCCTTGGTCTAGGTGTCTTCACAGGCTAGTCCCACCTAGTTTACCTTCCTCTAGTGCTTGCCGAGCTCTAAGCCTGGCTGCTGGTCCCACCTCCTAACAGTAGTCTCGTTGCATTCTGAATTAGAACATCCCTTTGGTTTGCAGAGATTGTCTAGGTGTTGTCAGGTGGAAATAAAAAATAGCTGCAAACACTATGCACCATGGGTGAATCCCAGTAGAGTTCGGTCTGTTAGAAGAGAGGAGATTCTCAAATCAGCTGTGGGCATTTTCCCTTGTAAATAAGCTGTGTAAGGGGCTTATTTCTTTGAAAAATGCTGTTTCATTTTAAGCTATCGAAGTAGAGATCCAAATGTCTGGCAATCCAGCAAACTAAAATGGATGAGAGTATTGGGGATAATGAGGTAGAGCGGTTTCAGATGGACCAATTAGTGTAGTGAAATAAAACAGTCTAATGGCTCTTTGCCCTTGATACCAATGAAAGTAAGTTCTTCAGGGCTTTTTGTTTAGAGGTGAGTTTCAGCATATTTGTGTTTGCCTGGTAGCTCCTGGAGAGGATGTCTGCCTTAAGATAGTTTACTTACTCCTAGGTAACTGCATTCGCTGCATTTGGAGTCATCACAGTAAGTCTGTATGCCCTTCGTAGCATAATTCCTTAGATTGTCTTTTTCTTCCATTTGCCACTCCATTTTCCCGTTAAGGAAATTTCCCTTCCTTGTAGAATTTTTTGATGTTTCTGTTTGCTTGTTTGTTTTTGCATACAGAAAGTTGCGAAAGGAGTATTTCTGGTGAGGGCTTGACTTTCCTTACTTCATTAAGGAGGGGATGATTTGGGGATCAGGTTGGATTACTTCACAAATAGAGACCTAGAAATGGACAAATTAGAATGCTGCCTTTGCTTTTGGTGATAGATGTGGTGGAAAGGAAACAAAAGGCTTAACTTCTACTAGCTGTCTGTTGTGATTCTCTCCCTGCTCTTGCTGTCCTTGACCTGGTCTGCTGCCTGTATATGTGTGGTGCCCTGTACTAGAATGTTTTCTATAAAAATCTGAATGCTATTCCAAAACTTAAACCTAGGCCTTCTTTGTTGAATGTGATCCTGAAGCATTTGCCCTTTGGTATGTGCCCTTGAATAAGGAATCCTTATCTTCTATTTTCATGCTGAAATGCAGCATGTTGCTCAAATTTCAGGTTGACTAGATTTGTTAGTTGCCTGAAAAAGGGATGCTAACACTTAAATTTTATGATAAATATTTTCTTTTCCATTACTGCAGAATGTTATTACCAGATGCCCATGAAGCGACCAGAGAAACCAATGAACTCAGATATCCCAGTTCCTCTAAAATCCCAGATCCCACATCTTGCAAAAGCTCCCAATGAAGGGACATTTGGATGCCGCAGGAAGTGGATCAAAGACACCGATTCAGCTTATGTAAGGCTGGCAAAGCAAGGAGGCCAACCTGGTGTGTGACTTTTTTGGCTGTTTGTTCTAGCATTATTTTCTTTGGTTTTCCTTGAGTTTGGTGGTAGAAAAAATTTGCAGACATTTCAGAAGAATTCTCTGAAATTCTGAAATTAAACTAGGGGAAAAAAAATGTTTGAAACTGTGACATAAGAGGTCAGCTTGTAATGATACCCTTGCTGTGTATTGAATTAACTACCTGCTATCAAAATAGGTAGTTTTGCATTATGTCTGACCTACTTGGATGATGCTAGCTGTTTAGCTGCATTTGAGATAGGTCTTTACAGCTTATGCTAGTGCTGTTTAAGCAACAGTCTGGTAAAAACAGTCTTGTCACAAAAAATTGTTATCAGAAAGCTTGGTAGATGTCTGAAGTGTTTTTTTTCTAATGACATCCAGTTTGTTAGGGTTCCGTGTATATTCTGTTCTTGTACTAGGACATTCCATGTTTTTGTTGTTTCCTTTATTGAGAGAGAGAAGTTGAGAGACTTGAACAGATGGCAGGTGTGCACACTTGGAGCAGGATGACAAATACAGGAATATGAATTAACAGACACCAGCAGAAATGTGTCAAAACTTTTAGAAGATAAATAGGGTACAAATGAAACATGGTGCTGCAAGGTTCTGATTGCCTGTTTAACCAAGGAAGACAGATGTTACTTAGTGAATTCTAAATGGTATCTCTTCTTGGTAAAACAGCAGCCTGAAAAGATGATGCTTTTATAACCAGAATAAGTGTCAGAAAAGTAGCAGCTTTTGTCTTTTCATCCTAAGACTTGCTGAAGCACTACGCTCCAGTTACAAGCAAGTCATCTCCAGTAGCATATGCTGTGCCTGACTGGTACTCACACCACTCCAATCCTCCAGCAACCGATGAACCACGGTAGGTCTGCCGAGATCCTGGATAACTTCCTGGGTTCTCTCCTTATTTGTTAGTGATTTAGAATAATTTTGTCAAAAAATGAAAAATACATATCCCTGGTACAAACAAGTGTTAAATCTCTGTCTGCAGGAACTATGTTTCCACTCTACCAGATTTTATGATTCACAAAGAGTTCAGTGCTGATAACCATCATAGTAATACTTACGAGACAAGAAGAGGGCCTTTTGATTTCGATATGAAAAGTGTTTGGCAGCGGGATGCTGAGGACAAAGCAAATGCAGAGAAAAAAAAGGTATGATGGAGATTTTTTTTTTTTTTTTCAGAGCTTGTCTAGATGCTTCTGACCAAATTTGTTGGTTCTTCTGAAGGGAAGTTGCAGTCTACCACATTTTCCAATTTTCCGTACTCCGGAAGAAATTTTTATATTGCAGCTAGAGAGTGATCGTAAAGTCATGTTTAAGTGTTGCAGGTGTAGCATATGAACCACATATGCAATTTCCAATTGCACATGCACGTATTTAAGTGTGAATGAAAGCCAGGCTTAGTTTATATCTTCTTATGCTTTGTTTCCCCTGAAATTCACTTGTGTTGAATGGAATTCTTGTTCAGTGGTCTTGGGGGAGGAAGGAATGAGAAGTAGGAGGAGGGAACAGAAGACTGTTCAGAAACAGGGTTTGTTTTGAAGTTCAAGATGGAGTCCTGAAAGAGACCACACTAGCTGCCTATGAACAGTCTATTTATCCAACACAAAATGAGCGTAGGGCAAACTATGCTTAGAACAAACTTTTCTGTGATGATCTTAGGTGTACAGGACAAAGCCCCATCTTCCATCTTTCATCCTCCCCTCCTGCCTATTTAGATGCTTAAGGCTTATATTTTTATAATAGGCTCTGTAGTCCTGGGTGCCAAGTTACCCTATCACTTTGGAATATATGCGGAAAGACTTTTGATGTACTTGAACACTAGTACCTCCCTTCCACTTGACTACAAGTGCAGGTGTTGGGCATTTTAAATAAAAAGTCCTTAACCTTTGCTGAGGAGAGTAACAAGTGCAAATTCAGAATGATGGCTTGTGTAGATGGGGATATGTTGCCTTTCTGAATAGGCTTGGGAATATTGTCTTAGTCTGCACTAGTCATGTGCATGATGTGTGCTTCTGGTATAACTTGCTGATGCCTTTAGGTGAATCTTTTTTCTTTTTTTTCAGTCAGTCTCAGGGCACTGAAACCTGAAACTCAAACTGCCATGGAAACCTCTTAGAGGATCAAAATATGAGGAAGATTAAGTGCTCCCTTACTTAAGAACCCATTGTCTTTACTGCTCTGAGACAAATTTGATTTTGGTAATGGTATTTGTAGTTCAAGTCCATGTGGGGACTGGTAGAAGGTCTTTTTCTGTTAGGTGTGGAATTTGATCAAGACCCAGTTTCATTCAGTCTTGTACATGAAAGTTCCCATAAATTTTTTATTTATCGCTGTGTACAAAGTAAATAAATGGTATTTATTCAGCTCAAATTCCAAATCTGTAGAGGCCCTAATATATAATCTATATTACTGTTTTGGAAGCTGAATTTTGTCTAAGGTACTAAATCCCAAACCTTACTCTTCTATAGTTAGGTGCCTCAGATAACAGATTCTGTGGCTCTTGCCTTAGCTGTCTCACCCCCTTCATACCACCATCTCTGAAATGGTTGTCCCATTGCAGAGTATCTTCTTTGTACCCTCACAAGAAGTGTCTCATATACCTTGAAACATCACATGGTGCTTCTTTTGCATCTACTACTTCTACTTCCTTCCTTTTATAAGAGGTTTCTATCCTGTGGTTTGTTCAGAGTACTTTCCTGAAGATTCTTCCAGTGAGACAATATGACTAGCCCTACCAAAAAGTCTTTGTTTTTAGTTTTCTCACTGTACATTTTGTATAATGAAGATTAGAGATTCCAAAACCACCACAGAAAAACTTCTAAGCAATACTCAATTTACTGTTTGACTAAATGATGACAGTGAAGTAGCAAACTACCTCAAGTATTTAGGTGATGTTGAATGTCTGGACAACATTATTCAGTCCAGTCTGATTAGGCAGCCCTTAAGAAGAGAGATGTATGATGCAATCACGGAGGGAAATCCCAAAGGGAGTTCTTATGGACAACTGCAAAAACATTTTAACCTCTAAGGGTTCCTGCTCTACTCAGTTTGGAAAACATTGTTCCCGAGTGGGCCCTTGCTCTGGAGCTTTAAACATTTATGCCACGTTCCTCTGAAGTATTAGAATCTCAATAGCTCCTCATGTTATGGTTGTCACTGGATGGAAGAGGAGTGGAGATCAAGGAGATCACAATATGGTACCCCTTGCCTCAGGATGGATCCTTTAATTCCTCCCTAATGCCGTAATCACAGGGATAATTCTCATTCTGGGAATTTTGCAAAGCAGCAGAGAACTGTTTGTGCATGAAGGATTTAGCCTCTGTACTCATGGCAAAGTGACAGATTACTAGCGCTGATGGAAGCATCCTTTTGCCTTTGTACCATGTGGACTAACCCGAGTGAGTTGAAAATGCTATAAACCAAAAGAGAGAGGCTTGAGTAGGAGTGGGAAATCAGATGGAGGTGGCATCAGAGTTAGTATCTTATCGCAACACCATTGAGATTAATATGTTGTGACTAAAATGTATGAGCCTCGGAACTCCATGTCTTGAGTTCTGCTAGGCATACATCCCTTATCTGTCAATAAGAATAAGCAATGCCAGTAGGGTTTTCTGTTGTGCTTTTTTCTTATGGCAATTTTACTAGAGGTGTGCTAAGTGAGCCTTTGGTTTCTGTAGTAAATGCTTCTTAGGCAAACACTTAAGCCTCTGTATTCCTGCAAAGAGTAGTTCATATCTTGCTTGCGGTTGATATGCAGGTATGAACATTTGTGGAAGAAGGAGAGGCTTTTCTCCATGCCCAGGTGTGATTTGTTCATCGCAGAACATTGGCTTTTTTTCCTTCCAAAGACTGGGGAATGCAATCAAGAGATCTGGCTATGCATTTTGTATCTGTAATGATAAAGTGCTACCATTGGACTAAATTGTACACCTTGAAGGCAAACTTTCCTGTTTCGCTTCTGGTCCATACTATCTAGGTCTTGTTTTACCTCTGTGTTGATTGCAGTTCTCTGCTGCTCCTAGTGAAGGACAGGTATGAAGAGTACAGTATGGTGTTCTTTTCTGTAACGTTAGCCTTGATGAAAAACACATTTTTTGGTATCAAATAATTATGGTCATATTGGAATTCTATGTCTTGAGCAAAAATACTCTTTATTTTTCCAGGATTCTGTGTTATACACATACAGGACTCTGTGTGTATAGATGCATATGTATATATGTACATGCTATAGTAAAAGGATTACTCATTTGGGGTCAGGATTTAACCTCAAATATGTGTTTGGAGTGTAATGTGGAATTTTGCCCTTGATCTCAGGGGAAGCAGGATTTCATCCAGGTGCTTTTAGCTTTCCATATTAGCAGGAAGTATCCATTGTTCTTCACCTACCACCCAGACGTGTGGAAGAGTATTGAGGTCAGAGTTTTCACTGAGGAAAACCGCAACCAAATATGTTTACCTTTTCATGTTATGACTGTAATTACATCATGAATTGTTGGGTATAAATGAAGTAGTTGCTCTACAAATTACAATTAGCGTTTCTTGAATCTGAAATTAATAAATGTGTGTGCATAGCCAGTAAGATGAATACATTGTATCTGAGCTCAATAGCTTTCAGGCATTTGCACAAACAAGATAAAGGACTTTAAGTACTTTTTTCATGGATTGAAAGGAGTGACCCATTTTGGTAGCTGTCCTAGGCAGGCAGTAACAGTCAAATGCTGGAAGTGTTAGTAGTCACTCTTAGGTCACGTTGTTAACTATATCATCACAAATGGAGAGAGCACTTCAACCAAGTGGAAAATGCCCTACATAGTTTGTTTGTTTGTTTGTTTGTTTGTTTTCTGGGAAACTTGGTTTGCTTTTTATTTGGGAAACTCAAGGGCTGTTGAATAGAGGTTTGTCAGAGTCCTTCATCTGGAACTTCCATGGTGTGTCAGGTCTGAAATGACGCGGTGTAATGCCGAACAGAAAAAAGCAGTGACTTTTCTTGCACAGTAGGATAGTGTTTTTGAAATGTAAAGCAGAAATGGGCTGCCACAGCAGATGAGTGTTCACAGATTTTGAAAGCAGTTGTAGACAGCTGATTTTTTTTTTTTTTTTTTTAAATCCTTCATTTTGGACAACAGACTCTAGTCTTAATCCAGCATCACTGCATGTTGTTCTCAGTGTCATCTCTTCTCAACGGGTATTCCAGTTTTTCATCTCTTTAAGCTTCAATAAAATATCAGTCTGTTTAGCTGAAATTCTGGGATTTTTCTTCTGGTGCAGCTCTGGTTCTGAAGTCTATAGGAACTTCATCACTGACTTCCTTTTTCAGAATAAGTAGAACTGCACTAGGCTTCTCATGTTCCAAGAAGATAAGAAAACTACAATCTCCAAACATTCATGTCTACTTTTTTTACTGGCTTCTTTGTGGGTCAGATGTATTCAAATAATAATATACTTTGCCCTTTCTAAACAAAGTCTGCAGAGTCCTGGGAAAGTATGTGGTGTGTTTACATCTGTTTTGGAATCTTTTCATCATTAATGTTTTCATGCAAGTTGTTTTGTAGTGTCCACAATCCAATTCCAATTGCTGATGATGCATTTAATTTTTGCATTCTGTTCATAATTTTTGCTCTTTTAGGTTAAATATATGGCGGTAGGTATGTCTACATAGGTGAAAAGTATCTTTAATGTACTTTTAAATTTACAGAGCGATATATTTCACTTCCAGTTATCCTATCTTAATTTATTTTGCAAGCAGCCTCTTATTCTATGAGGTACTTCTCTGTATTGCAAGTTTAAAAAAATTAGGTGGTCAAATAATATGTAGGTTCTAATTAAAGGAATATATTAGAACAACACAGAAACTTTCTTGATAGGCTTTGAAAATTGTATGTACCATCTTGAGGATTCCTGCCCACCATTCCTCTTTATGCAATTAATAAGTTGTACGTAGTCTTTGAAGACTTTTTTTTTTTTCATTTTTCTTTAACCAGCTCTTAGTGAAAAAATATTGGAATTGGAACAGCTTTGATATGTGTTGCTAATGTTTTTCCACTACTTTTTGGGCTCTCTAACTTTGAGGCCTAGAGTTTGTGAGGTCATTTTACCATCTTTTGAGGTGTCTTCTTAACTTTACTTAATGAATAAAAATAAAAATAAAATAGACTTTTCTGTTACAGGCTTTTCTCAGTACACCTGTATTTGTTGGAATTTCAAGTCTCAAATTCATATCCCACCATTGTTTTCTCATCCCATTGTATGAGATGTCTTTCTTTAAATTAAAATTAAAATTTAAAATTATTATTTTTTAATTATAAAAAAGGTACTAATTAAGCTGGACATTATTTTCTGGTCCCACACGCTTCATTAAGACTGGGATTTTATCATGCACTACATACAGGGAAATGAGCCAAGATGAGAGGTTGCAACTGGTAAGTTTGAATTTGAAGCCTGACTTTTGGTAGAAGTGTACTGTGAGGGAAAACCTCATAGATGAGCATGTTTCTCATTACTGACATAACAAACAGCTGATCTTATCTGGTATAACTAAAGTGTTTTTACATCTTTTTCTATTCCTTTATACTTCTCTGTGCTTACTTTTAGAAATACTATTCCTATGTATGTACAATTTGATGATTTTTGGGAGCCTTTCATATGACTATCACTTCTGACACCAAGTAGTTAACTTTTATAACTGTTTTTAGTAAGTTAAAGTCTCTATTACACAGGTAAAGCTCCCAGCTATAAACACTACGTGTCCAAGCAGAACGCCAAATATTTCTATGAACAAGGAATTCAGTGGGAAAAATAGGCTTTCCTTCCCACCTATGTAAGTAATATGAAATTCATTAAACTCCTAAAGCTGCAAGTGTTTATGCATGCAAGTAATATTACTTGGGAGCTTGCAGAGATCATAGTATTTGTGCACGGCCTTTCTGGATCCTTACTGCTGCTAAACTTACTGCCACCATCTATAGTGGTGAAATGTGTTAAATAGGAATTTAGCTTATATTTAGCTATTATTTGTTATTGGCAAAGCTTTTATTTAGGAAAAGTAGGCATACAGTTGTGTGGTAAAATATTGTCATGTAGTAAGTACTCTTTTACTGCATTCTAAATCATCTGTTGTTGCTGTTAATACCAGTGAACAGATGCAAACTATTAATGTGCATTGTTAATTCTGTGAGTGTAGATTACAGAGGCACAGGTAGGACTACCATTTTCAGAAATCACATAGGCTGTAGCCTAATAGAAGGTCAGGCCCAGCAAACATACTGTTATCAACACCTGGAAGATAATTAGTCTTCTAAGCAAGCAATTACAATGCTAATCTGTGTGCACAGCTGAATTGCTCCAGAGTACTTTGTGTTAAAAATAGATTAGAGATAAACATCAGAAACTAGTCTGTTTTAGGAGTATGTTAATGATGCAAAATATGTGATTGAAATGTCTAATGAAATGTATACTTATGAGCAAATTCTGGGACAAAACCTGCACAACGTAGAATGAATGTCATCAGCCCTTTCAGCTTAAACGTTCTTGCTTAGATTTTTCTTTCTCACTTTTTCTGGTCACCAGACCAGAATTATGACAGTATTATACATGTAAAGTTCCAATAACATGACTGGTTCTTGTCATTTAAAACTACATGTGTATTTACTAAGTCAGTCCCAGCTGTGTGCTTTGCTTTTTTCTAAGTTGATGACACGTAGCATGTATATTTATGGTTACTTACAAATAAGGTATGTTATGTAAGTCTATTACCTTTTCTCTGCAAAATACATTCTTTCCACTTAATCCCAATTTTGGTTTACTTATGCTATTATTTTCTTTAACATGTTTTGATTTACAGGCCTGCTCAGAGAAAAAGTGAAGCAGTAAACTTTAGCAAATTAATTAGCAATGGTTATGGGACTGACTGGTATCAACAACATACTGCATGGAAGAAAAAGATTCAAGAAACACCAGAAAACAGTGAGCAGTCCAGAGGTAAAATTATTGCAAGCTGTTTCTTTTAAATCTTGTAATGTTAGTTGGATTTGAGGGTAGCCTGAATAATTTGATTATTTCTCTTTAAGTATGCTGAGACTTACTGAATTACCGTGCTTGGCTTACAGCACCCTACAAACAGCTTAGGGAAAGCACCCTCCTGCTTATAGTCAGCAAAGGCAGGGGCTTTCGTGCCTTTTTTTTCCCATCTTTGCAGTTGCAGAACTATGTTCTGTTCTGATCCAAGGGCTTCTGTATGACATTTTTGTGAAATACTGAGGAGACACAGTTATCTTCCTCCTTGAAGTTGAGCAGACTGTAAAATAGTTGCTATTTGTTTTCGAATTGTCCTTGTCTCCTACTATTTTTCTGAAAACTTATGGTTGTCATCAATACTCATGTATATGAAACAGATCACTTTTTATTAAAAAATATTTTTATTAATAAATAAATATGTCCACATGATTTAAAATATTGGTTTTGCAACAGTTTTGTTGGATTAAAAAGTTATCCAGTGCTTACTTATGTTTTCAGACCTTGCTTTTGTCATACGCAGGGGTAGTAGCTATAAAATACATCTCTTCCAAAACACTTAGAGGTTAAAGGGGGAAAATCCCCCTTCTTGTCAAAGACCTTTTGCTTACGCTTTTTACAGTAGTATGATAAACAAGGTGAGTGGATCAGATTTATTTAGCAACCTTTTAAAATGCTATTGAACATACATATTGCAAGCTCCAGAATTTTATTTTTAACTGTATCAGTGAATGCTTGTCTATATGCTGTGGATTGACATGACTTTCTTGAACTTGATAGATCAATGTGTGGAAAGTTTAGTGGCTAGTAATATTAATTTCTATGACAATTTAGCACCTCCTGAATTGATTTTTTATACATATCTATAGTATTTTTTCTTCATATGTAAATATATGAATATATATTTATGTATATATTTTATACCAAAAATTGCACTTCAAATACTGTATTCAGTTTTGGGCCCCTAACTAGAAGAAATATTGAATTACTGAAATGCATTCAGAGAGGAGCAACAAAGCTGGTAAAGGGACTAGAAAACAGTAGTTAAGGAGGAGTGGCTGAGGGAACTGAGGTTGATCAGTGTGGAGAAGAGGCTGCGGGGAGACCTCATTGCTCTCTACATCTACCTGAAAGATTGTAGCGGGTTGGGTGTCGCTCTTCTCAGATGCAAAGTGATAGGACTTGAGGAAATGGCCTCAAGTTGTGCCAGGGGAGGTTTAGACTGTATATCTGAAAGGGTTTCTTCACAGAAGGGGTAGTTAGGCATGGGAAGAGGCTGATCCACCTCAGGGAGGTGGTTGAGTAACCATCTCCGGAGGTATTTGAGACATGTGGATATGGCACTTAGAGACATGGTATAGCAGTGGACTTGGTGGTGTTAGGCTGATGGTTGGACTTGATGATCTTGAAGGTATTTTCCAATGTTTTCCAACCCTAACCCTAATTTCTAAAAAAAAATAATAAAAAACCCACAAACGATATATATTTTAGTTTCAAAATTAATGGAATTGGGCCTCAAATGGGACATTTGGGGTATAAAGAAAACTGACGATTTTCAGAATAATCATGACATTGATTTGGTTATAGCACAAACACAGAGAGAAAAAAATGATGGGCATACTGTATAAAGACTGATAAAAAGTCAATGTGCTGCATACTTTACTATAGAGTTGCTTCATATTCTCAAGAGGCTTTTCTTATACAAACTGCTAAATAACATGAAACCAGCTTTTTTTTGCATTGCCCTTATTTGTCATTCTGTGTCTTGTCTAAGTGTAAAAAGAGGGTTCTTAATGCTTTTGAGAATATGGTTTCATCCAGACATGTTGTTGTACCTTGTTTCAGTTTGACTTCATCCTCTTTGTGCTTTCAGGTGTGTGCTGAAGATATCACTTGGGTACTTTTGTCTGCTTATTGAAAGCAATTGACAGCATGAGCACCTCGCAGCTTCCTTTTGAGGTGGAGCTTTGTCTGTCGTCTGCTTCATAATCTAAGTCCAAGATGTATCAGACAGGAGATACAGCCCATTGCATATATAAATTTATAACTCACTTGTGGTGGTTTACGGTTTTGTATCATACTGCAGACTTTCCATGTAGCTTGTCATTCTTAGTTAAAAATTAAAGTACTGGAATTTATATACATTTTGATGTGACTGAGAGAAACTAAATGTTAGTTGACCTTTTTATTCTTATGGTTATCACAAGTACTTTTATCTTTTTTTATTGCAGATTCAGAGCCTTCACAGTCTGAATCAGCACCTGCAAGCAACGAATTGAAGCCAGAGTTTCAGGGATGTAATAAGTAACTTACAAGATGATTGGGGAAAGTAAGGCATTTTATGGCTTACAATAAAGTCTACTATTTACATCTTTGGTTTACTTTTGTCTGATTAGATTATTTTAATGATTGAACTCATCCCTGATTGATTAGTTCAGTTCATTTATAACAGGAGTGAACTTTATTGTGCTTGATGACAGCAAATTCTAAAGAATAGCTATCAGTGCACACACCTAGACTTTCTCTATATATAGAGCAAAACTGAAGTTCTACACCAGACTTGTGCTCCCTTGCTGTTGTCCAATAGTATTGTTTTGTTGCTGCTCATTTGACTATATACATGTACAATATCAATGCGTCCAAACCAACAAGTTTCTTTAACTACAGTTATGCTTGTGACCTGTGACAAAAAACAGTGAGGTTTCCTCCCATACTTCATGGTATGGGAGGAAATGTAAATAGAAAGAATTGAACTGGTCTGGCTACTTGCAGGAGAAAAGAAGTCAAACCTTCATTGGAAAGATGGCTTCTTAGTGCCCAAAGAACATTTAGACCAAATACTTAGATTTCCTAGACAATTCTATTGCTATGCATGCTGTGCAAGAACTAGTTGATCGGTGATAGTGTTCAGCCACGTAATTAAGCTAAGAGTTGTTGGCATTTCCTGTTATACATTTCCTTATTTTACAGAAGGTGGGTCGTTAAGGAAACACTGACACAGACTAAGCTGTGTAGACATTCAGCCTTTTAGATGAAAAAAGTATATCCTGAATTTGACTACAAAACCAAATTGTATGCTAGATGTGTTTACTCACACCAGCAAAACACTTTATACTTTGAAAAAAACTGTTTTAAAACTCTGAAATATATACGCTGACATTTTAACACTTGCTATTTTATCTGCTTGAATTAGAACATACCCTTAAATGCTGTGAATAGTTACTTTGTTATAAAGCCCATTAGAAAGTGGATTGAATTTCAATAGGATATTTTTGCTTATGCTATAAAAAGTGAAGTTTTTAATAAATTGTATTTTGTTTTCCTTTTCTGTGTGCACTTATTACACTGTACGCCTGTGAGTCCAGGACCTGAAGATTTTAAAATGTAATATTGATTATGCGTTTCTATGAACAGAATATAGAATACTGCAGTAGGAAGAGATGTTCCAAGATATCTAGTCCGAGTGCCTGACCTCTTCAGGGCTGACCAAAAGTTAAATCATTTTACTGAGGGCGTTGTCCAAATGTATCTTGAATACTGACAGTCATGGGGCATCAACTAGTTGATGCCCCACTCTAGTTGGTCCAGTGTTTCACCACCCTCACAGTAAAGACATTTTTTCCTCATGTCCAGTGTGACCCTCCCATGACACAGCTTTGTGTTGTTCCTGCTCATCCTGTTACTGGTGACCAAAAAGAAGAGACCAGCACCTTTCCAAATGTAAGGAAGTTTAAGTTGCATCATCAAGTTCAATCTGACAGGGGGGTGGGAGGAAAACTATCTTAGCACTGTTTTTACTTAAATATTGTTTTGTGGATTATGTCCAGGCAACTTAAAATCTTTAATTTTGGCATGAAAGCAGAGTCTTTGGTGAAATATAATTTTGTAGGCTACAGTACATAAGGGATGTCAGAGCTGGAACTTGTGGTATTAAAACCTGACCAGTAGAAAGAGACACCAGTCATTAGAGGGAAACACTACAGAAGAGCTAGGGTGAAGAACTTGTGTATGTTGTATAGCAAGCAAATCGTTAATACCAGTGGAACTTCAGCTATAAAATTTTACACAAGTGCAGTAATGCTGCTTGATGTTCGAAGAAAAATATGTACCATTTTATGTCTTTCTCAGAATTATTCTGTTACGTGAACATGCCTTCTCTGGGAATTCAGCTATCTATTCAATGCAGTCTTTGGAAAATGTTATAATTTTTATTTTAATATCTTTAAAAAACATAATAGAGCCTGGCTTCTTGATCCCATGAATGGTAAACTGCAACATTAAACCAAGTCTTTGTAGCATACTTAAAAGTTACAAGCTAAAGATGGTAGTACTATTATTCAGTCCCACTTTGATATTCTGACTTCTGTTATTGTAGGATTGTTTACAAGCATTGTTTACAAGTACAGCTTGTGGTTAACTGATTGAAAATGCTTTTTTTTTCTTTTCTTTTTTTTTTTTTTTTAAATAGGGGTAAAGAGAGATGATGAAACTCAGGTATTAAGTAACAGCAGCAAGGTAGCCAAACCTTCTCTAAGGCTAAGTAGTTGAGTAAGTGGTTTTATTTGTTCTTAAATATACATTGAAGTAATTACAATTTTATTTTTGTAGAAAGTTTTTTGTGAGGTACTTGGTACAAATTTACTTAAAAAGTTGGAGACAGTAATGTTATGAAAAAATAACAGCATGGGCATTTAAAAGTATTCACAAATTTATAGATTGCCTGTTCACATAGACTTAAATGTGCTTGCTGCACCAAAGTCCTCAAAATCTCTTCCATAAAATAAGACTGCCTGTGTGGGTGTTCAATGCTGACCTAAAGAGGAGAATTGTTTTTTTCTGAGATCTTCTTTTCTTGTTAGGATGTTGTAGTTTAACCCAGCAGGCAGCTAGGCACCACACGGCTGTTAGCTCATCCCCGCTCACTCCACACCAGTGGGATGGGGGAGAGAATTGGAAAAAAAAGGGAAAAACTCATTAGTGGTGATAAAGACAGTTTAATAGGACAGAAAATGAAGGTCTAATAATAATGATAAAAGAACACAGAAAGCAAGTGATGCACAATGCAACTGCTCACCCCCTGCTGAACAATGCCCAGCCTGTTCCTGAGCAGCAGCCGCCCCCACGCTCAGCCATCCCCCTCCAGTTTTATTGTTCCTCATGATGCCACATGGTTTGGGATATCCCTTGGACCAGCTGTCCTGGCTGTGTCCCCTCCCAGCTTCTGCTGCACCCCTAGCCCCCTCGCTGGCAGGGCAGCATGAGGAGCTGGAAAGTCCCTGTGTGAGTACTGTTCTGTGACAACTAAACCATCGGTGTGTTATCACCATTATTTTCGTCCTAAATCCAAAACACAGCACCATGCCAGCTACTAGGATGAAAATTAGCTCCCTCACAGACAAAACCAGGCCAGATCTGTACAAGGTTTCCTAAAGTAATTTTATTAGTTTGAGTAGTTTGATATGTAAATCTTCCTCGCTTTAGAATGTTTTCCTCTATATTGGAGCTTTTGTCCAGAACTGTCAATTTTTTAGGCAATTGATTGAGGCAGAGACAACAGAGATCCTGATTTGGTCACTCAGCACTGTTCAATTGCTTTACTAGAGTTGTGTTTTTAGAAATATTTATAATGGTGGTTTTAAGTTTAAAAGTGTATGCCATATCCTACTTTAAAAATTCTTTTTTTTTTTTTTTTTTTCGGTCACTGTTAGCTATTGCCCACATGACATTCCTCATTCCTCAAATTCTCAAAGTTTGTTTAATGTGCCATTAATGTATGCTCAGTTTTCCTTAGTCAAGCCAAGGAAACGTTTGCTCTGCACTGTTGGCCAACTGAGTCTTCATAGATCACAGTTTGAGTACCATGAGTTAAAATATTAACAACCTGAAGTGCTTTTTCAGACTAAGATTTCTCCTAGTAAGAGCAAGTGGTGAACCCTGGAACTTGTGTTTGTACCTTCAGAATAATGGAAAGCTGCAGCAGCAGCAAAAGTTACCAACTCTTCGAGGGACATCAAATCAAAGTAGTGTAACAAATCAGAAAGTTCCCAATGAATTCAAGTATGGAAAGGTTTTGTTTAAGTCCACCTTATCACCCAGTAACTATGATATTTTATTTGTTTCTGAGTCAATGCAGTCATGAAATTGGCTAAGTTTTCAAATTCATCATCAGTTCCATTTAAAAGCAGCGGAAGTTGCTGAGCCTGGGAGGGTTTTCAGAGAGCTGCAGAAGAAAAAAGCTGGGCACTCACTCACAACAATCTAGCCTTACTTGTTTTAAATGCGAGAATGTTATTTAGCTGTATTGTGCTCTATCTCTGAGCTGAATGTCTTTAATAGTAAGTGACATAATTTCATTTTTTTTGGAATACTGATCGCTTTGCAAGCCCAAAGATAAAACAAAAGTGCAGTTGTATTTTATGATTTACATCCAAGTATACTGAATATGTGAATACTTTTAAAAGAGAATTCCAGATGCAGATTTAAAAATAATTTGGCAGTTTAGATACAAGAATAAATTTCCTTTTACATGCAACTGCTTAACTGGAGGAACATCTAATGGCTGTTTCCATTTTAATGTGACTGAATACATACTTCATTCTTGTTATTGCTGTCTTTTTAGATTAGACTTAAATATAAACATATTTCCAGAGATGAGGGATATATATGCATTAATTTTCTTTGTGTAGCAATGCAAACAAAAATTGATCTATGCATCTTAAGCATCTAAAATGTCATTGACTTCAGTATATCTATTTCTTAAATCCTCATATCTGCAACGAAGGTGCAGATGTCAGTAGCAAAAGATGTAGAATGAATCTTTTTTTTTTTTTTTCCCCATAAAAAGTAGCCACTACAGTATTATGATTTTGCAGTTCTTTGCATATTAATTTCAGAGTGTAGCTACATATCATGCAATAGCCTGTAGCAAATAAACAAGCACTTAGAAATAGAAAAACAGAAGTTCAATATTGGTGCCTTTTTTTTCCCCTCCTATTAATAGTTTTAATGGCACTAAATGTCCAGAATGACAGAACAACTGAAGTGCAGTAGGCGAATGTCTGAAAAATCCATGCTGAATTACTGATTATAAAAATGCTCTGTGGTGAGCAGGAAACAGGAGTCTTTTGGTTATGAAAGGACAGCCTTCCTTTCCATAGATGCAAGTCTTCATCCATGCAGTATAAAAATCTGAAAAGTGAGGCCAGTTACAGTTTTTGTAATCTGTTTTGCCATAATCCTATTATGTAGAGGTATATTTCACATGCTTCTGAAATAACACCTAAGGACATATTTTGTACTTTCATCTTTCCTAAAAAAAAATAAAAATAGAATGGGAAGCCAAAGATTACAAAAACAGGAAGCTTAAAACCAATTTAAATTTTAAATAACATTTTCAGGAGGTGACCGAGAGCAAAGGTTACTACAGTAAGCAGTTACTAAATTCAGAGAGATACATTATTTATTGAACTTTTCAGACAAGGCATCTATGGTAACCTGATTGTTCTTTATTTACAAAAGGAGTAATTCACATTGATTATTCTCTTGGCAGAGTTGAATGGCAAACCTCTTGAAAGCCAAAGCAGATTTTTCAATGGGCCCTGAGATGAAGGAGGTAATACTCCCATTTAAAGGAAAACTTCCCTCCGTGGAATTAAGATAGATTTCAAAGGTGCTTATTTTGGGTCATGTGCTACCATAACTTTCAGGCTTTGACAAATAATCAAGGAACAGAAAACAGGAAAATGCATGGGGAGATTGTGCTTCTATTTCACCTATTAGAGAT
This sequence comes from Heteronetta atricapilla, assembly GCA_011075105.1. Taxonomy (NCBI): domain Eukaryota; kingdom Metazoa; phylum Chordata; class Aves; order Anseriformes; family Anatidae; genus Heteronetta; species Heteronetta atricapilla. Next base: position 85,461,924 of record CM021732.1, read on the forward strand.
TTGAACAGGTGCCAATCTGAACAGGTGCCAGATTTTTCTTAGTTTGTTGATCTATTATTTTAGTACACCTCCACCTCATGGCTAGAAACACAATTGTATGGAGGGGATTTCTCTCTTTTATATTCTCATACAAAGTATTTTGGTATAAGATATGAGATCAAGAGGTTTGACTCTGAATGTCCCAACATGTGATGTTGTGATAAATACACTTTGGCACTGTCTTGTGCCCAATGTGTTTGCCCCCAGATGTACAGAAGAATCTCCCAAGAATTACCTACTATGGCAAACTACAGTGTGATTTTGGTAGGAAAAGTGTTTTTTAAAAAAAGTTTCAGGATTCTGGGCTTAATGTGTTTGGTCATGGTGACAGCAATGTTAATTTTGTGCTTGTAGACTGCTTTCTAGCGTTTTTATTTGTTTGGTTTTGGTTTAGATTTCTTTCCAATTGACAGAAAAGGATAATACTTTAATCCTTTTAAACTTGTTTCAGTTTCTGTCTTGAATCAGTTATGCTGTACTAAGTGTATCTTCTACTGAAGAACTCGTATTTGTCCTGCTTCTCTCTTAATAGATTACACATAAAGTCAAATCTCCGATTTTTAAGACGGACCTATGAAAGTGTTAGCTAATTTTCAGTCTCTCTTCCTAGGTTCCTTATGACTTGTTTAAAACTTGGGGGACTGCAGCTCTGCCGATCGCTTTTATTTTAAGTATTACATCATTATCACTAGGTGGTGCAATGGCCAGCTGACACAGGTTCTGCTTCCACGGAAATGTTTCAAAACCACACAGCGGGCTTCGCTTTGACACCGGACTTCCACCCAGTGTGCTGCCCTGGGTTTTACACGCCTGGTAGGCGGTGGGCAGCTGGTTGAGCAGAGGAACGCCCGCAGGGATCACTGCTGTGAGGTGAAGTCTCGGCGGTGAGCAGCAGCACCCGGCTGCCTCCCTTCCTCGTCGGCACTCCTCACCAAGGCGCTGAGGTACTTGGCAGAAGAGAGAACGCCCTTCTCGCCGAGAAGGAAGGATATAAACAGATAAGGAAGGCAATAAAGCGCCGCTCACCGCGGCCCCCCGCCTCACTCCTGTGAGGGCGCCTCCCGCCATGAGGGGCCGTTGGGGTCCCTCAGCGTCGCCCCGAGCCGGCGCTCGGGGAGTTAACGGCAGCGGGGCGGCGCCTGGGGCCGGGGCCCGCGGGAGGCGGCTCGGCAGCGGCCGGGGGGGCCGCAGGGCTCGGCGCGGTTCCCGGCAGGTGAAAGCCGCCGGGCCGTGGCGGGGAGGGGAGGGAGGGGGCGCGGCGGGCGGGCGGCCGTTTCGGGCAGCCCCCGGTCCCCGCAGGAGGTCGGCAGGAGGCGCCCCCAGCCGCCTGTAGCGCCGGGGGACGGCGGGACAGAGGGGCAGGGGGACGGACGGACCGGGGTCAGCTGTCGGGGCGTGTGGCGGTCCTTCGGAGCCGAACGGGAGATCCGCCTTGGAGATGCTGCTCGTTCGGGTTCTTCTGAAAACAAATAACAAATAAAATACTGGCTACTGCATGGCCTTAAAACACCTGTCAGAGGATTCACGTGGATGTTGAGTTAGGCCTCGCCCTGTCTCAGGCTGGACGTTGCTATCAGCCCTTGAGCATCAGCGGGACGTTGGTATCAGCCGAAGCTTTGGGCACGGCACACGCAGTTTCTCCATGCGTTCCGGCACCGTGGTTTCCCCGGAGTGGCACAGCCCAAGAGAAGCTCTGTGCTTCTCCCGCAGCACACGCAGCACTTTGCTGCACTGCCACAGCGCTACCCCAAACCGGCTGACACCTGTCGCGCAGCCCTAAGGACACACAGCTGTTTCTAAACGTGATTTTTATGCTTTACCTCCTTTGCACAGAGTCTGATACACACTGAGCACATCTAGGAAATGCAAAGTTTAACTTCATTCAGTAAAATTCATTTTAGATGAAGAAAATAATCATCCTTTCCAAATTTGAATATATTTCCTTTATTCAGTGGCTTTTAACATGCCATCCTCATCTCATCTCTTTTTTTGTTGTTGTTGTTGTTGTTCTTCAGTTCTTTCAAAATTCACCTGTTTGTAATCCTGTTGCAAAACTGGTTGCTTTCTGTTTCCTTATAGTGTCATCCCTGGGTCTTTAAGAGTTGAAAACCTGTCTCTGGTAGCTACGTGCTGCCAGGCTCTTTGTAAGGGAGGGTAGAGCAAAACTTTGTGATTCAAGACTTCCTGTAAGGGCATTTCCAGAAAGAACCAACTTCTGCACGTAGCCTTAGTCACTTCTGAAAATAATAACAAATGAATCATCCTGTAATTATGTCTGTCGTCGTATTGGTACCAAAGCCCCAGTGACATATTTGTCTATTCAAATGTAAAAGGGAATGCAGAAGGAAGCTTTGTTTTATTTATTTTTAATAGGTTAGGGTAATGGATTAGGAAAAAAAAGATATTTAAGATGGATGATGGACTAGAGTGCTGGACCTTCTGGGACTCATATTTGGTTTAGTCTTCTTCACCCTGAGGCTGGGCCAGATAGAAATGCTCTTATGATCAGTAGGAGGAGTTTGACAAAGAGAATATGATGAGTAAGATGTTTCCTGGAACTCAGATTTCAGGCATATGACAGTTAGAGATGAGCTGTGGAAACCTTCTGGAGACAGAGGTAAAAGGGGTCTAAATCTAGTTCAGCCGCTGCTGACCATGAGGGAGGTATAGAAGGAGGAGGACTGCCTACTTAGCTTTGAGGCTTGCCTCTCTCTGGCCCATAAGCCAGGTGTTGCTTACACTAGAGAGCAGAAGTTGTGGTGGGGTGGGGATTATGTTAGGAGGTGGTTGGTTTCGGTGTCAGTGATTTGGAAGTGGTGGTGCTCAGACATAGGAATGGCAGATGCTCGTTTTGCTAGAGTTAGAGAAGCTGTAGCGTGGCTGAATTGTTTTTTGGTTTTAATGTTTATGACAGCATCATTTCTGTAGAAAGTTTCTATCACTGTTATTGATGCTAGCTTTATAGTTGGGACGATTCTGATGCATTTTTTTTAAAAAATGTAATTCTAGGTCGAAGCATACATGGCTCCTGGGATCTCAAATGAGAATAAAACTGAAGATGAACGGTCTTCAAAGTAAGATTCAGATATTTATTATCTTGTCCAAGTTCACACTTACCTTCTTCCTCAAACTGTAAAATTCATTACACAGGCATTTAAGATAAAATATATGACACAAATATTGATTATAACATCAAGTATCTACACAGAGGGCTTTTCTGGATACCCTTTTTCATTTATCATAGCAGTGAATTTTTCCTAGCATAGGTGATGCTTTTATTGTTTTTAACACGTTGAAATGTTGACTTTGTTTGCTGCCTATAGCTAGACCTACCTGCTTGAAGAGTTTGAACAAAAATTTCAATGCTTGTCTCATCCTTACTTTCAACTTCTTTTAGTAAAATCATTTGCACATGTTTAGTCCGCAGATATTCATGTTCTGTTTAAACCCCCAGTAGTTACAGGTGAGTTACAGCCCAAGATTTTTATCAGGCAAACTTTGCCTCTACTGTAAATCCTGGGCATCGGTCCCACGTACAGATAGTAATATGCTTACTTTTATTGCTCGTTTTACCCCAGGGTCCAAGTCTGCAATTAGATTTGGATGGACAGATAACAAGTGCAAGTTAGTAACAGTGTGTAACTGCAGTGAGACCGTGAGTTGAAGAGCATTGCTGGTTGGATATGAGATGGAAAAGGTAAAATATAGACACAGCTGAGGAAGGAAGCTCTATTTAGGCCAGGCGTGAAGACAGCCGTGTTGGCACATACCACTTGACTTTCACAGTCCTTTTAATACAGGCCTCGCCTTTTTCCAGTTTATTTCCTGGAGAGAAGCTTTTGTTGCTGATAGTCTCATAAAGAAGGAAATATATTTTGCTTGTCTGAGAACAAATTGTAAAGTAATTTCAAGTCATATCCTATTTGTACCTAAAAGCCATTTCAGTAAACACCATCACAGGCAGCTATTTCATCTGCATTAGTGACCCATTAGGTACGGGAGGAGACTCTCACAAAGCCTAACTAACAGGAATTATTCAGAGAGGGCAGCCTGGGAATTCTGCTCATGTGAGCTGGCAATCTCCTGGGCTGTCTGTGCCTTGCTGAAGTGCAGAAACCTACTCTTTATTTCTCCCAGAGTTTATAACTTTCTTGAAGAAGAGAATGAGCTGGGTGGAAGGAGAGGAGAGGAACCACCCACTTTGTTAGGCTGCTCTTTTGTTTGCTGAAGGCAGTAGTTGGTGGTGGGCAGAGGCAAACAGGGTGGATCAGGATGTATTGCGTTGGCTGTGATGGCTGCTGCTGAGTAGTTAGTGATGTTAGAGAGTTTCAAAAACAGAATTGATTTAACCTCGGGATTTTAACTATTTTCTTTGCTTTTTGAGGAACAATTCAGTGAACTCGGTATGGGTAGTTAGGAGAGTTTAGACCTCTGAAGGTAACCAGCGTGTCCTGCACAGGATTGGTACGTAAAGACATAGGACCTACAGGAAAGCACAGCCAGCCCTTCTGAGAAGAATTAGAAGACAGACATGATAACCTAAGACATCTACAATAACACTAAAGCCTATGTTTAGTCTCCAGAGTTGTTCCTGCAAAGTCATTCTTTTTGCATAAACTCCAGGCAAACTCTTTCGTTTGTCTCCTCTGACAAAGCAGTCTGAATTTGCTGAGCCGTGCTGTGACTGCAGTGAGCGTTCATTAAGCTATTAAGTCATCGTCTTATGTCTGGAAGATATTTAGTTCTTGATTTCATCTCTCAAAAACTGCTTTGAAGTATTGGTTAGTATTTTATTTTAGCTTGTTATTATTGACTAGTCTTTCCTACTTGTTTCCACTGAACTTGAAACATCAAGCACAGAAGGACGATATTTTATGAATCATTTAGCTTGCTTAGTCCACTACCAAATTTTCCATGAAGGCAATTCCCACATGCTAAATAGTTCAGTTTTCCCTCATTGCTTTGGCATTTCCTGATTCTTCAAAAAAATTTTTTTTTAAGGTGTATCATTTAGAAGAAGCAACTTGAAGTGAATTCTTCTTCCATTTTCCTCTCTTTCCCTTTTTCTTGCACTATTTTTCTCTTACTTTTTTTTTTTTTCTTTGCTTCAGATTCCCATTTGCTTCTTTCCTGTCCTATTTCCGCTCCTCTGTACTCTTGCTACTGATTTCAGGATGTCGATTCTTTCCTCCTGGCTGGATGACAGAGTTACAGTGAGCCAAACTGCCAGATATTCTCTTTGGGCCTATCTATAAAGCCTAAAACTTCCCACCCTTCTCAAGTGGCTAGGATGATCACTCAAAACACAGAGGTCTGAGTTTGCTTTTCAACTTTGTTGGAGACTACCAATGTGATAAGGTGGGCTATGGAATATTCCCTGGTCTTATTCCCATTTGAATTATGGCTCACCATAACACCATGTACTGGTTTACAGCTTTAATATTGTTCAAGGTAAAGGTTGCACTGTTGTAAATGCTTCCTGCTGGCTAGGCTTTTCTTCAGCTATTGCATCCTGTGCAATGTTCAATATCAGATGTGATTTGTTATGCAAAGAAGGTGTTATGAAATTTAGGATTTTCCTAATGTGTGATAAGATGGTGCAGACATGCTTAAGTATGGGATTTCCTAACTTTTACTGCTTGAATTTGCAAAATTAGGATCTATTCACTGTAGGTTGTTGTATATATTCTGTATGTTTCACAATGCTGCTGTCCTGACAGAGGGAATGCTATCCATCTTTGCAACCCTCACCTGGAGAAAATGAAAGAAGACATCCTGTACCATTTTGCTCTTGGGACTGGTACCCATGATTTTCCTGCGTTGTTCGGAGATGTAAAGGTAAGAAGTTGCATTTCATTCAGCAGGCCTAAGGCTTTTCTGCAGAAGGTAGAATATAGCTGTCTTCAAACTAAGATTAAGCAAGGCAGCATATCACGAAGTGAGGAAGGAGTGGAAAGGGGATAAGACTTGCAGGTTTTTGCTACTATCAGTATCAATTGGGGATAATAGTTTCTGACTGTTTCTTTTCATATAGAGAAAAGACAAATAGAGACAAATATAGAGAAAAGACAAATGCTATAGTTGCTATTCAGGTAGAATTCCTTTTGGAGGCTTAGAAGTCAATACCTGTATTTTACTAGTTTAAACAGGATGAAGCCTTTGGATGGTGTATGGATATATATATATATATATATATATTCATAATTTTTCTTAATGGCCTTTTAGAATAATTATGAGAAGAACCACATCTGTGAATAGCTTTGTGTTAACTTCAGGTGTTTGCATACTTATGTTTATCTTTGGATGTTCTTTGATAACCTGAATCATACAAGTGATTATGTTTTTGCTGAATTCCATCCATGCCAGTTCGTATGTGTTGGAGGAAGTCCTTCAAGGATGAAAGCTTTTATTGCCTACATAGCTGAAGAACTGGGACTTGGGAGCCAAGGTGGTGACTATCCTAACATCTGTGCAGGAACCGACCGTTATGCAATGTACAAAGTGGGACCTGTTTTGTCAGTCAGTGTAAGTGACCATTCAAAACACAGAATTGGAATGTAAAAGTGTTCAGATACCTCACATACATCAGGTACTGGCCACAGTTCAGTGATGCGGTTCAAAGTAAAAAATGTGAATGAATATTTCTTTTAAACACTTAGCAGATTCAGGTTTTTTAGGGTTTTCAGCCATGTTCAAAATATTCCTATTGGCTAATTAAGAATTCCTTTTAAGCCCTTTCTTATAGAAGGGCAGGTCTCCAGAACCTGAATTCCTTTCTTGTCTCCTTTTCCCTCTGCATACCCCTGAGGTGTTGCAGGGACTAACTCATAAATGTTTTGAGCAGACTGACTGTTGTCTTATTCCTACTCTTTGTCCTGAATAATGGAAAAAAAAATATCACTTGATGTATGTGGGGCATTGGAAAAAAAATGGCTGTATCACATCCAGATCTAAATACCTACAGTGGCATTTTCAAATGTACTCCCATAGCTTAAGAGTAGCATTCCATGGGACTTGTGCTGCCAACTCATTTTAAAACTTGAATCTTTATTTGTAGACAAATTACACACTTGAATCGCAACAACATAACTAGTATCACTCTGCACTCTTCCTTTTGACATTATCATGCATGTTGAGGTGGACTTATATTTGCTGAACTTTGTGACTAAATAGCAACAACTGTGTTTTGAAAACCTTTAGCTTAACTAGTCACTATTACTTCTGGTTGGTAAAAAAATCAGAATGTTTTTTTTCTTGTGTTTGAGAAAAGTTCTGTGATGAAGTATGTTTGAAAATTTAGGAAAGGACACTGTAATTTTGAGAATGTAAATCGGTTGTGATTCAGGATTCTCCATAGTCTGCAAATTCAGTGTGAGTCCTATTTACTGTTCAAAGTTTCTTCAGTAGGCCCATAGGTTAGGATTTTTGCCGGAGTGAGTTCAGAGACATTTGGAAGAAAGCATCAAGAGGGAGATACTGTCTAACTCCTTCTATATATATTTTGCGTTGTCTATGTGAATGTCGAACATGAATTTCTGCTTTCATTTCAGCACGGTATGGGCATTCCCTCTATTTCAATCATGTTGCACGAGCTGATCAAACTGTTGTATCATGCCAAGTGTTCCAACATAACCCTTATTCGCATTGGCACCTCGGGTGGAATAGGTATTTCCCCTCTTGATTTATTATTTTTTTTTCAAACCAAAGAATGTCTAGGGGGAGTAGAGTGTCTCTTTGAAAGTAAGTGATTGATGGTAAAAACAGTTGTCTGCAGGAGAACGAATACATTTAATAATTTATCTTTTATTTCCTGTTCCTAATTGTCCTTCCATATGAAACAATGAATCATTTTGCTTCTATAATTTTGCAAGAAAAGGTAGTATCAGCTTCTCTGGATGGACAAAATGCACAGAAGAGATCTGACACAGTGAGAAGGACATTCCTGCCCTGTATGAAATAAGAGATAAGAAAGAATATATGAGGAAAAAGTCAAAATTTTATTCGTTCAAAAATATTCGCAATAATAAACTGAAGCAGTTAGGCATGCACAAAGAAAAACTCTTGGTGAATTCAGGGGCAAAACTGCTACCTTTAAAAGAAGCAGGATAGGGTTAAGATGTGTTTTTATGTCTGTAGAAACTAAGCATTAACTACATTATGTAGCTGTATCTGTTCCTTTTTACTGCAGGACTGGAGCCAGGCTCAGTGGTTATCACTAGGCAGTCTGTAGATGCCACATTCAAACCTCAGTTTGAACAGGTTGTTCTGGGAAAAACCATTATTCGCAGCACAAATCTAGATGAAGAGCTAGCTAAAGAGCTGATGCAGTGCAGTAAAGAAATCAATGAATTCAATACCGTCATTGGAAACACTATGTGCACTTTGGATTTCTATGAAGGTAAGGCTGGCAAGGGGCCAACAGCAGTATATTGGTAAGCAGCAACAGATCCTTACCAAACTGTATTTTAACATTAAGATTAATCCCACACTTTGAGCTGTCTTGTCAACTATAATTAACCTATGTTTTAATATATTTAAAATCAAGCACTGCACTTAGCAATTTGCTGTATCAAACTTTTAATTTTGTGGGGAATTATTCTGCCTACCTCAAACAGGTCCTCTGAAATGCTTGTAGTCCACTGTACTTCCCATGTGCTTGTCAGTTAGGTATGTCTGTCACAAAATTTCTGTAATTTAGTCAGGCATCCAAGAGTACAAGAGGAGTCACTTGTATCTGTTTTGTTTTGTTTCCCACCTGGTTCAGTATCTAAAGTTTTTTCCCCCCCCCCCCCAAAAGAAATGTGGAAACTTGTTTCCCATGCACAGCTCACAGCTGAAGACAATATTTAGCTGAGTTGTGTCAGTATTGCTACACAAGAAAGGCAAACCTCCAAGGCTTACTTTGGATTAGCATGTAGACATTCAGTTGCTTTTCTGGTCTCCCAGATGTATTAATAAATATCTTCCAAATCTTGTGAGAACGGATTGTAGGCTGCACCTGATACTGCTTTCTCTAGCAGTTACTGGCTATGTGACGTGACTAAGGGTGCAATGTGCAGGGGAATACACGCTGTTGCTAGTCTACAAGATGGGCCAGAAGCAGACAATGTCAGTTTGTGTATCTCTTCAGACACAAATTACAGGGCCAAGCAACACTTTAAAAAAAAAAAAAAAAGTGTCAGAAATGTTTGCAATGCAGAAGCAAGAGCTGAGAAAAAGCTCAGGGACATTAATTTAGGAATACACCTCCTGAAAACAAAAAGATACTGAGTAAATCACTGTGTCATTTAACTATAGTGTATGTAAGGTGCTAACATTTTATCTGTAGGCATTAGTCTTAATTTGAACAAACTAATTTTCTCAAAGAATGGTGTTAGTGTTCATTATTTAGGTTAAGAGACTCCTCACCTCTTACCTTTTTAAGGTACTATCAGAAAGGCATTTTGAGGCCTGGCAGTTTTTCTAGGCAATGATTAAGCATGCCAGAAAAAAATGCAGCACTTCTGTACAGCTTAAAGGAGATGTAATTTGTTGCAGAGTTCTGACACATGTCCCAGATGGGAGAAACTACTTGTTACATTTTCCTATTTATGAATTTGAGAGTTTTAAGATGGAGAAGACCAGTTAAGTTATCATGAGTCGTATTATAAAAAATGCAAGTAATACATAGAAACTCTAGAAATAGCTAATAATCGCTTTGTCTTATTTCTCTTGCATGTGGAAAAAAAAATAGTAGTAGTAAATAGTAGTAAAACCTGGACACTGTATAGGGAAAACTGCAATCATTGGGTATTTTAGAAATTGAATTTGTTCTGTGATGTCCTCAATCTGAAAATTTCTGCAATATGGCTTTGCAGGACAGGGCAGGTTGGACGGTGCAATCTGCTTGTACAATGAAGAAGAGAAACTGCAATATTTGAAAGCGGCTTATGATTCTGGTGTCAGAAACATTGAGATGGAATCTTCTGTCTTTGCTGCAATGTGCAATCTGAGTGGTGTCAGAGGTAAGCTAACCTGAATTTGCTTGATTTAAGCTAGAGGATTTTTTCTGCAGTGCTGGCGATTTCTGGCAAAAACTGTGTATGTGGCTTTAATAGACCTTCTGCGTGAAACACTTCTGGTTATAGCTCAGTTACTGTAATTGCTTGATTTGTGTCATATGTATTCAAAAATTATGCAAACTGCTTCTCATATTTCTTGTATAGTTTAAGCCTGGTCATTTGTTATTCCAGCCCTCGGCAAGCACATAAATCATAAAAGTACCTAATTACCCTGTAGGACTAATTTATTTTATTCATTTAGTTCTTGAAGCTTGCTGGAAGCGACTGGTTAATTTAATCAAGCAGCTGATTCTCATATAAGTACAATTTTAATCACTTTCTGTACATTCATATCAAATTGAAAACTGATGTATTTTGTGTAGACTTATAGCTGTAATTCTTAAACAGTTAAAGATCTTTGGAAGCATCATGAATAAACCATTCCTAATTATAAAATGAGATTTTAATAATTTTTCACAAGCTAATTTTCAGTATATTTTAGTGAAAAAAACACCAATTAAAATGATGCAATACAGCATCTACCCATTTACTATGTTAACTGTAGTCTCTCACTTTCCTTGGCAGAGAATCTGCTAATCAATGTTTCTCAAACTTCCTTAGGCACCAGGAGGAGGAAATTAACAAAAACAAGGAAAAAGGCCAACACTTGTATTGAACACCTTCTGTTCTAACTGACATGAGAGTGATTAAAAATCTAGCCCATGGTATCAGTAAGCCATTAGGTAGCATGCTCCTTTTTGCTGTCTTACCTTTGTAGGTCTGCAATGTGTGGTACTGTTCGTACTCTGCAAACTGTTACCAGCAGAAGCCCAGGTACAGAAGAACAATGGTAGAAATCAGGTTGAGTGAAGGGAGAGATTTGGTGCTCTGATTATCAAAAAGTAGTAGATTAGCCTGAGATGATCCACAAGATCCTCATGTATTTTCCAGGCTCCCATAAAAGCTGAAGCAGCTTATCTGCTGGCTCCTGGTTTTACACTGCAGGAATTCAAGTTAGGGGTAAGGTAGATGACAGTGGGCAGCAACTGTCTGCTAGAACAGACAGTTCTCTGGTCAATTGCTACTAGTCAAGCCCTGGATAGTTATGAAATATAATTCCTATCTAGAAAAACATGAATCGTAATATAATAATGAGTATCTGGAGATGCCTAAGAGCTCTTGCTCTGCTAATGTATTGATCAGTTGTCTTAAACTATTTGTAACTTTTTTTTTTAATGTCATCCATAGCATGCTAGTCCTGTAGTGTTTTATGGTACTGTACACTGTTTCCTAGGGTTTGTTTCCTATCACGTTCTCATCTCATAGCTGTTTGTTCAAATGTTTATCATTTTGGACTGTTGAAGTGCCAGAATGTCATTACTAACTAATACTGTCTTTTAATTTCTAGCTGCTGTAGTGTGTGTCACTCTTCTGAATCGTCTTGAAGGGGATCAAATTAGCAGCTCACATGACGTACTTGTGGAATACCAGCAGAGACCGCAGAAATTAGTGGGATATTTCATTAAGAAAAGTCTTGGGAAAATATGAAATGACCATCTTTGGTTTTTAGAAGCAGAAGGCTTTTACACAGCAGAAGTTATGGTCACAACTTCTGTGCATTAAAGGTCTTTTGCCTCAGAATAGCTTACAGCATTCCGTGTGTCCGTGGAAGTTAATCACTTATGTCAGTGTGCTTTGGAAACTGAATGTGCTGAATGGACTTCACTTAAGATTAATTTAGTTTTGTGTTGCTGGGATTTAAGACTTGCTTTTCTGTGAATTGGAAAATGGATCTGTTGTGAAGGACAAGCTTGCTATAATGTATGAAAAAGCTTTATTTATCCCTGCTGCTGAAGAAAAAACTAAGAAGAAAATCAAACATTTCTTGCAAAGTACTTGCAAACCACCAAATTAAAATTAACTTAAGAATACTAATCTTTTCACATTGTATTCTAAATATATGTAATTGCCTTTGTTGCTTTACTTTGTAAAGAGTGAATGCAGTTTATTTTTTCCAGACTTTGACAAATAAACAGTATTATTTTCATATATTAAAATTTCATTAAATTACAAAGTGTGAGACTAAATTTCCTCAGCATTAAGGACTTGATGCTTAGCCATTGAACATCTGTTCTTCCAGGGTCCTGAATTAACCCAATAAGGTCATTCATGTCCCATTTTAACTATGCCACTGAATCAGCATCTAGGAAACACACTAGTAATTTTACAGTGAAGAGCTTGAAATCTTTTGCTGAATCATGGCTCCTGCTGACTGAAGAGGAATCAAAAGCATTCAGGAGATGCACAGCATCTTCACAGGACTGCATGATGATAGTTCATTTTCTTCCTGACTTTTTTTTTTTTTTTTTCCTTTTTGGATTGTTTTTCATGTCCATACCTTCAGGACGTAGTGCTTACTCTTGCAATGGTTTCCAGGTCTTCCGAAAAAAGAGAGAATACCTATTGACTGCATGTGCCAGCAAAACCATTTCTGCAAGGTTTTCTGCACTCATTGGCCTAATGCTTGTTTTTATTCTTAATTTTAAATCATGGTCATTGCTGCTTTGTGGTTAGAGTATAATATGTGGTCAACTAAAGAAAAATGTGTTTATCTCTTTCTCTACTGCAATGGATAGTACACTTGTAGTAGTAATCATTGGTTAAAAGACTGAATAAACTCTCAGAAGAGCTGTCCCTGATCCAGCTAATGTAGATTTTTTTTTTTGATGACAGTAGTCTGCAATGCTCTCTTAACAAGCATGAGAGTTAGATCTGAGAGGGAGTGATGTGGTAGTAGGCACCGACTTCACCAAGAAGTGAGAGAAACTGGAAGAATTTGATGAAGGCATTAAAAAAGGAAGGGATGGCTCTTGTGGTTGGGAAACTGCTAACGAGGACTAATTTTAAATTTGCTAACCTTTAAACTGGGGAACATAGTGGAGGTGGACAGTGGAAAATATAGTGTTTTTATTATTTTTTATTTTTTTATCCAAATATGGTTTAAATTCTTCTCACTTACTTTAGTCTTCTTTCAATTTTAAAAACAGATTTTCTCACTTTATGTTCAGGATATACAACAAAGGTAAGCTTTTCAAAAAAAGCTTATTTTTGTTTCCCCAGTTAAGGGAAGGAGTTGGGAGGAAAGGGTTCCACATTTTGTTTGAACTGTTCCTCCCTTACTTAAAAAAAAATATAAATCTGTGATTAGCTGTGCCCAGTAGTTGCCTGGGCATTGCGTGAAACCCTGTGAGGTCCCTGGGAACTGCATGGCAAAGAGCATTCTTGCCTGCAACCTCCTGTTCGCAAAACAGTAGAAAAGAAATAAAAAGGAGATTGCATAAGAAGCAGTGTGCCGCCCTCAAGGCTGACGAGGAGCCTACACGGAGTTGGTTGGTATGGGTTTGGAAGAGGGAGCCCTCAGCAGACTCTCCTTCCATGTTCTCCTTCCCACTGTTCCTTAGGACATTTTACTTTTCTTCCTGCTAAAATATTTTTCTTCTGTGGTTTCTAAAGATGAAGTAAGGGGATGTACGGTTTAAGAAAAAGAAAATTAGAAATCAAAGGAGACCAAGTATCCTGTTGTTTTCCACTGGTCACCATCCTGTAATACTGTACTCCTAATACAAGAAGGTGCTACATAAACACATCCTACATGCGAAAAAATCCTCTTAACTTCAGAGGAAACTTGCCAGAAAGCTACCCTGATAAGAACAATTGCGTTATCCCTAGTGACTGCAGCTGGACAGAAAGATAAAGAAATGACTCAGCTGTGTGCATCCGGTAGTGCAGCTACCTTCCTGTGGGTTTTACAGAGAGGTCCATAAAGAATTCTAAAATATTTAACAGGCTTTTATATGCAAATTAATCTTTAATGTCAGCCACTTATTATTCTTTCTGTATCATACAGAAAATCAGCATATGTAGGCTGTGGAACATGAATCAGGATTTGGAGCAGTGATATTTTTAATTACAAAGAACTTGCAATACATGTCTGATGTTAGAAGGTGCAGCATCTCTCGGTACAAGTCCTGCAAACACCAGAAAACTCCGTTTCAAACCAAAGCCCCACTTTTGCTGTCTGTGTCACAGTATACCTAGAAATACATTACAGAATCAGGTTACTGCAGAGATCAGAAGGGATAAAAGCCAAGGAGGAAGGCAGAGATACAACTAAGATGGAAGCATGAAGGTATGGAGGGAGAAGAGAGCTGGGTTTCTACCGATGGTCTATTTCTTGATTCCTGGCGTTGTTCTGACCTTACCCTTACTTTCTGTTAAAGAAATGGTTGAACCATGATGAAAGCAGGTTAAAACACATTTATTTCACATTTGAAAGAGGCTGAGAATGGGCAGTAACTTGATTAGAGATTTGAAGAAATTAATATCTATTTTTGGCATCTTGAAATACTTCAGATAAAGATTTCCTTTAATGGAAGTTATGAGAAGTCTTAAAATGAAGATTATGGAATGACCTGTTGCCAAAAGTGCTTAGAGTATAAAAGCTTTTATCCTCTAAAAAATAAGTAAAATAATTCTTACCTGAGGATATTTTCAGTATTTCCTGAAAATGTAATTATACACATTTAACGTGCAATATATTTCTAAACATTCTTCCTGAGTCCTTTCAAGGCCTTATCTGTGGGTTATGTAATAGTTGTATTTTCATCTCAAGCCCTTGTGGATCTGAACATGTTCCGGAATCAAATGCATAAAGACCTGCAGCTTATGCAGTCGAATTGGAGATGTGTTTCATTTCCACTGACAAGCAGGGAGAAAGGAAACAGTGAGCGAATTAATGAGTGTGGACGTGCACATCAGCACTCCCTCCTCTCCTGAATGCAGCACTCTTGGAACTGGGAGCAGCTGAGCTTTGGGGACCAGGTCTGTGTGCAAGGACTGACTGCAAGAAAGCGCAGTTGTGCAACTTGGTGATACGACTGCTGTTTGGTACAAGATGCTGAGGTTTCTTTTCCCTGAAAGTTTCTTGGTCTTTAAGTTGGAGTGACTTAAATATGTGCTCTCTCTTTCTGATAATTACTACTTCATGTTTTACTTCAGAGTGCAAATTAAACTGCAGCTAAAAAGAAGTCCTCTGCCTATGGTGTAATGAAGAGAAAGCAGATCACCGAACAAAACAACATTAAATCTGAAACTCTCGGCTACAGTAACAGTAGGAAGAGTAGTGCTGACAGGGGCAACGCTTCTGCTCAGGCTACAGACAAAATGCAGCAGCAGAAAAAGACAGACAAAGCTGGCTTTACATGACACAGAAACCTGATTCCAGATGCTTCTTGTCAGCTTGTAACTGAGAAATTTTTCCAAAGTTTAGCATCAGCCTGTTATATAACAAGAATTCAGTTATTGGAGCTGCCCAGAAGCTCATACCAACTACTGGCCTCTTTGTACGATTTGGACAACTTTGTTCAATGCAGAGCTCCATTTCAATCAACCCTATTATTTGGCCTTGCCCACTACTAACTTTTTTCATCATATCCTAACTTTGCACACAGGAAGCCTCTCCCAGGCAAGATGCTGCTAATTGAAGTCATCCTGCCGGCGCTTTGTCTGTGGAGCAGGGCTGTGCCATGTTGATATTTACCAGTAATGCTCCTCATGCTGTTAAAAGGAAAGCCTTGTGATCATGCAGCAAGCTTTGAGAAACAAGTTGTGGGTGGCGTTAGGAAAATATGCTAGTTTACCTGATTCCCAGCCATATTTTCACACAATTAGACTGCATTCCCGTCTACCAAACAGTATTTGTAGCTCCTGGCCTTTAATCTCTTTAACATATAAAACTAACTTTCTTTGAATGTGCTTGCCAGCTGAATTTCCATTAGCATAAATTAAAACTGTAGGCTAGACATGGCACGCTGATGTTATCATAAAGTAGTCGGGTTTTAAAACCCAAGCTGGATGCTGGCAGGTTCGCTGCCTCTTCTGCCCCCGTGGTTCTGGATGTCCCATGCATGCAAAAAATAAACATCTAAGTCAGCACCATGGCAAAGCTAAGCTAGGCAGAAACAAAAGAGCACAGGTCACTCTGTTTGTCCTCCCTTGGTGATCTGATTCTGAACATATATTTATATATATTCTGTTCCAGAAGGAATGAATGAGCACATAATGAAATACATGAGCTTCTAATTTGCCCTGTAATGTTCAAGATGTTGCTGTTGACTACAGCCACTCTGTTAAGGAGCCCTGAAAGCTCAGGGCTTAATAAATATCATTTATTTAGCCTGCCAGCAACTATGCTGCATTTGAATCTTAAGCTCTTTGTACATGTAACTCCTAAACAAACTTGCTATTTAAGAGTAATATTTACACAGGATACTGCCCGACACTGTAGTGATGAAGCCTAGAGCACGCAAAAGAGGTTTCAGGATGGCAGCAAAACAGATGATGCTTTTCCAAAAATATTTAGAACCAAGTTGTTTTTCCAGCATATCTGATTAATTTTTAATATGATTGTCTCTTTTGTGCCAAGGGTTTTTCAGGGAGGGTTGATTTCATATTTCTCATATTTCTAGAACATTGCAAATAATACAATCAAGCTCACAGTTCTAAAGCAGCTTGTTTTAGAAGTATTTTCCCAGAATGCCAACAAAGGGATTATTCTTAGATGGATGTTTATGAGGCTATCTTTTACTTTCATAGATTTTGTTCTAGAAAAACAAGTCTACTACTAAAGAACACCTTACTAGGCAGTAATTAATTTCTTTAGGAAAGGATGATTCATGAGGGTAAATGAAATTAACATCTCCCTGGTGAAAGTTGTTTTGTCTGTTGGATGTCTTATATAGTAAAAATGATGTGTCGTTAATTAGTTAATTAATTATTAATTGCATACAAAACCCTTGTTTCCTGTACCCATGAAAAAGTTGTTCAGCATTAAAAATTGGAAGGCAATATTTATGAGTTTGTAATTATATAGAGCATAATTAATTATGTACGTCACATGGTCAGATGAGCAGAGATTTTGCAGCATTACTTGCTCAAAATAATTTAGCAAATGGTTCACATGAACTGTTTAACTTACATACCATCAAGAACTGTCTTCCATATCAGTTGTTTTGATAATAACTACCTGAAATTCATTATATTGACTGATTATCATTTCCTACAAATCACCCAGTATAGATTCTAGCACCCAGCTTTCCAAAACCGCACATACCCATATATATATGTGAATATATGCATATACCCATATGTATATTCACAGCATTCAAGTATTGACAAATACTTGTTTAAAATTCATACTTAGACTGTGCACAGAAATTTCATCTCAGCTCTCTCAGAATTTCATCTTCGCTCCCGGAGAGCAAGGCTGCTACTATATGTAATCTGAAATAGCAGGGATTTTAACATTGCTCAACTAGAAGTAAAAACGTCTCTTATGCAAGCAGCAGCTGTGAAGTGGAGCTCCTTGGAGAGGCCTGTTCTTCATTTTGGTCTCTTTGCCCAGGTGCTCTTTGCCACCATGGGGTATGCCATAAGGAGGGCCCCAGGACAGGGAGAGGTGGGGGGACACGATGGGAGAGGTGAGGTGTGGGGGTGCAGCAGTCCTGAGGACGTTTAAATTTCTGTTTAAGACTAAGTGATTACTCCAGTAAGGAGTAATTTTTCAGCAGGGATGGGAAGGGAAGGGAAGGGAAGGGAAGGGAAATCCATTGAAGAATAAGTGTTCAATTAGTCCTGTTCTGCCATCACTGCATCTGTGATTTTTGCTTTACAGGGAAGAGATTTTTATGGGTATGTTAAATTTTATGAGTCCACAACAAGTAATCTGTTGTGTATAATCTGTGTTGTGTGATCTGTATAATATATTTTTTATTAATTTCTCTGCATCTTGAACCCACAGAAAATTAAAAAAAAAGGCAATTGGCACCATTTCAAATACAAAGATTTTATCAGGTTAATCAGTCAGTTTAACACAAAGTGGAGTACATAAGCTTCACAGTTTACATAAGCTTCACAGCTTTGGCCTCTGGAGGTCCAAAGTTGGGAAAGGAAAGCTCAGGCACTGGGCATAAGAAATCACTGGAACATTCTCCCACGGAAACTGGAAAAACTCAGTGGACCTACAGATAAACAATTGCTCACAGCAGAAGCATCAGACTTATTAATTTTTTAGATTGCCTTCTTAGCTTAACTCTAGTGGAAGTCAGATTCCTCATTAATGACTTCAATATCTAAATAAGTATTTGGAGACTTTAGTCTTTAGAAGGAAAAATAACCATGAATGTTAAGATGTCTCTTTCATTCAATCGTAATAAAATTTGCAGAAAGTGTAATGAAGCAAGTAAGGAAAAATATATAACACTTGTTCAGACACAGAACTGTCCTAATTAGTGTGTATGTGCAATTCCTGGTTCAGATTTTGGGTGGCTTGAATCACCTGCTCTAGTGCCCACATTATGTCCCTCCATTGACTCTAGAGAGAGCTTTTTGTGGATCAGATTCTATCTCAGGCGGTTCGTTTGGGCAAAGCAAAACACACAGAAGGTTTACACTTCTGCCCAATGTGACATCCCCAATGAGCAGGGTAGTTATCCTCACCTCATGCTAATTAATTAACACAGTTTTCTGACTCTTAAGAACATTCCATTTATAAGTTATGTGTACTCAGAAAGGAAAAAGAACTGGCAAACAAACACTCACTGTATGATAAAATTAAATATAGTCATATGATGATGTGACAGGACCACCGCAATGCTAGATGTCTATTCTATTCTAGAACTAGACAGACATTTTTTAGGGCTACGTGGTCAGGCAGTGCACTTATTTTCCCACTTTTCTTTTTTAACATGCATATGAAATGACATTAATACCACAGTGACAGAAAGTCACTCAACTCTGGAAAAAGAAAAAAAAGAAAAATGTGTATAAAATCCCCCCCCCTCCCAGATTTGCATTCATTTTTTATTCCAGAAAAATAGAAACAAATGCAGAATATATGCTGCAGAGTTAAGCAGCCTGAAGGCATAGATATAAACCCATCCCCTCACTGTTCATTGCACTGAGAAGCAAGAGGAAAGATGAGATTCCTCAACAAATGCAAAACAAGAGGCAGAAACATAATCTCATCTTTTCTTAACAAGCAGGCAAATCTCTTGCACCTTCCCCCAGTGCTGGAAATACTCAGTTACAGAGGAATTTGTTCAGAGTGCTTGGTGAGATGACTCTGAGCTAGAAAGTCCTTAAGAAGCCACTCTCCAAGTAGACAAAGAAAAGAAAAAAGGAAAATGGGGCACGCAGTACACCAGTTCAAGGCTCTCTTTTGGAAGAATTGGCTCTGCCGTGTAAGGCAACCGGTGAGTTTTTGGAAATGATAAAAAAAAGGAATATTGTAAATCTTTTGATAGAAGTAGTGTATCCTAATTTTTCTTTTGGAAAGACTGTATCTATCTATCTATCTATCTTGATTTTCCTTTCTCACTGCAGACTGTTAAAAGGTCGGCTGGCTGCTACTGATTCCTGTTTTGCCGTCAGTCTTCTTCTTGTGCAAAACACAAGTATAAAACAATAGTGTGGTTTAACTCGAAAATAGCTGAATATAGCAATGCTTTGCAATTTTAAATTGACATACGTAATCTCATAAAAGTTTTTTGAAGAGCCACGACTTATCTTTCAATTATCAGTAGATAACTACCAGTGGTTGTAGCAGTGACGAGGATGAAAATCAGATTCTTTCACATTACAGGTAGTCAATAGTGATGTAAGAAAGCTTGCATAATTGGGA
This sequence comes from Heteronetta atricapilla, assembly GCA_011075105.1. Classification (NCBI taxonomy): domain Eukaryota; kingdom Metazoa; phylum Chordata; class Aves; order Anseriformes; family Anatidae; genus Heteronetta; species Heteronetta atricapilla. Next base: position 85,481,742 of record CM021732.1, read on the forward strand.
TCAAAATCTAGTTTGGGGGAATGCAAGCAGTGTGTATTAAAATTACATATACTCCTATATTTCCTTTATTGTTCACTCTAGAATGCTTAATTTATCCTTTCAATTTGCAATATGCAGAGGAATATGGCAGCTACTTGAACAGCAGTAAAAATTAAAATACTACTATTATTACTACTACTAATAATAATTAAAATATGAGATGAGATGCTTTTGTTTGTTTTTACTGTGTTTGACTTTTTTTTTTTGAGATAGAAAGAAGAAAACTGTCAAATGAGATTTGTTCATTCTATCAAATAAATATTTTTGTGAGAAAAAGATGTCACTGCAATTAATATTTTCTCATTGATTTCCCTTGTCCATAGTGATCTGTGTATTTGCAATGAGGCATGTTGGCTGCTTCAGAAAGGATTAATTCAATTAAATAAATATACAGCTTTTCATTTCTGAAATATTTCACTTTAAGTTGTGATTTAAAGAGACAGCTTCATTTCCAAACAATGTTTTCTTAATATGAAAGACACTGTTTTTGGAAGGGATATTGTTGATTATATTCTTCGCCATTACCAACCAATTCTTCATGCTCCTAGTTCCTCATACTTTAACCTATGTGCCTTAAATGGCTTCTCAGTATCTCTTGTTCTCTTCCACAATGATCTACTGCTCTTCTTGCTCTCTGTATAGTTTTCCCTCATGTATTTTTGAAGGACAATATCTTAATTCATGTAAATTTTAAGTTTGCACTACTGGCAAACCTTTCCTGAATAGAAACCTTAGTGAAATGCAAAATTGCCCAAACCAGGAATTATAATGAATGACCCTGCTTCAGTTCTGTATTATATTGTGTAGGTGTATCTGCAGAAGGTGAGTGTCTTCTCAGGGTTATTTGTTGGTAGCTACAGCTAGAAGACAGGTGTGGTCTGTTGAAGAAACACGTGTCACGAGCGGCAGGTGGCATTAGATGATATCACAGCATGAAGGGTGACAGGGCTGTAAAAAACTGCAAATGTTCTCTAAAGAGCAGGTGTTTTAACTGAAATGCAGGCAAGCATCTGCACCTTTTACTAACATGGTTCAAAGACAGTGGAGGTAATAGCTATATTATAGCTATATAGCCAAATAGCTATATTTGGACTTTACTCAGATTTTGAAGCTGCTGTGGTGTAAAACATACCTTCCATTTCTTAGTTTTGAGATGCTTTAGCTTCTGAGCTCTGCATTTTGGAAGCTCAGGAGATGCATGCTACCAGGGAATTACTGAATTTTTCTATCACTGTTCCCTAATTATTCTTTGTGTAGAATTAATTGCCATCTAAGCTTGCAGCTGAGATTGTACTGTAGCTAGCTTAAGGGTGAAATGTGACTCCTAAAGGTTCTTGTTCTGATACCCTAATTTAGAGGAGAATTGGGACTGTAATCATTTAAACATTGTGAAATACTTGGAGTGCATAGTCGCCACTACAGCTATTATAAAACAGATATTAGCCTCTCCTGAAACTATGCTTTTTAAAAACCCTGTTATTAATTTCACTTTAATATTAAGCATATGAGAAAAAGATTCTCACCCTTCATCTACTCCTATACTGAGCATCCTCTCAGGATGTGTGCACTCTCAGCAAGTTAGCAGATGACACCAAGCTGAGTGGTGCAGTTGACACCCTGGAGGGAAGGGATGCCATCCAGAGGGACCTGGACAGGCTTGAGAGTTGGGCCTGTGTGAACCTCATGAGGTTCAACAAGGCCAAGTACAATGTCCTGCACCTGGGCAATCCCAAGCACACATACAGGCTGGGCAGAGAACAGGTTGTAAACAGCCCAGATGAGAAGGACCTGTGGGTGCTGGTTGATGAGAAGCTCAGTGTGAGCTGGCAATGTGTGCTTGCAGCCCAAAAAGCCAAACGTATCCTGGGCTGCATCAAAGGAAGAGTGGCAAGCAGGTTGAGGGAGGTGATTCTCCCCCTCTAGTCTGCTTTTGTGAAACCTTATCTGGAGTGCTATGTCCAGCTCTGAGGCCCCCAATACAAGAAGGACATGAACCTGTTGGAACAAGTCCGGAGGAGGGCCACGAAGCTGCAACACCTCTCCTATGCAGACAGTCTGAGGGAGTTGGGGTTGTTCAACCTGGAGAAGAAAATGCTCCAGGAAGACCTTATAGCAGCAGTAGGCCCCCTTTCAGTACCTAAAGGGGCCCTACAGGAAAGCTGGGGAGTCACGTAACTTTTGTCAAGGAGTTACGTTTTGTCCTTGTGCTTGGTCCTCGCTGTTCAGTGAAACTGAGAAAAGAGATGGCCTGGTGTTCTTTGGTTTGCTCATACTTGGCTTTGAGAGTTTTTGGTCTGGGTGTACCCCTATGTTTCATGAAGCTTTTAGTTTGTTGCCTTATGCTCAGCAGGACAGGCCATAGGGAGCACTCTTTGTCTCTGGGTTTTGTTCTTATGTTACTTTTCCCAGGTATTTTTCTAATAAATCTAAGCTTAGGAGTTGCTTCCACAGTGGGATTTGGGTCATCAACAAAGCTGTGAAAAGGTTTTGAAATATAAATCCTCAACAGAGAAGTTAAAAGAATTTAAAAGTCTCTTTTAATATTTCTAACGGGATGTATTTAAGGGGATTCTTTCTACTGCATTCTTGTTGCTGAAGTTGGTATTTGGACATCCCCAGTGCTCTTATTGCTGAATCTAGAAGATCAGTCACAGTTTCGTAGACTTGATATCAGTGAATCTTTTTTTTTTTTTTTTTTTTTTTTTTTTTTTTTAGAGAGGGATGACTACAGGTGAAAGTAAGGATGTAGTGGCAGCAGTCAGAGAGTGCAGGGGAGGATGAAAAGTTGCACCGATCACAATTCAGGACAGCAGGCACCAGGGAAGAGTGAGCAACTGCAGCAAGGTCCAGCACAATGATGAATTCTCAAGAGGATCAGCTGTAGGAAAGCTGTAATCATATTGTCCCAGGCTTATTCTGTATTGATCAGAAGGAAATGCGTACAAACATTATCAACAAAAGAAGTGAAAACTGCTTTTGTACTCTGAAAGCACATATTTGGCAAAATTATAAGTACCTTAAAAAAGTCTTAACTGCTAATTTGTTTTTAAATATTTTATTTTGCCATAAGTAGTTGTAGAGGAAATATTTATTTATTTGTTTATTTGATTAAAATATACAAATTTAACTGATTTGTTCTTCAATTTTGTTTTTCTCTGTAGCACTGCTGATGTTTTCATTTCCCATTTCAGGTCCTGTCTCTCACTGAAATACTCTGGCCTTGTGTGCTCTTCTTGGTACTGGCTGCAATCCGCTTTCAGGAGCCCCCAAAATACAAGGAAAGCTGTATGTTTTGTTTCACTTACACTCTCTTTTGCTGGCCTCTGCTTGAAGAAGTACTTAGGAAATATTAAAGATAAACTGTAATGGGGTGTGCTGGAGTGGTGTTGACTTAATTGTAGTGGAGTCAGTAGAAAGAACTGTAGAATGTGTTTAAGTTTTGTCCAGCTGTAGCTCTGAGCAAACCATATTCAGATGGATGAAAAAAATATAGAGTTTAAGGTATGATTTTTTCAGAACATGTTTAGACATAATCTTTGGAATAAGTTGAATTTCTTTGGTTTTAGTTGTACTTACTTTTTTCTATTGACTAGAAGTTCAGTTTAGATGACTGGCCCAGAGAGAGATAATTATGCAGTAGATGTCAACAGCTAAGACAAGATTAATCTTAACCCTACCCACTTCCTGGGATTTAGAATCTTCCAAGTTCTTTTTACCTTTTATTTTGTCAAATGTTAACTTCATTTGGAAAAGAATAACTTAGGGTATTGTATTTTATTTAGCTTATTATTCTATTTTTCACAGATGTGAGTACTGCTAATTAGTAATTTTACAGGCAATGTCAGACTGGGTTTCCAAACTGGGCAACTTCCCAGAATAATGAGATGCAGTGACAGCTAAACCCAGTAAGTGAAGAGACAACAAAAGATGATTGGTTATATTACTCACTGCACAAGTGCTTCAAGAACTTAAGATAACCTGTATTTAAAACAAGCATGTAAGTCTTGGACATCTCAGTTAACAAGTGAATTAGTTGTACATTCTATATAGGGGACTTTGGAGTTAAGTACTTTGAAGAAAGCTTGGCAAGTTTACAAAGCAGAAATAGTACGTGTTCTGTTTCAGTACACTGTTTAATCATTCTGTTTAATTTATCATTCTACTACATGAAATAACTTCTGTGAATTGCAATAGTGGCTTCTAATATGTACTTTGTTGTCATAATTTTTGTAAGGGGCATACACTAATGCATTGTTCTCATAGGGCCGAACAGGATATGTATTTAGTTGGTTACTTGATAATGTGCTTTAAGAGGTTAGTATTAAACATGCAAGATATTACAAGGTGTGAAAATGTCAGGCTTTAACTTCCTTAGTAATCAGTCTGGTAAAACAATTGTAGATATGTAGAGTGAAACATCTGGAGAGAATCTAGAGTGTGCTATATATGTTTACTTTAGAGTAGCTCCAGTCTGCATCCAAGCATGCAATGCATGCTAGGGGCCTGAGTGCATTAGGGGTGCTCTTAGAGTAGTACATCCTCTGCTTTGTTTCAGCAGAAAGGGATCCAGCATATGTGCTCTAAGAAATTTTAACATTGTGAACTGGATTGTGCTAAGTAAGAATAATCATCTGCCAGTGTCACTGGTCATTCACAACACAAAATTCATGGTTTTAAACATCAGGTAAAGTTGCTGACGAATGAAGAATGGTTTGACTAACAGTACAATTTCTGGTGTATGTATCCAAAATATCGGTGCCTGTATTTAAATAAAACTAGAGTTTTTAATTATTATGTATATATAGTGAATTCCTTGTTTCTGCATCTTTCAATTCTGAATATTCAGTAAGAGTGTTAGCCCAAATGCTAGCTTTCTTACGTCCTGCTCATTTTCTTCCATTAATTTTGATGTGGTGGTTGCCAAAGAGAAGATGTATTACCGAAGGTGGAATGATGTTTCAACCATTTCTTAATTTTAGATTTTTTAAACAGAGAAAATAAGTTAAATAGGAACCCTATAGACGTTCTCTATGTTGCAAAATAAATGAATTTATTTTGAATATATATTGAGGTTTAAATTCTCGGAGAACATGAAAAATCTGTATTTTAGACAGTCTTGATGGACGTTACTTCAGACATCACAATACTATTTCCATCATCTGATGAAAGCCTGGGGGAAAAGAGGAAACATTATTTCATGAAAAACTCTGTATTATGATTTAGGTCACAACTCATTTTGGACTGACAGTCTAGCAAGCATACGTTGCAGTGGCATTAATACCACGAAAACAAGCTTTCCAGAAACTGTTCCCTAATGTCTGGTTGTCATAGTCTGGCAGGGGAGTTACCAGTTTTCTGTGGCGAATTAGTTGTGCTTAATGGAACACCTGCCACTGGTACAACTTTATTGTTCACAGTTGACAAAGCAACTTCCTAGAAGAAGAGAGCACAGTGTTATGGTACAGGCTTTGTAACTGCAGTATCATGGGTTTTAATTCTTCCACTGCTTGGTTTTAGGTTATTTAGAAGCTCGAGATTTGCCAAGTCGGGGCCTTTATCCATTCCTGAGAACTCTTTTCTGTAATGTTGGCTCAAGATGTAGGAATACCAGTTACACAACACAGAAAAACAACCGCTTACGGTAAGATGTACTAATTTATACAGTGCTTTAAGTGTCACAGTGCATGTTTCTCTACAGCAAATGTTTTTATTTATTTATTTTTGGTAGAGAGGAAGAATAGGAGCTTTGTTACCAAATACTAAAAGTTTCCTTTAGTCTTGTTATGAATGGAAAAGACACGGGGCTTTAGTCATGCCTATTCCTAATTTTCTTTGCTTTTCATGGGAATTTCTTGCTGTTATCAGACACTAAAAGCTATTTTGGAGAAAGCTGGGGGAAACCTTGTGATATTCTTACCCTTCAGTGCAGCCACTCAAGACCATTCGTTTATTTTTCAATGGAAAGGCTATTGTTATGCAAAGGTGAGATTAAGCAACAGAAAGTATATCATATGTGGATTTATACTTTGGGAGCATACTTGATGGGAGGTGTAAACATAGAAAAGCAAAGCAGGGATAGCTCTCAAGTAAGACACACACAGAGCCAAAAAGAGTAGCAGAAGTTCTTTTTATTAAAAGAATGTGAAAAATAAGACTGTAAGAAAGCCTTATCACAGAATCCCAGAATGCAGTAAGAGAAGTGAATGTGACTTTGAGCTTTCTTTAAGAAATGTAGTGCATCCATCTAATACAAAGTGTTGAAAAAACTGAGATGCACAAACTGACACCATATGTGACTGAAGAATGTAGTCATAAACAACCTTTCAAAATATATAATAATAAAGTCAAATTAAGGTAAGATAAACAGAATATTTGTGTATATATGTATACTTATTCTAAGAAAACCTGAGAATATCTACCAAAAAGATCTTACAGGTTTGAGTCAACTAAGGGACTATGTGCATCATGATTTTATGGTTTATTATTGTAGAAGCTAATAGATAACATTAGTTTTGTAGACAGCAATAAATTCAGCTTGCAGCAAGTTGGAAAGCTTCAGTATCACATTAATTGGCCATAATACTTGTTTTGATTAGCCTGTTCTAGTTATTTTTGTATGTAGAGAGGTATTGAATGAGCATAAGACCGTGCAAAATAAATCTTGTTTATGCACAAACACTGTTTCTATAAAGCAGTAATTTATTAGTAAAATTGAAGTCATAATAATTTAAGGTGGAATCATTACTAGAACAGAGCTATTATTGCACAAAATATTTCTATGCGGTAATATCTGTTATTGTAGCAATATCACATTAAAAAAAAAGTTTCTAATGATGATTGTGTAGTTACACAACCTCTTAGTTTCTACCCCCTTCCTTGGGGGTTGTGCTTGCCCTTCCACTGCTGGTCTGGCTCATAAAGTCAATGGCTTCAATCTGGTGGCAGTGGGATTGTTATTGCAGGTCACGGTGTGGAACATTTTATTTGGAGAAGTGTGTTGTTGATGGCTTCTTTTTCATGCCAGAATGCACTTGAAGTCACTTCTATGTTTACTAACATGGTTTTGTACTTTGCTCGTTCATCACTGTTTTGCAGATCCATGTTAGTTCTGAATTTATATGGTACATCCAAATATATACATTACCTCTTACATGTTAGATACTCATTCTTTTTTCTTGTTAGTCATGAAATTGGCTTTGTACAACTATGGTTCTGCATTTTTAACTGAGCACTAGTAAGTTGTGTATAGTCGTGGGCTCCCCAGGGCTAGCTTGTGCCCAATCTCTTATCATCCCATACCTTACTCCAGTACAGTGCATCCTGAATCCACACTTCTGAAGGCCTCTACTGTCATAGAGGGTTTGTGTTTCTCTGTGCTGCTTTGCTATATTTGTCATAATTATATTATGTATTAAATAGTCACCTGTTACTCTTTTGTGTTTAAAACTATGGTGTGGCATTATACATTGACAAGTGAAAGTAAAATAAATAGCTGTAACCACTTGGCCAGGAAAAACAAAACCACAGGCACACTTCAGGTTCAGACAAAATAAAAGTGACAAGCCTCTGTGCTGTGGCCTTGCAAACTCAGTACAAAATGTGTTGCCTGTTACCTGCAGAGGCAATATAATCTTACTGGGTTATAGGGTTACAAATAGCACTTGGCCTTTTAAAAACAATATTTCCTAAAAGGATACTTTTTATTTACATCACCACCCCAGCTGCTGTTTAAGTGTGTTAGACCTCTAGAAGCCATGGATTTTATTTACTGCTTTGCACGATCACTTATGCTGTTTTGACTGAACCGCCCAAATTATATTTCATCTCAAAAGAAAAGCAGGAAGAAATTTCCTGGAGGCAGTCTTAGACCTACTTAGGGATGAGGAAAATTATCTGCTTTCATTTTTTTCAAGTGAAAAATAAAATGCATCCAGGTATGTATATTTATACACTCAGTAGGCTACGTGAAATAGCATGTAGGTCAGGAAAAAGGTAAAAAAGGTAACGTGAAGTTCATCCTGAGGTCAGTCTATTCCAGCAGGTCCATCAGCGTAAATTAAATCAACCTAAGGGCTGCTCTGGCTTATGCTGGCTGCCAACAGCCTTAGGAATGCAGATTGTCAGCTTGATCAGCCAAACATAACTGAATCCTACACTGTCCCTGGGTTGAATGGACAGAAGGGGTGGTGTAGGAACAGCAGTATCAAATATCTTCCCTTCAAGGATTTATGTCAAACCATAGCAGGTTCTATACAGACATTTTCAGGGACACTTTGCATCAACAATATTGTTCTTATTAAGGGTAAATCAAAGACTGTGTATAGCTTGCATGGACACTTGACCTATTTATTTTCACAGTGCATACCACATTGTTGTTCACACTTTGAAATAGTTACCTTTTTTTAAAAAAAAATAAATTAATTAAAAATTAAATTAATAATTTTTTAAAAACAAATCCTCTGACACTTCAGCTGGAACCTCTACTATGGAAATCATAAACCACCCAAACTGCTGTCCAGGCCAAAAGGCTCCATCAACAAGCTGTTGGTGAGATGAACCAGATGAAGGCTATGATCAGCCCTATAATTTTGATTTGCTGCAAAATCTACCTCCTTGTCATGGTTTTGGCTGGGACTGAGCTAATTTTATTTGTAAAGAAGCTCATATGATGCTGAGTTTTGGATTCCTGATGAAAATAGTGGTGGTAACACAGTGATGTTTTAGTTGTCACAGAGCAGTGCTCACACAGAGCTGAAGCCTTTCTAGCTCCTGATGCTGCCCTGCCAGCGAAGAGGCTGGGGGTGCCCCTAGGAGCTGGGAGGGGACACAGCCAGGACAGCTGGCCCAAGGAATATCCCAAACCATGTGCTGTCATGCTCAGCAATAACAGCTGGGGGAAAGGAGAAGGAAGGGGGGGTATTCAGAGTGATGGCCTTTGTCTTCCTGAGGAACTATTACATGCAATGAGCCCTGCTGTCCTGGATGTGGCTGAACACCTGCCTGTGGATGGGAAGCAGTGACCAAATTCCTTGGTTTGCTTTGCCTGTGCATGCAGCTTTTGCTTTACCCAGTGAAGTGTCCTTATCTCAACCCAGGAGCTCACACACTTTTACCTTTCCAGTTCTCTCCCCCACCCCACCTGGGAAGAAGAAGTGAGTGGCTGGGTGGTGCTGAGCTGCCTGCCAGGTTATATCACAAGAACCCTCCCCTGATGCCTGGGAAAGCATCCATTTTTTCAAACAGCTCCAAGGTTTTGCTGTCTTCAGCCACTGCAAAAGCTACTGGCTTGCAGCAATCTGATGCAATTCTTCAGCCTGTTAAATGTAGCAGTATCTCAGACCTCTTCAGTGCTGAGTATGTGCAGGAGCTCCCATAGCAAAAAAACCACCTGTCTCTGCTATTTCTAGAACGTTCCAAAAGATGCAAAAATCTTATTTCTAAACACATTATTTTTCTTTACTTAATTTCATGTAGTGTTTAAACAGCTGTAATTAAGAGTATCGATATTGAGATGTGTTTAACTCCAAAACAGGTGTTTGCTGAACTTGCACAAATTTGAAACTGAAACTATATCTATTAAGACTCAGAGGTAGTCTCAGTCCCAATATTGTTGTGGAAAATGGTCCATCACCATGCAGCATCATGTGCTGAGACCGCATTTTGCTTGTGCTGCATCACAGGCTCTCTTTGGACAACACACAAGAGAAAACCAGGAAGATTGCATGGGAAATACATGAAATCCAGCATTGAGCCAATGGAATTAACAGGAGATTTGCAATAAATTCATACCCAAACTCTGGGGCTAGATTATACTGAAAAATGCATGTAATAAGCAACGTCAGTCTGGTGGTCAAAGCCATGTTAAAGGTTACTTTCCCATTCCTGTGTGCAGCTTTGGATAGAGTGATGCAGGATGCTGGGATATCAGTCAAAAACGTCTAAGGCTGCAGCAAGCAAGGATGCTGCCTCTGCTATGCCAGAGCCTTAGGGGCCCTGAGCAGCCTCACTTTGTAGGTGGGTTGGAGCTCTGGGCATGTCTCAGGCACCTTCTCATGGGTGGACTCCCTTGACATATGAAAGGACTTCTGGGCTCACTCCACTGTGTTGGGGCTGCTGATGGAGCCAGTTACCCAGCCCCATCTCTACCTGCCATCTTGGACTCTGGGGGATGGCATCCTGCCAGCAAGAACATAGTCACCTTGTACTGGTGTCACCTTGGCACCTGGCTCAGCCCTACGTCCTGCTGCAGCCCTTCTCATGCTGCTGTTTTAACTCTTGTTAGCCTTATTGATGCCTGGGTCTGTGAAGTTCTCTAATGGGGTTGTATGGGATTAATTATAAATTATAGGAGATTGTTATAGACTTGGGGAGAAACGGAATTATAAAGAAGAGTTTCTATCTATTCCACAACCAATTAAGATCAATACTTTTTTGAATCTTTACATATATAATTTTATTGCATTTTGGGAGGGCTGTAATAGTGTGCAACTTGGAGGGGAAAGATCCTGCCTTTCTGTGGCAGATGCAGTAAACTGTTGTCCAGCATGTGTACTGATATTGATGGCCATGTCTTGCCTCCAGGCCATCCTGAGATCATGCAGAATGGGAACCAACACAGCGTGGGCTTTGCTGTTTTAGGGAGATTTTTAATGTGGCAGCAGGGACCAAGTTGAAACAAGAGTTTGCTGAGGAGGCTTCTGAAAATCACAGGTCTAAATGGTATGGCACGTTACAGCTCAGATCTCAGATGAATGAAGAATTGCTCTTATGAGCATTCTTATTGTCATTCTAAATAACTGGGTAATTTGGACTGAAGTGGTGTTTCTTTTTCATGGCTTTAGGGAATGCCAGTTGCTTTTACATGGTCAAAGAGATGCAGAGGCTTTTGGCTCTTTTGCAATGTTTTGTCATGGGCTAAACTAATATAAATTTATGTCTTTATTTTGATTTTTGTCCTCATACAAACATTTCTGGAAAGTCACAAGGGAAAGAGTTACTATGGATGATGATGAAATTATATAGGTAACTTCTCCTAACACCCTGGTTCTAATTATTCAAGTCTTCTACAAATTGCTGGTTTCCCCCTTTTTTCTGTCCCTTGCTTTTCCTCTTCATTGTTCCTAGCAGCTGCTGCTATTAGCTTACTCATGTAAAGGTAGTCAATATCTGTCTTCTGCCCCAGAAAGCACAAGTTTCTTTGGGAAAGTAGCAGTACATCAAGTATTCTGATTGGCAAACTGAAAATTGCTTGTCTTGACTGTTCCTGCAGCTGGTTGAGGACTCTAGTTTCTTATTTTTTTGGCAAGACAGTGACATATTACTGCAACTTTATCTAACTTGTGCTGAATGAAGAAACTAGGAGTGTCTCATAGCATTGCTATTAGGAAATAAATATGATCCCCCTAATACCATATTAAAAATAAAATAATTTAAAACTTAGCACAGATATTTAATATATAGAACGTCTGCGACACGTTTCATGGAATTGAACCTGAAAACTAAGATCATTCCTGTTGCCATTTCCCTTTCCCAAGGAGGTTGAGCTCAGCCTCAAGAGCAGCCAGAGGAATGGCTGTGGCAATGAGGACAAGAGGGGCACAAGTGGCAGCTGGCTGACATAATTCCTCTGGGTATTCCTGTAAAGTTAATAGCTCAGAAACAGTTTGCCTGAACTGCTGCTCTCATCCTGCTGAGAGGCTTTTGTTTGGGAGAGAGGTGTTTGTGAGTATTTCAGGTTGCATTTGTTGCCTTCTCTTCTGTCGTAGCTGGGCCTTATTGTACATTCAGGGGCCAGCCCCACTGAACTTGCTGCCTACAAAGTAAACAAATTTTGAAGCTCTGAGATGAAGACCAGACAACATTTTTCCTTGTTCTGATTGAAAAGTCGTTGCTAAACAGACTCTGCTTATCTACTACATTTGCTAATTACCTGCTTTGAGAACTGCTTGCTGCTCTGCTCATGTGGTGTGAGGCCAGATGGTTTCTGGGCTGGGATTACTTGTGAGAGATTTCAATAAGAGAATTGATTAATGTTCACACGTCAGCCTGTTCTATCAGATGTGCTTCTGCTATGTATTAAAAAGGTAGATGTAGCATATAGAATAAGAAGCCAAGGTTGCTTTTTGGTTGTTCCTCTGCTCTTTATCAACCCAAACTTGGTGGATCCAAGGTGCAACATAGTCAGCGATGGGGTTTGAGAAGAGGGCATTACTAATTCACTTGTCACCATCATCAGTCCAAACAGGTGTTGACAAGAGGTCATCAACACCATCAGCCCAGCTGTGTGCTTCCTTGTGAGTAAAGGTGACCTTTTCCCCAGGAATTCTGTTATATGTTGTGCCTCTAAAATAAGAAGGTTTGTACATAGGTAGCAAGGCTGCATTAAGCAACGCAGGTTATCTGCGATGCTGTCTATATGTCCTGCTTCTCTGAATACTCACTACTGTTTTACCTTGCCTTGTTTCATGAGTTTAAGTGCCAATTTAAAATTCAGTGAGTATTTGGGAAAAAAAAAAATGTATGTAGAAAATCCTGTGGAAACTAAGTTAGAGTGTTAGTTGATTTTTTTTTTTTTTTTTTTTTTTTTTTAAGTTCTGACTGGATTTGTTTTAACTGATGTTGTTACTCTGGTCAAGAATCAAACCCTTGTTCACACTCAAAAAACACACGTTTTCAGTGTATCTGGTATTGCTGTTCTTTTTCTTTTCCAAACATCAATGTTTCTATCTCTCAGAAGTTTCAGGCAGTAGGTTATTAGTAATGCTGGAATTTGTGGTACTATTCAAAAGCAATAGCTAAAGTGCAGCTATTAATCACTCTGAAAGCCACCCTGTGAACAACAAAAACCTGATGTTTAAATCTCTTCTGGAAAGAGGAAAAAAAAATGTGGCGAGAAATTGTTCTGTCTTTAATCCGTGGAAGTTTGAAGTTGGTGAAAGACTTCTCTAAAATCTACCTGTCAGTCAGCCAAGCTGGAATCAAAATAAGCTTCTCTGAAACAATAAGGAACTTAGCGGTAGTTCTAAAATTATTTTTTTTTTTCTCCTCGTCCATTAGCCTAAAGTTGCAGACAACTCTGTAGATGTCTGAAAAAAATGAGGATCAGGGAGGGAGTGTAAGAGAAATGTGCTGCTTCATGTGCCAATAATTTTGTGTTTTAACAGAACTTTTAGACCTATGTGATGCAATTATGTACAGTTTTGGTTTTGTGACTTAATATCTAACTTAACTAAGTAAGATGAAAACATTTTAGTAATATAGATTCAACAAAGACAACAGATAACAATTAATTTAAATAGTTCTTACAGTGTTTAATATTAATTCTTAACCATAACCATTTAGAGAATCAAATTATTTTCAGCTTAAAAGACACAAAGGTCATGTATTGGTGGATGGTCTCAAACTGTCTGGCTCAGTCCAATAATGCTTTCATCCAATAATGCTTTAATAATTCCCTACTTCTAGCAGAATCAAGAGCCTAATGCTCAGGCAGAACATTATGTACGGTCTTTTCAAAGTAATTCAGAGTTTTAAAAAGCTTTTTTATTTGGGTCCATCTGCTGTCCCTTGAGTCACAATGCTGAATTCTTTCAGTTTCCATGGTCTTGTATGCAACCTAAGTCAAGCTTAGGACTCTGACATGACCTCTTTCTGCATGTGTTTTCCTTTCACTGTTAACTAAAGTGTCCTTAGGGTTTGTGTGGCCTTATATGGGCTGAGATGCCACTGCTACTGAAAGTTTGTATAATGTGACAAAGATAATGACCTCCTTTTGAGGTGCTTGTTCACAGGACTTTCTGTGTTGAAGTCCTGCTCAGTGAAGTAGGTACTGTTTGTAGGAATCAGCTGGAAGCAACAAAACAGGATAAACTAACTCAGCATAATTAGGGAGTGGAATGGGAGAACAGTGCCAGTTGGTGCTTTGTGAATTTCTATCTCATTAGATATTTCTTTACCAATAGTTAAGAACTGTGATGAAAACTAACATTCACATACAACTATGATGAGAAAGGAAGATAACTCATTACGATACTTTTTAAGTGGTGCTTATGCAGCAGTTAATTGTGATTCTAATGAAAAACAGTGATATTTTTGGTACACGACTTCAACCTAATATAATTTGAACCATATGATATATTTGAATTATATTAAAATATAATTTGTATGAGATAAAACATAATTTAACAGCCTGGTAACATGTTAAAGATGATTGCTACATTGTTTATGGTGCCTTGGGATACTCTAAGTAATTTTGTCTCATAAAGAGACAAAGAAAATATTCTTTGACTTCTCATTTCACCTTAAAATTAGTATTAGAAAAGTGTTGTGTTATTGACTAGCCACCAGATGGTGGTATTGGAGAGAGAAACAATATATACAATGGGTTTAGCTCTGAGCTAAAATCAGTGGAAAGCCAGTACTGATAACACAACAGCATTTCTATAAGTTGCTGCATGTATAACAAAACAAAACAAACAAACAAAAGAACAAAACATAATATTCCAAGTACAAACTGTATAGATTTTGGAGTAAAATGGTAACTTGAGGAGCACCTCACACGGAATTGACTTACAGCTGTTAGTATTGCTGCTTTTTGTTGTTGTTAAGGTGACAGAACTGTTATTACAATAAACCAACTAAAAGGGGGTGGTGCCAGCCTTGGTCAGGGCCCAGAAAGAGGGCTTATCCACATTCCATCCGGTAACGTTGACTTCCCTGTTTCTGGATAACAATTGTAAGGTATTGCCTTAGATGCAATAGGAAAACTCAAACTTCAGCATACAGTATAAAAGGAGCATGACCTAGACTCATGATACACCATGGGAGAAAACTTGAATGCATTCAGAAATGTTAAAGACTTCTTTTGATTTTGCTGCCAGAATTGGGTTCTTTCCGTGGGTGAGATGCTTCAGCTCAAGGATTTTTCAGTGCCCCCTTTCCTGTCGTTTTGGCTCAGAAATGCAACTCGTATGCTAATGAACTGAACAAAATAAAAATGGTTAAATATATAATAGTTTTAAAAACAAACAAACAAACAAACAAACAAACAAATCCAAATACCCCTGTAAGGTAATATGTATAATTTGTCAGCTACTTGCTTCCAGATCATCATGACTTTATTTGTCCCCTTTCTTTTCCATGGAAAAGCACTTCAGGTGTCCAAGGTGGTCCGGACAGCTTTGCAGGACCTGACCTAGCCTTCTTGAAAGAGATACAAGAACTTGCAAAGGGATTTGCTGAGACCACAGAGAAAGCTGTGGCTCTAGAAAAGCTATGGGAAGAAAACTCAAAGTTCTCAGGTAAGTTGTGATCTTTAAAATAATGAATTGCTTTATCTATAAGGTAATGATAGCCATCCAACAAAGGAACACTTCTATCTTAAAAAATAAAATGAGCAAACTCAAATTTTAGGTGATCTGAAAAAAAGAATAAATACCACTTTTATGATTACTATTACCATGGCTGTCATAATTCTCAGTTTTCTAAAGTTGCGCTCTTGTTTTACAACTTGATAGTTAACGAAGTACTGAATGGGGAAAGGTTTAAAGATAAGGATTAATAATTTGAATATATGGTTACTTATACTGATAGTTACTTTTGAATATATGCTAGACTTTACTGAGAGGGATCTGTTGGTCTGGGAAATAACCTAGTCTTTATTGCCAGGTAAATGCCTGTTGCACTGCAGAGTACAGGGATAGAAAATATCACCAGCTCACATGTGGTGACCTTCAGGTGAACAAATCAGTCTTGTACTAAAAGAGTGAGACAGGAAACACCATGTTCTGATTTCCCCTTTCTGTTCCCATCCATACTGCACATTTTTGCTGTAGCAGACCTATGCCTACCCTGACTTTCTGGCTCAGTTTTTGGGCAGAAATGTAGAAGTAAAACAGTTGTTTTCATGCCTGGTGATCTGGGGGCTAATAGGTTCTTCTGGAAGGTATTGTGATGATTTTGCCTTACTGAAATTTGAATTCTTTTGTTTCTGTGATAATTGTAAAAATATCAGAAAGCTGAGAAATTCAGTGGATTACTGTCTTTCTAGTGTATTACTTGTTCCACACCTGTTTTCTCCTGGAGAAATGCACTTTGTTTACTACTTTTTATTTCTTATAAAATGGAATTTTCTGAAGTTAGTAATGCCTCTGTGTAAAGGAAAAATATCTGATTTTTTACAGGGCTCTATAACAGCACCACTTTTCTTACTGTAAGTATTTTAACATTTTATTTCTAAATTACAGTTCTGGATTTTGAAGCATCTTTATTTTAATGGTTGTATCCTGTCAAGTTTTAGTAAACTATCTTTTATAAAATTGGTATGCTTTTGAACAACAAAAAAAAAGTCTTGGATGTTTGATAAATGTTCAGTGGTTTCTTGATTACCAATTTAAGCAAGTCTAGGTTGTTAGTAGTCAAAATCCACAGCTACTTGAAGGCTAGTTATTTATTATGACCAATTTAAAACACTATCTGCCAGACCTTAAGTATTTCTATAAAATCATGTTACAAAAAATTTTAGAAGGAACTCTTATCTTAATGTTTGCTTATTATTGAAAAACAAACAAACCCCTTAGAAAAGGAATACGGTGAGTTTGGAAAGATGAGGCTCTTGCTTGGACATTACTTTGAGTTCAGATTTATTATATGAATATGGCATGCAGACTCTTTCACTTGGGAGTGAAGGAAGGCAGATCTGTAAGATGTAGCATAATTCCTTCCTGAACTTATTTGGCATTGTGTGTGACATGAGTTTGGGCTCTGTGTAGTCTTCCACTCTTGCAGTCTCAACAGAAGGAGGGAGGCTGAATGGGCATGGTAGTGGGTTTTCATTGCTGTCAGTTTTGTACCTTTTACAGAATAATAGTTTTGCTTTAAAAATATTGAATCTTTTTCTCTATACTTCATTGATTACAAACTGCACCTTCATGAAACCTAGATTTCCAGTTTATATAACTTGAAATGAGATGGCATTCGTCAATTAACATTTGGCAATTGCTTGATTGGAAGGAGCTTTATCAATATGAAATTTAATTTCTGTATTGGAATATAAAACAGAAAAAAGTTTTTTTTTTTTTTTTTTTTTTTTTTTTAATTTTTTTTTATTTTTTTAATTTAAAAAAAAAAAAATTTTTTTTTTTTTTTTTTTTTTTTTTTTTTCAGTATTAAGAACATATTTAATTGAAAGTAGCCTATCATTATTAACAGCTTGTATATGCAAGCTTTTTGTAGAAGGCATGTTCATGTTAGTATTATCCAAAAGAGCCCTGCTGAAACATTAACCTAGATAAATAAGGGCTGCATAATGAGCAACGGTGACAAATCCTATGTTTTGCATAGGCACCTGATAGCTTAGTCCTGTAAAAGATGTGTTTTTAGCCAATAGTTCGTCTTGCAAAAGCCATTTTCATAAAACAATATTTGACATCTGGAGGAGCAGTGAGGTGGGGATGGAAGTCCCTGGCAGGATGCTGGCCTTTATTCCCTAGACTTACAAAATTCATTGCCAGTCTAAAGAGCTCTTTGTGTTAGAGGTCTCAAAGGTAACCATGCTTTTGGGGATTGTGTAATGCATCTCCTTGTAATTCTGAGCAGAAAGATTGCTTAACTCTTCTGCTAGCTCCATTTTCCATCTGAGCAGAGAAAGTCTGTGAAACAAAACTGCACTAAATTCAAAGTACAACCAAAATGATGTGATGAATTACTGGAGCTAGAGGGTACATTTCCAACCTGAAAAATTGTTTTAAATAGTTTAAAATTAAAGAGTGCTGGGGAAGTAGCAGGCACCTGCTAGTTTTTTTCTGCTAATGGGAATGTCATGTGTTTTCCTCACATACAGATGGATTTGAATGAAGCTGAGGAAATGATTTCTAGAGTAGAAAACCTGTACAAACAACCTTCTTTTTGGAACCTTCTGCATTCACTCCCTCACCTTGAATTGAACAACTTTTATATGGAGGATGGGTTAGCTGTTGTAGCACAGTTTCTAGAAGCTATTAAAAAGTAAGTACTCTTAAATGCTTAAAATGTTCTGCTTTAGTGTTTTACCTGAAATTCTTGTTCTTTTCACAGGCTATTTAATATCAGCATCCTCATCGGGGCAAAGAAGGTGGCATTTTTTTCTGTTGTCCAGATACTGCTTTTGTAGAGATGTGGTAGGAGATTTCACCCATTCTGAGACCTTCATAACTGTATTTCATCTCTGTCCAGCTCAGCAGTGATTCCCTAGGAGTCTCAGGGAAGGAGATTCATGTTAACAATGGCTTTAAACTTTGTCATGTGCTTTGTGATTGTTTGAAATAATATAAGAAAATCACAGTTTGGATTCTAATCAGCTTAATATCTATATTGCACTCAGTATCAGGCAAATGAGTCCATTTGGTTTCTCAAGTCTCTTGCTTCTCTTGCAAGACATGAAGCATTAAGAAAAAAAAAAAAACAGAGGGCTGTATTCTGGATGTGAAAGTTTCCTGCCTCACGTGAAGGACAGCTAGATTCAGAGGAAGATATATGGTATCAAAAGCACAGAATACAAATACATCTACCTGGGATGGAGTTAGTTTTCTTCGTAGCAATCCATATGGTGCCGTACTTTGCATTTGTGACTGGAACAGCTCTGATAGCACACCAGTGTTTTGGCTATTGCTGAGCAGTGCTGGCACAGTCTCAAGACTTTTTCCTTTTTTACCTCTGCCTTTCAGTAGATAGGCTGGGTGCAAGCAATTAGTTGAGAGGGCACACAGCTGGGATAGCTGAGCAAAGAGACCAAAGGGTTATATATTCCATATCACATAATGCTATGCTCAGCAGTAAAGGCTGAGGGAAAGGAGGAGGAAGCAGGGGATTTTTATGGTTATGGCATTTGTCTTCCCAAATAACTACTATGCATGCTGAGTCCCTGCTTTCCAGGAAGCAACTGGACATTTGCCTGCTGATGGGGAAGTAGGTAATTATTTCCTTGTTTTGCTTTGCTTGCATACACAGATTTTGCTTTGCCTATTAAACTGTCTCTGTTTTGGTCCTTGAGTCTTCTTGCCTTCTTTGTATTTTCCCTGTCCCATGGGAGAGGGGAGTGAGCAAATGTGTGGGTGCTTGGTCAGATGGGTCAACCTGTGGGTTGACTGGTGTCCTTCAGTGCCCTTCAGTTTTCTATAAATAATCCAATTTGGAAAGCAAACCATGAAAACCAATGCTTACCTCTTGACTGTCCTCAGATTTCTAACACGTGTCTAGGTAGAGGTCCTAGTTTGGGCAGAATTTAGCCAGCAGAAAGGATCCTAAATTTACAACTTCTCCCACTTCCTGAGCAGTACCATCTTTGCTGTCCTCTCAGAAGTACCGAGTGGAGACTAGCCCACCATGAGAAAAAGAGACTACATAAAGCAAAGCCAAGCCAAGGGTTTACAAAACAACAACAATAAAACTTTTTATTATTATTATTATTATTATTGTCCCGTGTTTTTTATGTCCCACACTTGAGGGGGTAATTGATTGTCTGGTTGAACAATATGTCCTAGTCCAACACTTTTCACACCTATTCAGGTAACTTAAGTGATGTTGCATTTTGTTCTCATATTGTTGGACATATGTGTTACTGAAACTGTTGATCCAGTTGTCTAACGAAGCTGGATTTTTATTTGCTTAATAGAGGAATATGCTATGGGAAATTAATAAATTTGATTTAAGCTTTAAGTAGTAAATTATAGCTGTGTTAAAATAGTTTGTTTCCTAGTAAAGGGAAAACTGGGAGTTGTAAGTAATTCAACATATATATTTTTATCAGTGTTATGTAATGTGTTTTGTTTAATTTGTTGTGAGAGTAAGTCTTCTGTTGCTTTTAATGTATTTTGCTTCTGCAGATTGAGTGGAATAAGCCAACGTTTATTTTATTGTTCATCCTGTCATCTTGCTGCAGGGATGACTAGAATACTAGCACTGTTTTTGCTCTCTCTTTTTGGTCTCATTTTAACTCATAGCTCCTACCCTGACTGTCCCTTCTCCCTGAGAACATTGGTGCATTATTCATATCCTTAGTGAATATTGAGTAAAAGACTAATTGTAAAATCTCACTTTTTTTGGATGAAAAAATAGTTTAACAGAAGATCAGTTTGTTCAGCAGTAACTATGTATTTTAATATTCAATTGTTTGAGCTTCATCTTATTCCACCAAGCCCTTTCAGTTCTCTGTGTATGGAGAGCTTGATTTTTGTTTTATTTTCAGTACCTTAGCATCATTGAAGGATTTAGATGTCATGCCATTGGGCCAGAGTTTCTATGAAGTGGTGAAAATCGCACAGAATTTAACTGCTGAATTGGTACAGGATAGGAGCTTGGAAGGTAAGGATTTTGCTTTAGATTATTATTATTATTATTGACATACCTTGTAAGCATGTTGTAAATACATGATAGCAGTAACTTCTGAATTCCTGCTGAATTCCCAATGTAAATGGTTGTGGTGGTTTTACTCAGGTGGGCGGCTGAGCTCCACCACAACAGCTCTCTCACTCCCTCTCCTCAAAAAGGAGTGGGGAGAAAATATGATGAAAGGGCTCTAGGGTTGAGACAAGGATGAGGAGATCACGCAGTAATTATTGTGATGGGCAAAACAGACTCAGCATAGGGAGATAGGAAGATTTATTGCTTATGACTAACAAGCTAGAGAAGTGAGAAACAAAGGAAAGAAACCAAAAGCACCTTCCCCCCCATCCACCCTCTTTCACCTCCTCCCTCCGAGCACCACAGGGGAACGGGGAAATGGGGGTTATGGTCAGTCTATAGCGCTTCTTCTCTGCTGCTCCCTCTTGGTCACTCTTGTCCCCTGTGCTGTGGGGTCCTTCCCACGGGATGCAGTCCTTTCTGAACTGATCCGGCATAGGCTGCCCACAGGCAGCAGCTCTTCAAGAACTGCTCCAGATATGGGTCTGTACCATGGGGTCCATCCCTCAGAAGCAAACTGCTCCAACCTGGGTTCCCCAAGGACAGTAGCTCCTGCCAGGTCACCTGCTCCTGTGTGGGCTCCTCTCCACGACCTACAGGTCCGTCCCGGAATCTGCTCTGGCAGGGGTCTTCCACAGGCTGCAGCCTCTGTCAGTGCAGGCCCACCTGCTGCACCGTGGTCTCGTCCACGGGCTGCAGAGTGGAACCCTGCTCCACCGTGGTACTCCATGGGCTGCAGGGGGACAGCCTGCTTCACCATGGTCCTCAGCACAGGCCACAGGGGACTTCTGCTCCGGCGCCTGGAGCACCTCTCCCCTTCCTTCTTCACTGACCTTGGTTCCTGCAAGGCTGTTCCTCACTCCTCTCGCTCTCCCAGCTGCTGTGTGGCACAGTGTTTTTTTCCCCTGTCTTAAATATGCTCTCACAGAGGCACAAAACAACATCACTTATTGGCTCAGCTCTGGTCAGCAGTGGGGCCCTTACTAAACACGGGGCAGCTTCTACATCCTTCTCACAGAAGCCACCCCTATGGCCCCCTGCTACCAACACCTTGCCACATAAACCCCCTACAATGGTCCAAGAATTGGATGATGTCACTCATTTCTTTATTGAGCAGCTTTTTAAATTTTTTTTTTATTTATTTTTTATTAAACAATAATAACTGCATTTCATCAGACTATCACAACTGCATGGCCTAATGTATCATGTTTAGAATTATCTTTCAGTGGTGAATTTTAGAGAGACTAAATCACTCCAAAGTTATATCAAATCTTCCATTTGATAGGATACACTCTTGTTTTGGACATGCATCTTATATATTATATCAGTCTTACTTTAAAGCTTTATTCTTCTGTTATCACAAATTCTAGTCTTAGCTGGAGGGCTACATTTTCACCATCTGCTGCTTGGCTGTGGGAGAACTATTTAACTGGAGAAGGTAGGTTGGGCACAGGACAACTCCTCAAGATTTAGGTCAGGAACAGGTTTCATCGACAAATTGCCTGGAGACACACGATCAGATTCTATGTGCAGCTGCTGGCTCTGCATGGAAAGTCAGGCCAAGAAATGTACATGGTCTAAATCCCCCTCCCACTGTCAAAAACAAGACTGAAATGATAGAAGGGTAATATGTTTGAGTCCCTGTACAGAGGGTGGACTTTAATTCCCTGGGCCTGAGCTCAGGTCACTGCTACTTGTTCTTTCGTGTACTTTACAGCCAGCTATTCAAAAGAGAAATGAGTGACAGTTGGCCTTAAAGTATAGTTTATGTGTGTCTGGCTGGCATTTTTGACTTGCTAGCTGCCTTGCAGATATGTCAAATATTAGGAAGCTGGAAAAGCTATGGCCTCTTAGATATATTTTCATTCATTTAGTGTTAGAGGCTTATAAACTCAAAAGAAGTGTTGAGTACAATATGCTCATGTCACCAAATATTCAGATATTTATGACAAATTAGAATTTAGTTTAAAAATAGAGAATACAGAAAGTTTGATGCCAGGAAGTTGATTTCTGGTGTAATTAATAGGTATGGTGACAGCAAAGTAGGCAGACCATAGCGTGCTAAGTCTTATCACAGTTGTATTTTGTAGTGATGAGGGTTTCTCTGAGAGCTAGACAAGGCTTTGTGTGAGCTGGGTACGTACAGTATCATTCACCCTTGTGTCTTCACTGGTACTGCTTTAAAGCTAGCTAGAACAAAAGCAATGTAAATTGACTTGCTTTCCTTCATGCCTCTTACTGCAGTGGAGTTATGACATACCCTCCCTCAGAAAGCTCTCTGATTTTTTTTTCAGCAGGTACAGAAGTTGTATCTTTATGCAAATCTGTTTACAGAGTGCAGCTGGTATTCTCCTAGTGCCCTCCCTCTCAGCAACAAATCATTTTCATCCCATATATACACACATTTGCACAAAAGCATGCATAATTGGATGCACAGTTCAGACTGGCACAATGCTGCATCTGCTTGCAGTCACTGTGCAGGGCATCTCATGATGATCCTATCATGGCTGGTGAAATACCATCAGATTAGCTGACCTTGCCATATTCCTAATGCAACCAGGGATTTTATCCTAGTGAAACAGGTATTCAGGTGCATACTTATTTTCTTCAAAAAGCTGGAAATGTTTTATTTGGGTCTCATCAAGTCTGAATCATCAAGAAACAACATGAACAAAAAAAGTAGGAATGCTGTAAACTATTTTTTTTTTTTTCTTTCAGGTTTTCAATATAATCTTTCTCTAGGAGCTGTTTTGTGGAATCCACATGCTGTCAGAGCAGAACTAGAATCTAGGTTTGGTTTTGATGATCTCCATGTTAAGAAACTTCTAAGTTATACAGCACAATTAACAAAGGTAAACTACTTGAAAATTTCAGTGTCGCTCTTTCCTCTGTTTTTGTTTCCTGATGGAAATCCCTGAAGGGACTTTTCATGCCTTACAGGAGCTATAATCATATTTTAGAAAGGTAGACAGAAACAGCATTTCATCTTTCAGAAGGTAAAGAACTTGGATGAATGTTTCCAGCTGTCATAAAATTTAATACAAACTTTGTAAGCTTTGTTCAGCATGTATTTGCACCATTATATGCATACCATTATGCTATTAGTGAGCATTATATGCTCACTAATAGCATAACTAATCACTTGAAGCTATCTATAACTAAGAACTAAGGAAGTGCTTTTTCATATCAAGAATCAAATGATTCAAACAAAAGATTTTATTCAATAATATTCATGTTAGATTTTGCATAGCCCCTCTGAATTTTGTTCTTTTGTAGAAGTTGTAGTGAGAATTAAAATGGATGCCTTTTCTACTCTGACCTTATGGGAAATAATCACTTCTCTTGCCCTGTTTTGAAATAAATCTGTAGGTTACAAGAAATTAAATTATAGATGTAAAGAATAAATACTGTTTTTATTGAAAGTACAGGGGAAGTAAATTCTGTGTTTTGCTCCATTAATTTTTTAAAATAAAACCTTGATTTGAAGTTGCCTGGATTCTTTTGACAAGTAGCATTTTTCATCTGGTAGCATTCTCATCATTTTTCATCATTTTTCATTTTTCATCTTTGATGGACAATTTCTTTGTCCATCAAAGAAATTTTCATTTCTTTGATGGACAAAGAAAGCCTCTGTCTTCTGTGCCTAAATAAAGGTACATCAGCAGTTCTTTCTCCTTAGTTGTACAGTCTTGATATGAATATACTTGATTGATGAGTAGTCTCAGTGGGGATATTCAAATATATGAGCAGGATGTCAAACTTTGAAGAAAATATTTCTTCTCAGAGAGGTTTTTTTTTAATGTTTCTACTAGATCAAAATGACCTCCTGCGATAGTCTAGTTTGTGCTGCAGAACACTTGAAACATCTCTTGAATTTCTACTGAAGTCTAGTCTTTGGCTAGAACATGCTGGTAATTTTCAGAAGTCCTTTCTTTTGCTAGGTATGGTCTGGAGCTCTTCTTGAGGAGAGGTCATTATAAAAATGGCTGATTTACAGAAATAAGTAAATTATATTAGCAAACAAAAATGATCAAACCCCTTTTGAATGGTCTTCTAATGAAATATCATTGATGGCCAATGTGACCAACTGAGCAGAATATTTGACAGAATATTTGTTAGATGTTTATAGATTAAGCTTAATATCTTCATATTGTGTGCTTATAGTAGAACACTGAAGACCTTCAAAGAGTATGAAGAGAAGTATGGAAATACGGTCAATGTCTGTTCTGAGCACTTCAATTCTCTTATCTGATGCCCAAGCTGGTGTCGTGTCAAAACATCTGCAAAACTTTCAATACATTTCCTAGTCACAGTTGAAAGGGGTTTGGAAATACCTCAGAAAGACACTATTAGGGAGATTTAAGATGTACTAAGTGATTTTTACAAGCTTTGATAAAATTTATATGATCTGGAAAAATAAATCTTTCAACATGGAATTTAGAAGTCAGGCTATGAGGAAAAAAATTGTCCCCTTGTCCACACTGCTGAAAAGTGCAACCTTCAATTTAAAACTTGTCCACTGTATATATAATAATTGGTTAAGATATATCATTTTACTGAATGCTTTATTCATCAGTTGTTTTTATACTTGTGAAGTTGCTTCTTCATAATTATTCCAGTGCAAAGGGCTAGTGTAGTTCGACTGTATAATTGCAAGCTATTTCAGTGTCAACCTGGAAATTAATGTAAAACAATAACACTGATGTAGCTACAGGATGAAAATTCCTTGTGTAGACAAATCTCATTACTCCACCTGGTGTAGAAGTATGAACCTTAATGGGGCCACACTGTTATTTTGCAGAACACTCTGCATGTGCAGTACCCAAGAACACTAGGCTGGATTAACTGGAATTGTCACTGAAAAAGGCTAACTTTTTCAGTTGTCACTGAAAAAGGCTAACTGATTTTCTTTTTAATCAGATAAGTAAACTGATATCAGAGATAACACTCAGCAACTCTCTGACATACTCGTCAATGTCTTCTGTCCCTGCCAGATTCCCACAGGAGAGACACTGGACCAGTTTGTGTGTTCTGCTCTGTCCAGTGTGCCAGGGGATGAAGCTAACAAAGAGAATAATGAAGAAGGGTGTATTTCCACATGGCACGAGGCCAAACTGTATCTTGTCCATTCTGTCAGCAAGCTCAGACTCTATGCACAGGTACGCTTTAATGAGTTATTAGATTAAATTCCTAATTTTTGCATGCAGGCTGTCAACGGTGACTCAGTTAAAACATCAGAGATAGGTATAAAATATTATTGCCATGATTTTTTTCATCTGACTAATGAGAGAAAGTAATCTTTCTTACAAGAATTGTTACAGTGGAAGTATAATCTATCACCATGTGTCTACTTAATCATATTTTTCTCCTTAACTCAAACATGGATTTGAAATGTAATAGGGAACGTGGTGAAATAGACTGCACTGCTGAGGTCTGACAGAAAGAAAACCCGTTTACTGTCTCACTTGGGCCTGAATTTGGGACAAAACTAAAAGGAGACTATGGTATATTGTTCATTTATTAATTCTCCTCCACCAGCTTAGGCAATAGTGGCTGAAGTGAGGAGGATAAGAGTAAATCTCCAGGGTAACATTTTAAAATTCTGCATTCTGCTCTGGCAAAACAACTCATCATGCAGTTTCTATGTTGATGTGTAGTTGCATGGAGAATAATAGGATAAACAAGCCAGATGCTTCTTAAGGAGAACACTTGCCTAGCTGCCTTAACACTAGTGTGTGTGTTTAACATTTAAAAAAATGTTAAACTATATATCATCTGCTCTAGAGATTTTTGCAGTATGATCTAGAGTAAGCATGTAGAACTCATTTATTTCCTTAAAAATGTAGTTTATCTCTTGATTAGTTTTACTGATCTGTGATGACTTGAAGTCACCATGTAATGTGTTTGCCAAAAGTAATGGCTATTTTGGCCATAGGTAAATCCAGTAGAAATGTCAGGCATGGTTTTAAAACTGTTTGGAATGATGTAATTGAAGCTGCTAGTCACTGGGAATTTCCTTGGCAAGCTGGGTGCCTTTTATAGTGAAAATCTATTAGAAGCACTAGGCACTTAGAAGGCATAATGAAGGAGAAAATAAGGGCAGTCTGAGGGTTTTGCCAGGCCTTGACATGTCATATTCTAGGCTACACAATGGGAGTATGCACGCTCCTTCTCCATCTCTTTTTGTAATGGGACCCCAGAAATGTTCACAGAATCACAGAATTTCTAGGTTGGAAGAGACCTCAAGATCATCGAGTCCAACCTCTGACCTAACACTAACAGTCCCCACTAAACCATTTCCCTAAGCTCTACATCTAAACGTCTTTTGAAGACCTCCAGGGATGGTGACTCAACCACTTCCTTGGGCAGCCCGTTCCAATGTCTAACAACCCTTTCGGTAAAGAAGTTCTTCCTAACATCCAACCTAAAACTCCCTTGGCACAACTTAAGCCCATTCCCCCTCGTCCAGTTACCAGGCACGTGGGAGAACAGACCAACCCCCACCTCGCTACAGCCTCCCTTGAGGTACCTGTAGAGAGCGATAAGGTCACCCCTGAGCCTCCTTTTCTCCAGGCTGAGCAATCCCAGCTCCCTCAGCCGCTCCTCATAGGACTTGTTCTCCAGGCCCCTCACCAGCTTCGTAGCCCTTCTCTGGACTCGCTCAAGCATCTCAATGTCCCTCTTGTAGCGAGGGGCCCAAAACTGAACACAGTATTCGAGGTGTGGCCTCACCAGAGCTGAGTACAGGGGGATGATCACCTCCCTAGCCCTGCTGGCCACACTGTTTCTTTTACAGGCCAGGATGTTGTTGGCCTTCTTGGCCACCTGAGAACACTGCTGGCTCATATTCAGCCGACTATCAACCATCACTCCCAGGTCCTTCTCTGCCTGGCAGCTCTCCAACCACTCATCTCCCAGCCTGTAGCTCTGCTTGGGGTTATTGCGCCCCAGGTACAGACCCGGCACTTGGCCTTGTTGAACTTCATGCAGCTTCATATTGAAGCTGCCTTTTTTATTAAAAAAACATACAAATCACAACCAACAACAACAGCCAAGAAACAAAAGACACAAATCAGAAAAAACAACAACAGCAACAAAAATGACAACATTGGAAAACAACAAAAAGCAAAGTCTGTGTATTTTCTAAATAAGAAAGTTTTGATTCTCTAACATGGTACATTCTGTTCTTCCTTCAATCTGCTAGGTATTAGAGCAATGGTTCAGCAGCAACCACTCTCAGAAGCTACTTTCAGAACTTGAAAGAATCATAGCTGATGTAATGTCTCAGCTGCTAAATGACAGGGAAGCCAGAAAAATTGTCTCAGGGATAAATACCCTGATCAAGCAATGGAATGAGAAATCAGAAGCCTATTTTTCAGAAGAATATAGCCCATCTCATGATCTGTAAGTTATACTTATCTTTCCGCAACTTGTGTTATAAAGTTCACATTAACTTCAATATTTATTTTCACATTACATTTAATCTTGTTCTGATTTTTGGCTGTTTTGTGATTTTATTTTTTATTCTGTAATTCAAAACTTCTTATGCAGTCAAATAACTCTTATAACTCATACACACTCTGAACAAGAAATTTAATTCATGATTCTGAGTATACCTTTTTAAAGGTTCAGTAGAGGACCTGAGTACATAATCAGGACAGAAATTGGCAGCTGTGTATAATTAAGCATTTGGGACTATGACCCAAATTCTTTGCCTTGTTTTACTAAGTCTAATTCCCACAAAGAGTTGCTGTGACTCATTAATGATTCCCATGACTGTATGCTATAATATCAATCTACTAATGCACAGCAAGTCCAGTGCCTCTGATATGTACTGGATTTCTGCTGTAGGGCTCAAACTCACATTGGTTTTTGCAGGAGATCTTGAAAAGAAACCTACTATGGAGAAAAGAATTACAATGTAATGCTATGTGTGTTCCCTGTTTGACTTACCACTTAATGCAAATGCTAGTAGTTAATAAAATATGGCTATAAATTCTGTGTTTATGCAGAAAAAAATTGTTTTGCTAACACAGTCCAAATCTTCCCCTATAATTTTTTTTTTTTTTTTAGGCAGTTGATCAGTAATTAATAGTAAACTATTTTCTTGCGACTCTGAAAATGCCTTCAATCCTCATTTCAGAATGAGAGCAACTATATTAACTGTGCTTTAATTGCAGGTATTCTGATTCATGTCATGTATTTTAAAATGAAATCAAGGTGTTTGTTCTGGTCAGTTTCTGCAAAATAAAGTGTTTAGGAGCTCTGTTTACCTATCTATTTTTAAACCAAAACTTGCAATGAATGTCTGGAAAGGTTACTACACAGGACTTAAAAGTTGTAGATATAGAGAGCTGATAAATATTTATTAAAATTGGCAGAACCTTATATGCATAGGCAGTGTACAGGAATGCACCCTTCTTTCTAAATGAACATCGGGTGACTTCCATCACTCTGGGATCTGGACTTGATGATCCTTGTGGGTCCCTTCCAATTCAAGGTGTTCTGTGATTACAATGAGGGACTCGGTTTGGCATAGCTCATAGTAGCTCTGCTTGTTCATGTTTAAAACTGGCCTGCATTGTAGGAAGAATTACCCATGCTTTACAAATCAGCACCTGAGGGTAACTCTGAAGGAGCTCCAATCAGCACACCCACAAGTGGAAGATGATCAGGCAACCTTTGACTCTGTATTTGTTACTGTTTTAATCAACTTGTAAAGTGGACACAGTCATTTCTCCATGTCCAAACAAATCTGTTTGAACAGAAAAATGGAAAAAGTATTTCTTAAGTAAATGAATGAATGTGGGATTTATAAACAGATGTATAACTCCTGTGCTTAACTTCACAGGCTCTGGTGGAATAGCCAGTGCCTCCTTTTCCCATCTTTAAGTGTTTAGAAGCGTTTTTTTTTTTTTTTTTTTTTTTTTTTTTTTTTTTTTTTT